>CM076572.1:730246596-730644469 GCA_034641835.2 Pinus albicaulis | reverse complement strand
AAAACGAGGGGTGACATGGAGGTGACACATGGTGTGATATTATTGGACGAGAAGTAGAGGGGATGACATTATTGAGAGGTTCGTGCTCACCTGCCAAGCTCGCTTAACAAGTGGTTCAGACTTGCTGATGTTGTTGTTGTGCTAGTATGACAGGTGGCATGCTTGGTTACCATCCTTTGATGGCATTCCTCAACAGGTTTGGGAACGAAACTCGACCCCCCAGAATAAATCCTGACCATTAATATATGGCGCTTCCCTTTTTTACTTTGACTCTCTGGGGGGTAGGCGCTGGCTTAATAGCTGCACTTGTTACCTTGCCGGAGCTTCTCTGAGGTCAGACGACTTCAGAACAGACAATGATCCACTCGCAAGACACTCTCTCTTTAACCATTGGATGTAAAATGTCGGGGGGGCCCACATTTCGTTACCTTTTTATCCCCTCCCCTTTTTCTTCTTTCTATTTTTCCTTTTGATCTTTTTGTTTTTTTCAATATTTTAATCATTTCGCTATATACAAGAACAAAATTTTTCTGCAACATGAATACTAAAAGTAAGAATGAAGATGATGCAATATCAATATTCAAACTAGAATTAAAATTCCTAAGGGAAATTTGAGTCTCACTTTGCTCTTTATTCTTTCATTGATAAGTTAATCCCTTATCTTTTTAAATCTCCAAGACTTGTTCTGGAGAAGACTTTTCACCAGACAACTCAGTAACCATATCATTTTCATCTTTAAAATTATTCACGCTATAAGAATATTGGAATATTTTCACATTATGAATTTTCTCCACAACTTCCATTCGACCCTCAATAGACAAGTGATGTTCCTTACCAACAACATTAATCTAATTACTTGTCTGCGCTATTCCACTTTGAATGATCCTCTTTGTAAGAGGTAAAGTAGCCTCATCATGGAGTTCATTACAAGGTCTAAAATGAGATGGATATTAATCAACAATATTTGTATACTCAAGTGATTTTGGTGGCCTCTAATCATTAGGAGGGCCTCTCTTCTACCATCTATCATTACTTCTATTATTCTGAAACTTGTTTCCTTGGGACCTCTCCATGGAAACAAACAATTTTGAAGGTTGGTCATTTGATTATAATGATTAACTTCCATGGTCTTTATGATTTGTGTTAACTCCTTAATGGGATCAATTTCATTTTCTTTAACTTATTTTCCTTTGGACTCATCTTTATAATGACCCCTAGTAAATCCCAGAACCTTATAATTTCTAGATGTTTTCTACACTTCTCCAACTCTTCAACTAAAGTTTGAAAACCTTTAAATAATTAGGCTTAGTACGTCTCAACTCATAAGAAGTGTCAACTGCAAATGCATCAATATAGTAGATAAAAATAGAATTTTATGGAGGTTTAAAATCTCGAGTCAAACTTTTCACAATATCATTAAACTTCTGATTTAAATCATCCATAGTCTCATTTTCATTCTTATTTATATGGATAATAGAATTAAGAAGATGTTTTTTTTCTCTTTTATCTCCATATTTTCCACTAATAACATCAATGATAAATGTTAATGAATCAAAAGAATTAGCGGGAAACTCTCTGAACTAGTTAAGAGCATTCTCATCAAGAAAGAGAACGAAAAGTCTCATCTTTACGTCCTCATGGTCAACATTGCTACACTATTTACTCACACAAAGGTTGAAATTCCTCAGATGAGTTTTGGCAATAGTATCATTTTTGCTTTGAAAAGAAGGAAACTTCTCGATGGCCTTATCTGGAATGGCATGCAGATAGTCATTAACGTTAGTAAAATTATAGGGGGAAATTAATTCATTCATGATGTCTTGCTGAGTGTGACCCTAAAAAAGCAAATGAATGTCAAAAATAAATTCATACTCGAGATTAGCAAGAATTCTACGAGAAGAGATATTATTTAATCACACTCTAAAGAACTTTTCAGGATCGGTATTGGGAGTAAACAAGATACTTGGATTCCTTCTAGTAGAAACTCTTGCAGGAAATTAAACAAGTCGATTCACCATGTTTTACCTTCGAAGAAAACCTCTGGATGAGGGGAGTTCAATGCCCAAGACGTTTAAATAAAACTGTGAAATAAAATATTTGTTTTCCCATCTTAAACCCCTTAAATTAAATTATCAAAACAATGTTACAAAGTCTTCAAATGAGTTAAACAATCTTTCAAATAGGCCTTTTGATGTTGAATATGACTTAAATGGAAATGGTGTCAAGAAAATGATGATGGAAAGCTTTTAAAATAAAAAAAATCTCTTGTTATTAGCTTTAGAAGAAAAACTAAATTCTTGTGGAGTGATAAACAAAAAGGAGGAGAGCATCATTAAGGTTTTCTTTTAATAACTCATAAATCAAAACTTGAAACTGTAAATCTTAAAAGTCCAACAACTTCATTGCTCCTTTATATTGAAGAAAACATTAAATGGAAACAAAATAGGAATACATATCATACTCACCAAGTGTCTCACATCACTCTGAAGTATTTATTCATATCACCAAAAAGATCTACAAATACAAAGGACTTTCTGCTTCTGAGGTCCAAGATTTGGAACCTCACTTTCTCTTCCAAAATTGTTTTTATACAAAATTACAAAAGGGGAAAGTTATGAAACTGTAAAAAAATATCAATAGGGTCTTCAATAATATCAAGATAAAGGGAAGTTTTTTCTTGAAAATATGCGTTTTAGGCAGCCATATCATCAATAACAAAAATGTGCACATCCATAGGATTCAGAACAAACTTCTCTTCTTCAATAAACTCTTCATTTTTTGAAACTGGAGGAAGATCATCATGTGCAAGAGGCTCTAAAAAAACCTCTTCTTTTTTGCAAATCTCCTCTTCATAATCTTCTTCCAATGTTTGATGATTATTTTATGCCATAATTACATTGCGTGAAACTTCCACACATGCCAATTCAAAATTATGATTTGCACGAATCTGCCTTTGGAATAGTCTAACGTTTCAGAAAGTGGATGAGTTGGAGAGACATATGAGTGGTGAATGTCTAGAGATCCTTCTTCATATATTTCATAAAAAACCTCATCTTGGTCTTCACAAACCTGATCTTGAAATAAAAACCTAGAGAAAGAACAATTTGAAAAAACAAGTGAATGACTATCTTCATACCTTTCATCCAAAAGACAGGGTTTTTGATGCTCATGGAAACTTTAAATGCAACAACCACTTCAAGTGTGTTTTATTCCTCACGTGCTTCCAATATATTTGGTTCCTCATGTATTTCAATAGGAATAATATCAATTTCACTGTTACAAGAATCAAGGAAAACAACTTCTTGTTCATTATTTCCTTGCAAAAGTAGATGATCATCGCCATAAGATGGTTCATTGCTTATGTTTTCCGTACATGAAATTTCAAAATTCTGACTTGGTCCAATTTCTTCCTGATTGTTAGGATGCATATTTGTTTCATCTTCAAGCAAAGAAGGAATTGATGTGTGTTGTGAGCGATCCTTTGTATCAAAGTAGCTAATCTATGTTATTTTCTGTTGGGAAGAAAATTCATGAAGTGCCTCTATGATCTCATCATCTAGAAACTCTTCATCACCGAAAGCCCCTTCAAGGTATTGAATGAAATCTTCACAAGATTCACAACAATCTTTGAACAACAAGAATGAATGATGGGATTTTCCATAAAACTTAAAGAATGTTATGTGGAAATCTTTAAGAGAAAATATTCCACATGGATTCAACCCTTCATACCATGATCTTGCTTTCCCTTCCAGGGCATCCATAAACTTTTCATCAAATAATCCTCATGAAACCTAATCCCAAGCTTATGTATATGCCAATGAAATTTTATTAGATGCAAAATAGCCTTATCCTCATTTCCATCTATGAATTTGGGCAGATAATTTTTCCAATCTATGAAAGGCATTCGATTTGGAAAACTGGGAATGTGTGTACGATTCATAGGAGCATACCTTCTAGCAATTGAATCCATCTTTAGAACAACATATAAACTAAGACATTCTTTAGGCCACTGATTCTTCTGCCAGTGGAATCACTAATAAAACCCTTATTTCTAGATCCTGCTTCCAGTGGAGTATTTATCCAAGAATCTTCCATCCTTGATGGCATCATCCATGTTTGACATGTACTAATCAAGTTGGAGTCACTAGGTGAATGATTTCAGCCTTCTCGTGTTTGATCACTATCCACCATCAGCAATTAGATATGATCCTTGTAATTCACACCCAAGGAAAATGTGACATTTCGATACTCGGAAATGATAGAAAAATGTTAAATCCACTTCAGTTTACCAAGGCTGAGAAAGGAAGCTAAAGGGGTAACCACATACCAACTTTAGATTTGGTATCTAGCCCTACCAAATCAGAGAGGGCTCTCTCAAAATTACACTCACAACCAATGGAAGTGACTAGAGTCTATTTAGGGTTTTAGGCTATTTAATAAGCTCATTAGGTTTTGACTTATGGTTTGTTGGATCAAGATCATAGATCTAGGAACTAGGTTAGGGTTTCAAATGATCAATTGCAGAGATGAAAATGAGGAATGGTAGGTATGTTTAGTGACATATTTGGGCTATCATTGTGGTATAGGGTTGAAAAATGAAGGATCAAAATGAGCATATGACTATGAATTCATTCATTAGAATAAATGGAACACAAACATGAGTATCTCACAAAAATAGAGCATAAAACTTATGAATTCTACTTAAAATATAATGAGATGATCACATGAAAGTAGACATATGATTGTAAGGAGAAATGAGCACTAAAATTGATGATTAAACTAAGAAGAAACACTGTCAATAATTATACCATAATTAATAATCTCAAGAATATTGTTGCGACTGTATTTGATATCACTGTAAAATGGTATACACTAGCTCCACACTATGATTACCAAGTATCCAACCCTCACAATGACTTGAGTTTGAATACATATAGAAAAATAAACAAGAATCCACCTCTACGGGTTGAAACCTGATCCAAAACAACTAATTAATGCATCTAATGACTCATATCCTAATTTTAGGGGAGTTAAAAACAACTTCCGCTTTTTTAGGTAACTAGTTGAGATTTTCTCTCAATTCATTAAATATTATTTAAAAAATGTGACCATTAATAGGCCTATTAACCATTAAACAACTCATGAGCTAGTTGTTACATCGACCAAGTTGACCATTGACCTCCACGTGTCAAGAAAAATCTTCAAACCCAGAAACGCAACAACATTACCAGAAGCACAACGAAAGTTTGGAAGGTGATTTGGAGACCTTCCCAGAGGATTTTTTACCTGAAAATGGTATGGTTGGAAAGCTGGGAATTTCTACTACACCATGGAATCATAAAGCCCCAAAAAACACTGCTCAAAACCCCTAAAAATTTTCCTTGAAGTAAAGTTGTCCCAGATACGCAACGAATTCTCTAGAAGCACAACGAAAACATAGGGGTCAAAGATGAACTGATATATTTTTAACCACAAAATTTTTTACAAAACTGGGAGAGTTTTTGTAGATAAGGTTGATATGGAAAAACCCCTCCCTTATTTTTTGGAAATTCATTTCCATTTGCTCGGAATCCGTGCCACACAATGATGACTGAAACATACAAGAACAATTAGAGAATTTGATTTTCTGAAATAGGTCTCCAAGGAAGTTGAATATCTCCCAATATATGATACCTGTGTAGAAATGAAAGGAGGTTATTGTGATTGGGTATTTCCTTAACAAAATTTTCTTTTGTTTTTCGAATATTCATCTTAATTTGGTCAGAAACCTCTTTTGAAAATGATAACAAAAAATAGAGTCAAAAGCGTAACGAATTTTGAAGGAGGGAAATGAGAGGGAAGCGGGGTAGGAAAAATTCTAAGAAAAATATGGGGGGTAGGGATAGATTTTAGGAAGAAAATGGAGGTGGAATATATTGAAATTAGTGAGAAAATATGGGTGAAAATAGTGAATTACATAACTAGGAAAAAAACACAGCAAAAAACTAGGGTTTTTGGGAAAATGGTGAAATGAGAGGGAAGGGGGGTAGGAAAATTTGTAGAAAAATTATGGGAGATAGGGATATGTGTTAGGAACACAATTAAAGTGGAATTTCCTAAAATTAGTGAGAAAAAGGGGAGGGGGGGAGGGAAAAACACAAACCTAGGGTAAAAGCGCAACAAATTTCTAGGGTTTTTGGGAAAATAAGGAAATGAAAGGATTTTGATGAGGGGAATGATGGGGAATTGTAAACGAAGGATGATGAAGGAGGTATAAGATTAAAACCAAGGTATTTTAATCTTGATAAATATATGAATCATGGAAAAGGGAAAGCGCAGCAAAAACACAACAAACCCTAAGAATGGATTTCCAATCAGTTTTATGAGGAAATAGACTGCATAGAGGGTTTATGGAGGTCGATTTACTTGTTTAAAGAGGTTTTGAAGCATTTGAAACCATAACTGAACTTGTTCTTCCTTTGTTGTCAAAACATTTTCCTTGCTAGATGATGGAGGGTCTTCTTATGACTTACTCTGCTACAATATGCTTAGTTTCAATTGTTTATTCTCTTCCTGCAAGAAAGCCACCGTGAAATTGGCTTTGGCAAGGTCATATTTTAACTCTCTGATCTGTGCCTCTTTCTCTTTGATTGTGTATTTAGCTGCCTTATCTTCATGGTTTTTTTCTAGGTAGGCCATCTCTAAATCAAGAGGTGATTGTTCTTCACTGTGCAATGGTGTATCATGTTTGCCTCTTAATGATTCTTGTCTCATAGTGCCAAGTTGAGTTCCTTCTTTACTGATAGTATTCCTACGCAGCATATTTTCTTGAGCCCTAGTTCTAGGTCTAGGCATCTATGCTATTTTAGGGGCAAAAACCAACCTCTTACCTCTACTATAGGTCTTTGAAATTTATGCTCTAGGTTGTGTCTTTGTCACTGATGGCTTGTTTGGCAAGCCAACTTCCATTATGGTGACCCAAATAATGGACATGACTCTCTTTTTTATTTTTATGACTGACATTATGATGACAATCAAATATAAATCCTAGACCATGACCTATATGATGACACATTAACTCTTTTGATGACCTAGGACACCTAAATGATGACATAACCATGATGAGTGATGATAACCATGAATAAGTGGAGGGAGTAGCACTGACCTAAACAATAAACAATGATCATTTGACAACCATGGTATGCCAAATTTATTTTAAAATATAACTATTTTACCCTAAGACTTTATCAATCACATGGAAATAGTATATTTAATCACTGGTGACTCATAGACACTAACAAATTTCAATCTCTCTCTCTCTCTCTCTCTCTCTCTCTACAATGGATAGTATGACCTCTGCTGCTCTGTTGAGAAGGTGGAGAAATCACCTCAAGAGGCCTTTTTTTATTTGATGAGACCCACTTGAAAAAAACCTCTCAATAATAAGTAAAAATAAACAATGCAAATACCTAGTTAATCACACCTCAAGATCAATCCTTTGATCTAGTTGGGCACTCCTTACTTTTCTTGCTCCTCCCCCCCTATCCCTACATAATTTAGTGGAAGTCCTTATTCACCTAATTCTAAGATATCCTTCTCTCCTTGTGTGTGTCTACTCCTCTCACCTTATTTTCCTTTTATAACATAGATTTAATCCTAAATCCAAAACCATAGATCCACCTAAGTGATCAATTATTGAGATCTCACCATTCACTTGAGATCAATAGCTCAAAATTAATTTAATTTAATAATAAAAAACCTTAAGAATTTAGTTAAACTAAGCTCAATTACTTAGAAAGTGATATTCACTTTAGTAATCACTTTATTAAAGTGAATTTCATAAAGTTTGAGAGGTATTAATAATGACTTCCAATGTTAGACAGAAAACTGATGTGGAAGTACCTATCTGATGCTACTTAAACATCAACAATCTAAGATTAGGGGATCCCTTATTTTTATAGGAAAACCCATAAGATTGCAACCATTATGTCTCTTGTCACGGAAGAATGGGCCAAAACCTTCCTTTTACTCTTATTAAATCTATGAGATTCTCTAGATTAGGGCTAGGATATGCGCATCATTGGATGTGTGTGGGGGGCGAGGGGTGAATGAGGGAGGGGGGGGGATTTCAGCCAATAAGATCAAACCCATAACTATAGTGATCCTAACAATTACTAACACCCAATAGAGTGAACTAGAAAATAATGAAAGAGAGACAAAAAAACTAAAAGGGAAAAACTTTTTCCCATGAAATAGAATTGAGAACAAATAGAAAAGAGCCATTTAGCCATTTACCCAATTCTTTGAGATGGCCTGAAATGTAGAAAAGAGGGCCATATTTAAGCTTAAGAGGGTCACTCATCCATTATGATCAATTATCTTATAGATTAGAGCCTTCCATTATCAAAATACAATGTTGATTATATCTATATCTAGATAATGCTAGAGTCATGAATACTAGTATTTTGAAACCAAGAGCTCGCGCTTCCTTATTATTTTGCTAAGGTACCATATTATTACTACCACTAATCATTGTTGTATTTCCAATGTTAGTTTCCATCCCTCACACGTTGTTGTTGTTAAAAACCTTGTGGTTGCTATATATCTCTTCAATCACCAAATATGGCTATGACCTGTTATTTAACTTCCATTGATTGGCTATGTAAAAAGATGAAAGTAATAGTAACATTTAGCTATTGAGTCTGTACCATTTACCTAAGTATTTGTATTTTAATATAGATAAATCTGTAGATCATACACCTAAAGCTAAACTAATCCAAAGATTGAATTATATCTCTCACTCTAATCTTCAAAATATAAAGTATTAATAGAAAATAAAGGATTTCAAATTAATAACTTATTAAATATTATTATTTGAGGGCTCAAATTGCGTTAAGGAAAAAAACGTATTTAGTATTTGTTTGTGTCCTTCCATTTAAATACATGTATTGTTTTTTTAATGCATTTCATATAAATGTTGTGATTGATATAAAACGTTTAAATGAATAATTATTTGCAAAGTTATATATTTATGTATCTTTCCATCAAAGTTATTGTAATTTAAGAGATTGTGTAGATATGTTGCCAATATTCCTTTACATGGAGTATTATGTAAATAATATATAAGCACACACATAGGAGAGAGGAAGGAAGAGAAAAGTAAATGAGAGACCACCAATAAGTACTTTATATTATTATCAATACCACCACAACAACAACCACTTTGTTACATATGATTTCATATTTATACTTTTGATTCAGTTACCAAGTAGTTATAACTAATTTAACTACCTTGGTCAGTGAACCCGGCCTAAAAGTTAACTCAATTATATAGTAAGCTATTTTCATCAATTGATTGTCTTTACTCACGTTGAATAGTGGTTTTAGTTGACAAGGTTGAATAAGCCCTCTAACATCTCTCCCACCCTAAAATACTTCTTCGTCTCAAATAAGAGGGAGATGCGAACTCACAATAAAAATATAAGGATTGTATTAATTTTATAAAATTATTAGAAGAGATAATTGGTACTTGATGCTAGATTTGGTGGCGAGAACTTGAATATTTCTTGGTATTTGAAAATTTTTAATTGTTGATGTTTTTGTTTATGCTAGTGGAGTTGTCTGCTACATTTTTGGAATCCACTACATGTTAATGTTGAAACTTGGATCCTATTGCTAGATTGTATGGATCTCTAGTACTTTTGGATTTTATGGTTTAGTTTATTTATTAACAATTACTTCATGATTTATTTCTAGTCAATTGTGTGTTTTATTGGGTGTTACTTCTTCCCCTGGCACCCTTAATCCTTTTGATTCTATATATATTTTTGACCAATCTGAACCTTTGACTTTTGTAACTAGTGTTGATTCTATTTTTTAGTGCCTCAACAAAATCCTCTTTTCATTGTCTAATGAATTCAATAAAATATGGATAAACACTTAAGCCTAGGACTTACCTAGTCCTATATGTATCTTGTCTAGTTGAGTTTTCTTTTTGGGTTGTTTCTTCAAGTACCTATTAGGCCACTTCATCTAATTTCTTTTTCAATTTTGGGCCTTCAAAATCTGCTTCATTGATTCCTTGGAGGTTTTCTTGGCAATTGATTTGTAACTCATTTTTTGGTGCTTCTAATTGTTATCTCTCCCCAACTTATCAAGGCTGAAAATGGGATTGAAGAAAGGTAACCACAAATCAGGATTTAGGTTAGGTAGCTAGCCCTACTAGGACCAGAGAGGGCTCTCTCATTGTCACTTTTGCAGTCAAAGGAATGGCTAAGTATCTAATGATCTTAGGCATGGTATGTAAGCTCAGTAAATATGATTTGTTTGATGCTTTAAGTGCTGCATAGAAAGGTTAGTGAGAAGGTTGGGTGTAGGGTTTTCGGGTCTGAATTCCAAGGTCAATTTGCAGAGAATGTGTGAGGCTATATAGGTAGTTTGAAATCATGTTTAATAGGTAATTGAGTACAGGATGAAGTGAAAGAGAGTCTGAATGAGCATTGAGGTGAATTCATTCATTTAGAAGAAAATATACATAACATGTAAACCTTGTCTAAAACAAAGCATGAATAGAAATGATTTCTGCTTATAAAATTACAAGGTAAACATATGCTAAGAGGTATTTGAAAGAAGAAGATATATTGTTTAGCATGAAGAGATAAACATACATAAGAAGAACAAATTCTCCAAAACATACAACAAGAATCTCAACACAAGTTCTGCAAATATGTCTATGATTTCATTCCAAAATGTTGGTTACAATAGCCCCACTAATTAATAATACTATCCAACCCAAAAAAAGACTAAAGAGAGTCTAATTATAGAAAATATGGACTATGAAACCTCATCAGGTCGAAATCCCATCCAAAATGGATCATAAATACTCAAGATGAGGCATTTCCTAGATTCTAGGGAGGTTAGAAACCACTCCCTAAAATTCAGCTATAAACTAGGAGTGTTTGTCCCTTACATTAAATTACATATTCCCTCATGATAGGAGGAAAAAACCAACTCAATAACTCTAATTCAAACTCATAGGACAACAAAACCTCAAATTTGTCACATTTTCTGAGCTTGACAAGTGTCTTGAGGAATCCAATGCTGATATGTAACAATTCTAACAAAAGGGTAGCAGAATTTTACAGAAGCATAGCAGACGTTTGTAGGAAATTTTAAGGAACTTTTAAGAGTCCAAATCCAGTTCTGAAATAATGGTCAACTATCCCTGTGTGTCTAGTTTCCAGAACATCTTGAATTTTTCAAAATGACCCACGAGAAGACGTCCAAAAATCCATTCTCCCAAGATTACTCCAAAAGCATAGCAGAGGCTCCAAAAAGGTGGCATAAACATGAAAAATGAGTGGTTTTTTGGCCTTTTATTAAAAATTAAAGATTTTCATGACAAGGGGTTTCATTATTTGTAATTTACTCATCAAAATGCATCCAACCATGTAAATAAATCATCATTTGGATGCCCCCAAAATAAGCGTAACAAAAGTTTGCTATGCTTCTGTGAGGAGGAATTTCTAGAATTGTGAAAAATCATAAAAAATACCAAATTTGTTCAAAACTTATCAAAATTGTTTCTATAGCACCTGTTAGTGATGGGCTAAAAATCCAAGGAAGCTTCAACCAACAAGTCCAAGCTATCCTTCTCGTTAAGCTTCATTTGTGCTTCTTTTAGCCTTTTCTTCAACTGTTTTAGCCTTTTTTGAGAAATTGTGTTCCTGGTGCGATAATGATTTTCCATGTGTATTTGGAGTTTATTTTCCATCTTATCTCTCTTCAAGAGCTTCTATAGATGTTCATTTACCCTTGAGAACAAAAGTTCTCTGTCTTGATTGATCTCCATGGCTTTAAGCTCGTCAAAGGTCAACTCTTCAGATGGATGAGTTAACTGTCTTTCTAGCTCCAGTGCCCTTTTGAGGCCTCTTATTTTGGCCTTCTTGGTTGTGTTTCAACCTCTATATTCTAAATTTGATCAACATCAATAACCTCCTTACCTTTACCTTTTTCTGCCTCTAGGTATGGATTGGGATTGCTTTGTAACAACTGCTTTACCTTCAATTGAAAATCCTCCTGCTGTAGGAAAGTAATTTGAGAATTAGCAATGGATAAAATCCTCCTCAGCTCTAGTATTTCCTCATATTTCTCTCTAATTATCTCTTCAACTAATCTAATCTCCACCTGATCTGCTACCTCAACCTCCAATGGAAATGGTTCACTATGATGATGCAAAGGTGTTTAATTTTGATGCATAAGAGGGTGCTCCTCTATCTCACTTTGTTCAAAAATAGTGTCAAGTATAGGTACACTTTTGATATAATTGGGCGCAAATATCTGCCTCTTCCCATTATTATAGGTACGAGTAAACTCAACAACCCTAGGAGCATCTGAAAACTGAGTTGCCATGCTAGAAAAACTAACCTCCATTGGCTGTGTTGAGGATGTAATATGAAAGACATGAGGGCTAGTGGTAAGCACTCTGTTAATATTTCCAAGAAATTTTCCCAAGTCATGTTGATGGATGAAAGGTGATGCAATACAATGAGCTTGACCAGACCATGATGAAAAATACTAGGGTGATGATCTTGTTTTCTGCTATGAACCTTCTTAGTCATCTTAATCAAACTCCTATGCAGGTAATGTGGAAAATCAAGTGTTCTAATAGAGGTGAAATGCATGAAGTTACAAACTTGTATGGTACCTATACAACCTGGAAAATATTCCTTCACATGTGAAATAATTCATTATTAACATCATCAAAGGAACATATTTGTTTCTGAGGTGTCTAAAAGGGAAGAGGTAATCTGGTTCCTCTCTAGCATGAGTCTTGAGAAATTGTTTGTAATTTTAAATTTCTAAATCCATGGCCTTGAACCACTTCTCTCCATGACAAGGAATACTAGGGTGATGATCTTGTTTTCTGCTCTGAACCTTCTCAGTCATCTTAATCAAACTCCTGTACAACTAATGTGGCAGATAAAGTGTTTTGAAAGAGGTGAAATGCATTAAGCTACAAACTGGTATGGTACCTATACAACCTGGAAAATATTCCTTCACATGTGAAATACTTCATTATTAACATCATCAAAGGAGAATATTTTCTGATGATGATCTTGTTTTCTGCTCTGAACCTTCTCAGTCATCTTAATCAAAATCCTGTACAGGTAATGTGGCAAATCAAATGTTTTGACAAAGGTGAAATGCATTAAGTTACAAACTATTATGGTACCTATACAACCTGGAAAATATTCTTTCACATGTGAAATACTTCATTATTAACATCATCAAAGGAGCATATTTTTTTCTTAGGTGTCTAAAAGGGAAGAAGCAATTTGGTTCCTCTGTAGCATGAGGCTTGAGAAATTGTTTGTAATTTTAAATGTCTAAATCCATGCCCTTGAACCACTTCTCTCCATGAAAAGGAATACTTGTTGCTGAAGAAATTATGTTTTTTGATATGTTAATATATACACTCGAAATAGTGACCTTTCCCATGTCGAAGCTTATGGAAAATAATCTAGTCAATTGAAGATGATACCCTTCCTCCATGAGCTTTTCACAAAACCTCAAACATCTAGTCCTCTCAAAACATCTTCTAGACAAGGGTGAAGCATTGTGTTCATACATGGTGAAGGGTTCTAACCTGAGGTGGTGCCCTCCCTTCAAGCTCTTCTTCTCACTCTCCATATTTTTTATCACTGAAAGGATGAAAACCCTAGTATGTTGATGGGATGGGTATATGTAGTGAAATATGGAAAAAACATAGTGTAGGTATGGGGTTGGTTTAGAGGGTGAGATGGAGGGTTACGGAGCTAGGGAAAATTATACAAAAAATTCAGTAGATGAGGTGGCATTTTAGCTCCATGTTATGGGTGGAATGAAGTGAAATGGACGTGAGGAGGGTGGTGAAAAGATGAAAACATAGGAAATTCCCAATTTTTCATAGTGAAAATTAGCTTGAATTTAGGGTTTGATGAAAATGGTTGTTAGGGATGATATGGATGGTGGGAGATGTGAGGATGAGGTATATGAGAGGTGTAGGATAGTGTTTAGGTACTAGGGTTAAGGTTTATTTAGCTAGAGTAGGTTAGGGTTTATTCAAATGGAGTCTTTAATTGACCTGGAGAAGTGATGATATGGTGTAATATGAAGTGAGCATTAAAATGAATTGAAAACTCAATAACTTGACCAAGGGAGGGTATGATAGTAATTACTTATTGTTTTTGAGAGGTCCAAGGAGTAATGGTCACAAGCCTTGAGCTTTTTTGAAGAGATTTTAATCCAGAAACCTATGTTTTTGCTCCCTCCAGAAGCGTAGCAACAATTAACATAAGCATAACAATTGGCTGGAAGCGTAACAACAACTTTGCAAAAGCATAGCAATAGGGCTGAAAGCATAACAATGCCTGCGTAGTGCCTACGTAGCACACCCAGAAACATAACAAGAACACCCATAAGAGTTACAAGCACACCCAAAAGTGTAACAAAATCTTCTAAAAGTGTAGCAGGAGGCTACATAAGCGTAACAAAGGAAACCCAAGTTGTAGCAAAGAGTTGTTGAAGTGATTTTTTGCCTTAGTTTCAAACCTTTGACCACATTAGGAGTGCAAATAAAGTAAGAGGGGAGCTCTTCCACATAACAAAAGATAATAATGAGTCAAGATGAGCTTGCTTTTGTCTTTTATAACATTGAAATGACCCTTTTTGTCTTGCAGTGAAACAATAAGACAAATTTAACTTTTTGAAACTTTTTGACATTTAAACACATTTTAAAACAAGACAAATTATCTTATTTTATCCCCTAAGCATGCTAGCTCCCTTTTAAAGTCTTATGAGTGAAATGAAGGGTGAGTGCCTTGCTATGATGAAAAATTGGATAGTTTTCAAATGCATATGATGACACCTACAATAGACCTAGATGAGGTGAAGTGAAATGACCCTAAACCTTTTAAATGAAAATGAAATGATATGACCTTGAAAGTGATGATGGCCATGGATGAGATGAGGGAGCATCGAATTTGACCTAGACTCCTTCAGTGACCAAATTTATATTTTAAAAACCTGTTTGAAAGACTAGAAATTTTGACCTATGACTTTTTGGAAAACAATTGAAAGAGTTATTTTTTATCATTTAGATACTGACACTAACATTGGCTCCAGCTGGTGATGACGACTGCTTCAAGAGGTGTAAAGAACACCATAGATCATGTAGCCTTTCCATCGGGAAATGGATTCAAAACTAGACATTGAGAAAACTTTGAAAAACTGGAAATGATGAACTAAATCTGGAAATAAATTTGACTAGAAAAAACTAACTTGAATTTGACTTGACAATTGACTGAAAATTTTTGAACTTTTTGAAAGAAAAAATGAGATGAATGTAGAAGTTTTGTAGCCTTCTCCTTGGGCTTCAAACTTCTGCAACAACTTAATAATTGCTTGGACATCAAATTAAAATGATATGTACAATGAAAGTGGACTTCATATTCAATGATCAAGTAAGATTATGTTTGAGGAACCTACCATTTATTGGTCCCCCCAACACTTCTTGCCCTTCAAGATCCTCCAATATAAATGCTTTATTACCTCTGAATGCAGTGATCTTGTAAGGACCTTTCCATAGATTGTCAAAATTTCTATGCTTACCTTTGTCTTCATTCCGGGCATTCTAGCGAAGAACAATATCTCCAAGCTTAAAATCATCATATTTGGTCTTCTTATCATAAATATTTTTTATTTTCTCATGAAGCTTTGAAGTATGACTGAAGACTTCATCTCTTGACTGTTCTAGATGGATAATTTGGCTGATTATTCATTGGATATCATTTGGTTCACTGTCGATCTCTTGCAGAATTTTCATCATTGGTACAACTAAAGAAGTAGGGAACACCGTGTCAACACCAAACAGAAGTTGGAAAGGTGATTTGCTGATTGATCTCTTCGTGCTAACTCTATATGCCCGTAGAGAATTGGTGATATTTTTGTTACAATTTCTCTTATTTTCTTGTAGCATCTTCTTGATTATGTTCACCAAATATTTATTTGACGATTCAGCGAGCCCATTTCCTTGAGGATAATATGTTGTAGAATGACCAAGTCTAATGTGATACTTATCACAAAAGTCAATCATTTTCTTGGAATTAATGGCGGCTTCATTGTCGGTAATGATTTTTCATGGACAACCAAAACGAGACAAAATATTGTTCTCTAAAAACTGAATAATGACAATGTCAGTAACTTATCTCGTGGGGATAGCTTCAATCCATTTAGTGAAGTAATATGTGGCAATGAGTATCCATTTATGTTGAGCTGATGATGGAGGATGGATCTAACCAATGAAATAAAGTCGCCATTGTTGGAATGGTGCTTTCACTTCAATTGTTTTTAAAGGCAAAGGCAAGAGCTTCCTCTTTCCTTGAAAGATTTGACATTCATGATAGCTCATGACTGTTTTATAAAAATTAGAAAATAGAATTGGCCAAATGGAAACCTGCCCTCAAGATCTTGTTAGTTGTAGTATTCCAATAAAGATGACCACCACAATCACCTTTATGAAAACCAGTCATCACTTTTTCAACTTCTCCTTCAACCAAACAATTCAACAACACACCACCTAGATATTTCCAATACAAGACACCATTAAGGATGTCGTACTTAAGAGCTTTCAACTTCAAAGATCTAGCCTTAATACTTGGCAAGTTGGGAGGAGGATTAAAATGTTGAAAAACATGAACTATATTAGCATACCAAACCTATAAAAAGAAAATCTCATATCCGTTGGGAAATGTTTTAGCTTCTTTCTCCTTAGATAATGTAGCAATAAAATTAATGTCCAAAGCATGGAGATTTGAATCTTCCATAAGTTTGCTAGGCCTTGTCCTTTGATAAAATTTGTGGGCTTGATATCCAAGTCATATTCCAACATAGCAACGATCCATTTACCTCGCCGCCCTTCAGGATCATTCTGTGGAAGCACATCTTTGACATCAGCATTTGAAACATATGCAATGATATGAGAGTGGTGAATATAGAATCAGAATTCCTTCAATGATTTGACTAACGCCAATGCTTTTTTATCAGTGATGTTGTACTTCAAGGCTGCGTATCTCAAGTTATACTGAAGAAGGTGATGGGTTGCTCTGTGTTCTGATTTTTCTTTTGCATAAGGACAACAACAAGAGTGTGCTCTGAGGCAAACGAAAAAAATGATAAAATCAAGTGTGTAATCTGGATTAATAAGAATAGGAGCATGAGATAAAACCAATTTAACTTGAGTGAATGACTTCTTCTCTTCTTCATACCATTTTAATTCACTGTATTTATTTAGTATCTCAATAATTTGCCTTAAGTGTTCAGAAATATTGGGGACAAAACTTCTCAAAAATTTGATTTTTCCATTGAACGACTGAATTTCCTTTTTTCTCCTAGGATATTACAAAGTTTGAATTTCTTCAATCCTTGAAGGATATATCCTAATTCCATATTTTTATATGATATGTCCCAACAATTTACCTTCCTCCATATCAAAAAGACTCTTCTTTGGGTTCAACGGTATGCCAAAATTTCTACATATCTGAAAAATATTTTCAAGTGTTGTAAGTGCTGCTCATCTATATTGGAAAAAATAGTGATATCTTCGAGATAGATGACCAAAAATACATCCTTTTCATTGGTGAAAGAAATATCCATTGCTCGAAAAAGTGGCTCCTGCATTCTTCAATCAGAAAGGAATTTTGGCATACATGAAGGTGCCCCATGGTGTTGTGAAGGCTGTCTTTCCTGATCATCTGGATGGACTAAAATATAATTATACCCAAAGTATCCATCCAACAATGAAAATATGGAAGATCCAACTACCCTTTGCAGAATATGGTTCATCTTTGGTAGTGGGGAATTGTCTTTCAATGACACTTTATTCAGATTTCTGAAATGAACGCACAACTAAATCTCTCATGTCTTCTTTATCACTGGCACTAGATTAGACATCCAATTTGAAAAGCGAAGAGGAACTATAATACCAACAGTAAATAATCTATTTACCTTCTTTTGAATAGAGGGCAAAAACTTGGGATTCATTCTCCTTAACTTCTGGAGGAAAGGTTTCTGATTCGACTTTAAGGGAATGGTATGCTGAATTATACTCTTATCATACACTTTCAAATCAGAATATTCCCAAGAAAATACATCAACAAACGGAGACATAAGCACTGCTTATTTACCTTTCATTTTTTCACTCAAATATTTTGAAATTTTGACCATCTTTGGCTTTTCCGGAGTGCCAATATTGAGATTTTCCACTCCCACTTCTGTTGGTAGCATGGCCGGTTTGCATGAAACATCATATTGATTGAAAAGCTCTTCCAAAGGTACCAAAAATCTTGGAATGGAGTTATATTTCAGCTGAAGCACTTGCATCTCTACTACATGGAGTTTTTGGTTATCTTCATAGAACTGGTTATCCATTTGAGAATTCATAAATTCCTCTTATGTCTGTAAGAAGTTGCTGATTTATTTATCATCTTGAGACCCACCAAGATCGAACATTATCTAGGACAACAAGGCGGTGTTTGATGTTTATCTCGTACTTCTTATTAGGATACAATGGAATTTTGAACATGCTAGCCGAAGTAGCGAGAGAATCAACAAATAACATTGTTGTCCCTTGGGATCAATGACAAAGTATACTGGGTGAATGTATTGAGGATATCTAGCACTGCATTTCAGTTATCTCGCATCCTTGGATTCTTGGCCTGGTATTCCCCTTTGACTTGTTTTATTACTAGCTTGGAGTCGCCATATATAAAAATCTTCTTGGCACCTAACTTCTTGAGAATTTTTATACCGGCTATCAAAGCCTCATACTCAGCTTCATTGTTTGAACAATTGAAAGCCAACTTATAAGCGGAAATTTAGACATTGGGAGGAATTTTTAGTGACCAATTTATAGGGTTGTGAATCCACACTCCAATGCCAACCCCTTCTTTACCCAAAACTCCATCAAAGTCCATGGTCCACAAGCTACTTTCTTCATCAGGAAGCTGCAAATCGGATGGTGAAATTTATTTGATGTTTGAGAGAGTTGTGTTGTGCCAAAAATTTCTGTTTCTTTCATTGTTTCATCACTTTTTTGAGGTTATGCGCTTGGTTCCAAACTACTTGCACCTTTTCATAAATTTATGCATTTGCTATTTCTAAAACAGAATTTGAAAATTCAGAATTTTATGTTTTTTCTTCAATCAAAACTTCGAAAGATGTTGAGCATTCATCATTGAATAAGATAAAGGACTCTAAATTTGTATAGAAAACATGTATGGGATGATTATTTGGCTTTTCTCGGTTGTTGATCATGTACTTCATTTACTTTCCCGGCATAGTTTCCTAGGTTGCCCAAAGATGAGAATGGTAGCATATGAAAAGTCAATCTGTAAGGTACCTATAAGCTTTAATACCCATGAATAGGAGAGAAACATTCCATATCTAGGAGGGATATCAGCCAAAAAAACATCTATGAGGACATTCTTGGCAGGGATTTTCTCTAATGACACCACTAGGTCCTTAATGAGGCCAAGACATTTCACCCTCCCTGAATAAAATGAATAAAGATCATGATAAGGTCTTGTGATATCCAATTCTAATCTGTCCATAATGGCCTTGGACATGAGGTTCTAAGAGGCTCCAGAATCAAGCATGGCGTTATGGAGGATAAAATCATGGATTTTTAGGCTTAGATAAAATGGAGGGACCTCACTATCTTCTAGATCACCATCAACAACATGAACAAATAGAAGCTTAGGTTGATCATCAATCACATTAACCATGTTGTACACTTGATCCACTCTAAGAAACATAGCTACTTGAAATTTGTACTGATCATTCTTGACGATTTCAATTAGAGGAATGGAGACTTTCAATTTGGCAATTTCATTTTCAAGACTAAAAAGACCAAAATGTTTTTCTACCTCTTTCAATGGTGCATATTTTCTTTTTGGTTGATCTTTGTGTGAAGTATCCTTCTCCTATCCTCCATCTTGGACTTATTTATCCTTTCTATGATTGCTAGAGGAAGCTTCATTTCCTTTAGCATGATTAGGAACAACAGGTCCTTTGTCTTTGCTTTGATTTTGAGCAGCAATTCCTTTATGATGAGCATCTACTTGAGTGTTCTATTTTTTTTGATTGGAGGTTATAGGAGCATTCCTACTCCTCAAACTGTATTGTATCTTCACTTGAGAAAGAGAATTCTGATATTCCCTCTAATAATGTTTTGTTCGCATTGATAACATGTCATCATTTGACAAGATATATTGTTGATCGTTCGGTGCACAAATTTATGCAAAAAATTGACCTTCTTCAGTGAGGAAAATAGGCTGCTGATTTTCCTCAAATAAATGATTCTTGCCAGAAATTTCTTCTTCATCATCTTCAGTAGGGCCTTCAGTGCAGTTCTGCTGAAATGGAGTGCAAATTTTCTACTGACTTTGTGGATCCTGACCCCTTTGTTTCCTTTGCTTGATCCTATACTGAGGCGCTGAATTTGACCCCTAAAATTGGGATTTCTAACGGAGGGTTCAACTTGTCTATCAATGATGGAAATTTTATCCATCATCTTCTCCATGGTCTTGATTAAGGTGTCTAATTTTCCCTTTGATGAAGTAACTATTTCCTCTTTGATAGTGTCTCTTTTCTCTGTCTTGATTTTAGAATTTTTGATGATCAAATTAGCTTCCATGCTCATTGGGTTTCTCTGCATTTCTTAAAGAGTTGATGTGTTTATTTCCCTCAAATGATAAGCCATGTCAGGATCGAAACCATCAAAATAATGAAGTAAAGCAAGGCATGGAGGAGGCTTAATATTCTAAGGAAATGAATCATAGATTATATTAAATATAGGTGTAAAGTATTGGACAGACTCATTGGGATTCCTTTTCAAGGCGTTATACTCAACTAAAATATGTAATGGATTCTTCTTTTCTTCCCATTTCGCCATAAAGAAGTCAATTAGCTACTATGAAGTACCTATTGAACTAGTTGTGAGAGAGAGAAACCATTTCTTAACCTATCCTGAGAAACTCTATGCAATGATGCGTATATTGGCATTGTCATTGTCAATAGCTTCAATATCTATGAAATCAATCACTTTGGAAATGTGTTGATGAGTAGTAACCTCTGATGTTCCATCAAAAAGGGGGAGTTTGTGACCATAGTTCTGAGGTAGTGCGGTGAGTTTTATAGATAGGATTAACTGAGAAAATCTATCCATGAATAATGGAGGAGGTGGTGGAGGTGCTAATGGAGTGAAACTTGCAGAGGTAATGATGGAATGAAAGGAAGGGTTGATGATGTAGCAGTATGAGAACGTTTAATAACAGGTGGTGAAGCAAAATCCTGCTACTAATATCAGAAATAAGCTCTTTCTGAAGTTTCTTGAAACTTATCCACCAAGCCTTTGAGTTTGTAGAAATTGGACCAGACTTCACTATCAACTTTAGAATAAAAATACTCAGAAAATGGTGCAAAGGTCTCAAAATCAAAAGGATCAAAGATAGTTTCTGAAATAAAGGTTTCAGACTTAGTCCTAAACAAAGATGTTTCAGATTATTAATTATAGAACAAATCCTCTGAAGAAAATCTCGTAGGAAAGGAATTTTATTTGACAAGTGGAGGAATATCTGTTCCAACCTTTCAAGACTTGGTTTTATGCTTTCTTAAAAGACTCTCAGGGTCATTCACAACTGGTGAGGGATTTGGGTTTGGATTTGACCTAGTATGTATTTTAGGAGCCAACTTAAGATAGGAAATTGGACGTTGGCTCAGATTTAAGAGTTCAACCTATTTTGAATGTTAGAGCTTGTCACCTACAATTCCAACTTTCAGAGGACTAAAAAAATATTCCCAGGGAAAGTTTAGCAATTTCTCCCCGGAAAAAGTGCCAAAAAAATTATCACTCTCCCCAGCTTCCCAAGGCTAAAAATGAGATTGAATAAAGGTAACAAAAAAATAGGCTTTATGTCAGGTAACTAGCCCTACCAGGGCTAGAGAGGGCTCTCTAGTTGTCACTTTTGCATTCAAAGGAATGATTGAGTATTTAATGATCTTAGGCTAGGTATGTAAGCTCAGTAAATATGATTTGTTTGATGTTTTAAATGTTGGATAGAAAGGTTAGTGAGAAGGTTGGGTATAGGGATTTTAGGTCTAAATTCCAAGGTCAACTTGCAGAGAATGTGTGAGGCTATATAGGTAGTTTTAAAGCATGTTTAATAGCTAATTGAGTATAGGATTAAGTGAAAGAGAGTCTGAATGAGCACTGAGGTGAATTCATTCATTTAGAAGCATATAGACATAACATGTAAACCTTGTCTAAAACAGAGCATGAAAAGACATGATTTTGCTAATAAACTTACAATATAAACATATGGAAAGAGGTATATAAAAGAAGAATATATATAGTTTAGCATGAATATATAAACATGCATAATAATAAAAAATGCTCCAAAGCATACCACAAATATTCTCAACATAAGTTCTGCAAATTTGTCTCTGATTTCATTCGAAAATGCTGGTTACAATAGCTCCATTGCAAAATAAGACTATCTAACCTAAAAAAAGACTAAAGAGAGTCTACTTATAGAAAATATGGAATATTACACCTCATCAGGTTGGAATCCCATCCAAAATGGATCATAAATATACAAGATGAGTCATATCCTAGATTCTAGGGAGGTTAGAAACCATTCCCTAAAATTCAGATATGAACTAGGAGTGTTTGTCCCCTACATTAAATTACATATTCCCTCATGACAAGAGGAAAAAAACAACTCAATAAATCTAATGCCAACTCATAGGACAAAAAAACCTTGAATTTTTCACATTTTATGAGCTTGAAAAGTGTCCTTAGGAATCTAATGTTGATATGTAACATTTCCGACAGAAGGGTAGCAGAGTTTTACAAAAGCGTAGTAGAAGTTTGCAGGAAATTTTGAGGCACTTTTAGGAGTCCAAATCCACTTCTAAAAGAATGGTCAACTATCCCTCTATGTCTAGTTTCCATAACATCTTTAATTTTGCAAAATTACTGATGGGAAGAGCTCCAAAAATCTATTCTCCCAAGGTTACTCCAAAAGAGTAGCAGAGACTCCAAAAAGGTGGTAGAAACATGAAAAATGAGTGGTTTTTTAGCCATTTATTCAAAATTAATGCTTGTCATTCCAAGGGGGTTCCTAATCTATAATTTACTCATCAAAATGCATCCAACCATGTAAATAAATCATCATTTGGATGCCCCCAAAATAAACGTAACAAAAGTTTGCTACACTTTTGTGAGGATGAATTTCCAAAATTGTGCAAAAATCACAAAAAATACCAAAATTGTTCAAAACTTCTCAAAATTTGTTTTGTAGCTCCTGTGAGTGATGGGCTAAACAACCAAACAAAATTCAGCCAACAAGTCCAAGCTATCCTTCTCTTTAAGCTTCATTTGTGCCTCTTTTAGCCTTTTCTTCAACTGTTTTAGCCTTATTTGAGAAATTGTGTTCCTGGTGCAATTATGATTTTCCATGTGTCTTTGGAGTTTATTTCCCCTCTTAGCTCTCTTCAAGAGATTATCCAGACGTTCATTTGTAGAAATTATATGGACTAAGCATGCATATGTCCAAGATCCACCTGATCTCACACTATTTAACTTTATGCAAGATACTGAATCTATTCCACTTGTTAATCTTTTGCAGAAAAATTAATTGCACACACATGTGAAGCATAAAAAAAAATATTCAATCACACATAACACAGTTTTTAACCTGGAAATCCTGAAGCTAAAAACCCCAACTATATATTATGTAACATGGAGATCATATGACAATCTCATACAAACATACAAAGCTTATCACAAGCCATCAGTATAGTACAATCGCCATACACTAATCAGGCCCAATCTTGCAAATCCATGCACCGATCTATGCCACCTGCTAGCCTGCCTCCACTGCGCAATCTCTGCTGAAGATTCGAATTACTCCATCCTTGACTGCACAATCCTCATTGGCATCTCCACTGTGTGTGTGATGCAGTAAATGCATCACTATAGTCACAACAGATAGTTTATCTTGCCCTTTCACCTATCTCTCCATTGGTCTCCACTGAAACTGCCATGCACTGTAGTTAACTGATGTATTGTTAATTTGATTAATGAGTTATTATTTGTGAATTAATTAAATAATTAATTCACTCCACTCTCACTATTGTATCGATTAGTTAGACTAGATACAACTAGCTCAACTGAGTCTAACTAAGTTAAACTAAATACAACTCCATAACTACTTCTTCCAACTGTGTCATAACTCTACCACTTGAGTTCTAACTGAGTCCTCCATGCATTAGCTCCAGTAAACCCTTAGGAATAGCATAATTCCTTCTGTCAGCTGATGTGCCACATCTGTGCATTGAACTGAAGTGTTCCAAGAGAATAAGTTGTTGTTTAGATTCTGATTATTATTACGAGCTAATAATAATCGACATGCATCTATTTTTAGATTGATGGTCTATAAATATACTTCGCCAAATATTCTAAAAATAGAATTTCATCTATTTTTCCAACTTGATCAACCATCCACAAATAGCATCCTGCAACTTCTAAAATATGATCATCATGTCTAAAAATAGACATATTCTAAAAGTAGACTTGTGCCAAAATAACCTGCGGGCCCACTTAGTGAAGGAGACTCTTTTCACTAAGCTCATCATCTTGTTGAATCTCAACACTCCCTCTCAACAATATAGGGATTATCCTTCACCCCAATCCTGCCTCTATGGTATTCGAATTTTCTCCTGGTGAGCACCTTCGTTAGAATATCTGCATCCTGATCCTCCGTAGGAATGTACTGAAGCAACATGATCTTCCGCTACACACAATCTCTGATATGATGATACCGGATATCAATATGTTTAGATCTATCATGAAACACAGGATTAACCAAGAGTTTAATGCAACTTTTATTATCACAGTGAATCACCGTGGGATCTAAATGTGGACCAAACAAACCAGCCAGAATCTTCTTCATCCAGATAGCCTCACATGCAACTAAACTTGCTGCCATGTATTCCGCTTCCGCTGAACTGAGTGCCACAGATCTTTGTTTCTTGTTGTACCAAGAAACTGTCGTAGATCTGATACTAAAAATCCCTCCTGATGTGCTCTTTCTGTCTGTTGGGCTTCCTGCCCAATCTGCATTCATGAAGCCATGCAACTTCACCTCATCTGTCTGTATGTACCATAAACCATACTCAGATGTGCCCCTGAGATATCTCAAATCATGCTTGCCTGCCTTCCAAAAGAGCTTGGTAGCTTAACCATCGCTTGTGAAAGTTGGTTCACCGAATAGCATATGTCCGGTCTTGTATTGACTAAATACATGAGCGAACCCACCAACTGTCGATAAACAGTGGCATCCACTACCTCTGCCGATGTAGCATCCTCTTTCTTCCAATTTATTGGAAGAGAAGTGTCGATAGGCTTTCAGCCTTGCATGTGAAACTTCTCCAATATCTCCCAGGCATACTTGCCTTGAGACACAAACAATTCACCTTCTCGCTGCCATATTTCCAATCCAAGGAAATAATGAAGGAGGCCCAAATCCTTCATCTCAAACTCCTTTGCAAGATCTGCCTTGCATGAGTGTATCAACTGCTCATCACCTGTTAGTATTAAATCATCAACATAAAGTACAATGATTAAAAGCTTACCCTCCACCACAATCTGGTACAGGTTTTCATCCACCTCACTCTTGGTGAAGCCAAGTCCAGTGAAATAGCTGTCAATCCGAGTGTACCAAGCACGGGGTGCTTGTTTTAGCCCATACAACACTCTTTTGAGCCTACGCACATGCGACTCGCTACTGAAGATCTCAAATCCTTTAGGTTGCTCAATGTACACCTCTTCCTCAATGATCCCATTAAGGAACGTAGTTTTCACATCCATCTGATGAATGTGCCAACCCATCTGCACTAAGAGAGCAAGGATGGTTCGTATGGAAGAATACCGTACGACAGGTGCAAAGGTTTCTTCATATTCAATCCCCTCAATCTGTGAGAAGCCCCAAGCAACAAATCTTGCCTTATACTTCTTGACACTCCCATCAGCAACTTGATTTACCTTGTAGATCCATCTTGATCCTACAACTGATTTTCCCACCGGCCTTGGAACAATCTCCCAAGCACTGTTTCTGAAAATGGAGTCATACTCCTCCACCATGGCATCTACCCATGTGGGCTCCTACGCTGCTTCTTCAAAAGAAGATGGCTCTGCACAATACACTTGCTCATAAGAGCCATGTATCCAGTATATCGGTCAGGTGACTGTCTCTATCTGCGTTGTGATGTAGGGACTCCTACATTCTGTGCCACATCAAGCTTCAGCCTCTCAACTTCTGTGGTATGCTTTCTTCCTTGTCTGATGTTTGGTTCTGCATGAGTGGACTCCTCCACTCCATGAATCTTCTCTTGTTGCTGATCCACATCCATAGGCTCATCTTTGGGAATAAGAAGTTCCTCTTCCGCATGCAAGTGTAGCTCCATCTCAAGCGACAACTTCATGGCTTTCACCTCATTGAATTTTATATCCCATCGCACAACAGTCATCCGACTGTCTGGAAAATACACACGATAGTTATGGGGTGTTTCTGTGTACCCCAAAAATATCCCAACTTCTGCAGTCGGCTCCAACTTCTTCCTGGCGTCCTTCATCACATGAATGTAAACAGGTGAGCCAAAAATCTTCAAATGAGAAATATCAGGCTTCTTACCAGTAAAAGCTTCTTCAGGTGTACTCATGCCAAGTACTCTATGAGGACAATGGTTTTGCACATAAACTGAAGTGTTGCATGCTTCCGCCCACAAGTTCATCGATAGGCCCTGGTCATGCAACATCGCTCGTGCAGCACACACGATCATTCTGTTCTTTCTCTCCGCGACCCCATTCTGCTATGGGTTATGAGGCACTATGAGTTCTCTTCGAATTCCTTTTTTGCTACAGAAGTCTTTGAATTCACCCGAGATGTATTCACCACCATTATCGCTCCGTAGAGATTTCACTTGCTTCCTCAACTCCTTCTCCACCAATGCCTTGAACTCACAAAACTTTGAGAACGTTTCACTCTTCTTCTGCATGAAGAATATCCAGCATCTACGAGAATAATCATAAACAAATATCACATAATACCTGTGTTTTGCTATTGAAGCAACCGAGAATGGTCCACACACATCTGTGTGAATTCTCTCTGGGATCACCGAAGCACGGTTCTTCTTCTCATGAAAGGTGGTCTTCACAAACTTACCTATTGTACATCCTTTGCACTGATCTGATTGTGCAAGAGTACCCTTGGGAAGTCCAGTAGAAATCTTTTGCAAAATCTTCAAAGCACCATGGTGAAGATGGCCCAATCTCCAGTGCCATAATTCGCCCTCATCCCGGATCACCACTTCTTCTGCTTTTCCCACCATTGCAGCGCAACCATCTACCTCTAGCTTGTAGAGATTCTTAATTTGAACCCCTATCTTCTTGGTTTGACCCGTTGTTTTATGTCGAAGGAAGGATTTTCCCTCACTAAAAACAACATCATAACCCTTGTCTTCCAGCATTGCGACTGAGACCAAGTTCTTCTTCAGACCTGAAACATGCATGACATTCTTCAACAAGAACGGATTACTAGACTCCCTCTCAAAGGAAATGGTCCCAATGCCAGTCACACTGTATCGACCATCATCACCCATCTCTATATGCATCTAGAGTTCCTTCTCCTCTAAGTCACTAAACAACTCTTTGTCTCACGTCATATGGAAAGACGCACCACTATCAAGATACCACACCGATCCCATGTAGCTTGAAACCAAGCATGTGATCAAGGAAAAATCCAGCTCAAATTGCAAGGCTAAGGAATCTCCAGCTGTAGATCCAACAGCCTACTTATTCTTCTTCTTCTATGGATAGTTAGTGGCGAAATGTCCATGCTTGTGACAGTGAAAACACTTCACTTTGGACAAATCCTACTTGTTGCCTTTAGCACCAGATTTTGAAGGATTTTTCTTCCCCTTCCCTTTCCTTGCTTTGGCAGCCAAAGAAAAATTCTCTTCATCTTCATTCTTCGATGAAGATCCATCCCTGGTACCCTGCCTTATCTCCTCCTGCACAAAATCCGACCAAATTCGCTCCCATCCTGGCAGTTTCTCCCGTCCATTGACAGAGTCTTCGTAGCTATGCCAACTCTTCAGAAGCCCAAAGAGAGCCAAGCTCACTAAGTCTTCTTCATCAACAGTAACCCCCACACTTCCCAGTTCATCCTTGCAGTGGACAAACTTCGTGAGGTATTTTGGAATACTGTCGCCTTTCTCCATTTTTATTTTTCTGAGCTTGTCTTTAAGCACCAACTTCCTTTGGTCACTTCTGCTTTGGAAAAAATCTGTCAAAGCCTTCCACATTAAGAATGGAGTGGCTTTCCTGTGAAGGCTGGACACAATATGGTCCTTCACACCTTCCAACAGAATCCTTCTCGTCATTTCTGTCTTCTTTTTCCATGCATCAAGTAATGCAACATCGCTAGATCCCGACTTAGGAACATCGCTATCGATTAACTCCTTCAGCCCATTATCCTCCAGCACCACCTCCATCCTGTTCTTCCAGGCTATGTAATTCGAGCTCCCATCAAGGGCATACTCCAATCTCAACCCGTTGAAAGATATTTCAATGTATACTCAATTTCTGCACCAAGAATCTTCTGTAGCAAATTCGAATTGTCCACCAGCACAAAATCACTTCACAATTGCAATCTTCAATCAACAATGCTCTGATACCATGTAGAAATTATATGCACTAATCATGCATATGTCCAAGATCCACCTGATCTTACACTATATAACTGTATGCAAGATACTGAATCTATTCCACTTGCTAATCTTTTGGAAAAATTAATTGCACACACATGTGAAGCATAAACAAAAATATTCAATCGCACATAACACAGTTTTTAACTGGGAAAGCCTGAAGCTGAAAACCCGAACTATATATTATGTAACATGGATATCATATGAAAATCTCATACAAACATACAAAACTTATCACAAGCCCTCAGTACAGTACAATTTTCATACACTAATTAGGCCCAATCTTTCAAATCCATGCACCGATCTATGCCACCTACTAGCCTGCCTCCACTACACAATCTCCGCTGAAGAATAGCTCTAAATTAATTCAAATTAATCCATCCTTGACTGTGCAATCATCATTGGCATCTCCACTGTGCGTGTGATGAAATCAATGCATCACTATAGTCACAACAAATAGTCTATCTTTCCCTTTCACCTATCTCTCCACTGGTCTCCACTGAAACTACCATGCACTGTAGTTAACTGATGTATTATTTAGTTGATTAATGAGTTATTATTTGTGAATTAATTAACTAATTAATTCACTCCACTCTCACTAGTGTATCAATCAGTTAGACTAGATACAACTAGCTCAACTGAGTCTAACTGAGTTAAACTGAATACAACTCCATAACTACTTCCAACTGTGTCATAACTCTACCACTTGAGTTCTAACTGAGTCCTCCATGCATTAGCTCTAGTAAACCCTTAGGAATAGCGTAATTCCTTCTGTCAGCTGATGTGCCACATCTGTGCACTGAACTGAAGTGCTCCAAGAGAATAAGTTGATGTTTAAAGTTTGATTATTATTAAGAGCTAATAATAATCGACATGCATCTATTTTTAGATTGACGATCTATAAATAGACTTCGCCCAATATTCTAAATATAGAATTTCATCTATTTTTCCAACTTGATCAACTATCCACAAATAGCATCCTGCAACTTCTGAAATATCATCATCATGTCTAAAAATAGACTTGCGCCAAAAATAGCCTGCGGGCCCACTTAGTGAAGGCGACTATTTTCACTAAGCTCATCATCTTGTTGAATCTCAACATCATTTACAATTGAAAACCAAAGTTTTCTGTCTTGATTGATCTCCGTGGCTATAAGCTCATCAAAGTTCAACTCTTCAGGTGGATGAGCTGACTGTCTTTCTAGCTCCAACGCTTTTTAAGGCCTCTTATTTTTGGCCTTCTTGGTTGTGTTTCAACCTCTATATCCTGCATTTGATCAAAATCAATAACCTCCTTACCTTTACCTTTATCTACCTCTAGTTCTGGCTTGGGCTTGCTTTGTAGCAACTTATTTACCTTCAATTAAAATTTCTCCTGCTGTAGGAAAGTAATTTAAGAATTAGCAATGGATAAAATCATCCTCAACTCTGTTATTTCCTCACCTTTATCTCTAATGATCTCCTCAGATGATCTTATCTCCACTTCCTCTGTTAACTCCACCTCCAATGGTGCTAGTTCACTATGTTGATGCAATGGTGTTTCATTTTGATTTGTAAGAGGTTGCTCCTCTATCTCACTTTGTTCAACAATAGTGTCAAGTATAGGTACACTTTTGATAGGTTTGGGCGCAAATATATGCCTCTTCCCCTTCTCATAGGTATGAGTAAAATCAACAACCCTAGGATCATCTTAAAATTGATTTGGCATGCTAGAAGATCCAACCTCAATTGGTCATGCTGAGGATGTACTATACAAGACAGGAGGGCTAGTGGTAGGCGCTGCTGCTAATATTTCCAAGAAATTTTCCCTAGTCATGTCGATGGATGAAAGGTGATGCAATACAATGAGTTTGACGAGACCATGATGAAAAAGACTAGGGTGATTATCTTGTTTTCTTCTCTGAACCTTCTCAATAATCTTATTGAAACTCCTGTACAGGTGATGTGGAAAATCAAGTGTTTTGACAGAGGTGAAATGCATCAACAACCTGATATGGTACCTATACAACCTGGAAAACCTTCCTCCACATGTGAAATACTTCATTATTAACATCATCAAAGGAGAATTTTTGTTTCTGAGGTGTCTGAAAAGGAAGAGGTAATCTGGTTCCTCTCCAGTATGGGGCTTGAGATTTTGTTTGTAATTTTTAATGTCTAAATCCATGCCCTTGAACCAATTCTATCCATGACAAGGAATACCTGTTGCTGAAGAAATTAGGTCTGCTGATAGGTTAATCTCTACACCTGCAATAACGACCTTTCCCATGCTGAAGCTTGTGGCAATTAAGCTAGTCAATTGAATATGATACCCTTCCTCCATGAGCTTTTCACAAAACCTCAAACATCCAGTTCTCTCAAAACATCTTGTGGACAAGGGTGAAGCATTGAGTTCATGCATGGTGAAGGGTTCTAACCTGAGGTGGCACCCTCCCTTGATGTTTTTATTTTCTCTCTCCATATTTTTTATCACTGAAAGGATGAAAACCCTAGTATTTTGATGGGATGGGTATATATAGTGAAATTCGGAAAAAACAGAGTGTAGGGATGGGGTAGGTTTAGAGGGTGAAATGGAGGGTTATGGAGCTAGGGAAAATTATACAAAAAATTGAGTAGACAAGGTTGTATACTAGCTCCATGTTGTGGGTGGAATGAAGTTAAATGGGTTTGAGGAAGGTGGTGAAATGATCAAAACACAGGAAATTTCTAAATTTAACACTGTGAAAATCGCTAGTGTAGGGATGGAGTAAGTTTAGAAGGTGAGATGGAGGGTTATGGAGCTAGGGAAAATTATACAAAAAATTCAGTATATGAGGTGGCATGTTAGCTCCATGTTTTGGGTGGAATGAAGTGAAATGGATGTGAGGAGGGTGGTGAAAATATGAAAACACATGAAATTCCCAATTTTCACTGTGAAAATTAGCTTGAATTTAGGGTTCCATGAAAATGGTTGTTAGGGATGATATGGATGGTGGGAGATGTGAGCATGAGGTATATGAGAGGTGTACAATAATGTTTAGGTACTAGGGTTAGGGTTTATTTAGCTGGAGTAGGTTAGGGTTGATCCAAATGGAGTCTTTCATTGACATGGAGAAGTGATGGTATGGTGTAATATGAAGTGAGCATGAAAATGAATTGAAAACTCAATAACTTGACCAAGGGAGGCTGTGAGATTAATGAATTACTATTTGTGAGAGGTCCAAGGAGTAATGGTCACAAGCCTCGAGCTTGTTTGAAAATATTTGAAGCCAAAAACCTTATTCTACCCCCCTCCAGAAGCGTAGCAACAATGAACATAAGCGTAACAATAGCGATGAAAGTGTAACAACACCTGCGCAGAACACCCAGAAACGTAACAAGAACGCCCATAAGCGTAACAAGCACACCCAGAAGTGTAACAACAACTTCTAAAAGTGTAGCAGGAGGCTATAGAAGATTAACAAAGGCAACCCAATGTGTAACAAAGAGTTGTCAAAGTAATTTTTTGCCTTGGTTTCGAAACTTCGACCACCTTAGGAGTGCAAATGAAGTAAGAGATGAGCTCTTCCACATAAAAAAATATAATAATGAGTCAAGATTAGATTTTTTTTGTGTTTTATAACATTGAAATGGGGCCTTTTTGTCTTTTTGTGAAACAATAAGACATTTGACTTTTTGAAACTTTTTGACATTTAAGCAAATTTTTAAACAAGAAAGCTTGTCTTATTGTACCCCCTAATCATGCTAGCTCCCTTTTAAAGGCTTTCGAGTGAAATGAAGGGTGAGTGCTTAAATTTGATGACAAACTGGACAGTTTTCAAAGGCATATGATGATACCTACAATAGACCTAGATGAGGTGAAGTGAAATAACCCTATACCTTTTAAATGACAATGAAATGATATGACCTTGAAAGTGATGATAGCAATGGATGAGATAAGGGAGCAACAAATTTTACCTAGACTCCTTCAGTGACCAAAATTATTTTTTGAGAAATTGTTTGAAAAACTAAATTTTTTGACCTATGACTTTTAGGAAAACAACTATAAGAGTTATTTTCTTATCACTGACATACTGACACTAACATAACTTGTTTGTTGACTAGTGTTGGTGCTAATTGTTTCTTTGTAGTTGGTTTCTTTTGTGGTGCAGTAACCGCGATGTCTTCATAAAAAATGAATGATATCACGTAGAGCCAAATTTCCTTTTCTTCTTCAAACTCACCATCTTGCAATGGTATTATAATGTTGTCTCCTTCGACAATTGTTGCAAGTGGAATTGAGAAGGTCATGTTTGAAGAATTTAAATTTTGAATTGATATTTTGCTATGGTTACTAATGTCATGATAGTGGTTGTAAGCACATGTCAGTTGCTTGGATGAACAATTTACATATGGGTGATGGGGTTGTACGGGAAAAATGGAACCCCATGGAAGGGGTGGGACAATGTCCCTGATTCCACCTGCTAGCACTCGAACCATGACATGGTTGGAAGGTATTGAGATACCTTCACCTTGAAGCCCACAATTTCATGAGGGTAGAAGCCATATTGGGTCGCTCATGATGATTTACTGGGGGGCATGCATCAAGGTGGATTCCTTGATACCCCTGATCATTAATCTCACCATAGAGGGTGGTACAGGAGATGTCAATGGTCTATGTTGTCTCACCCTATTTTCCCCTCTTAATCACAGATGTCTGAAGGGAAAGCGACATGGCACCCTTGGAACTTCGGAATTAAGTTATTGAAGGACACACCTAAATTAGCACCCTTGGCATCAGAAAGAAAAATATGGAAGGTAAATAATGCTTCATGATCATGCAATGATAAACACTAATTCACATAATGTAAGTAAGTGGGTTTTGAAAAAATAAAATAAATAAATCACGAGTAAATTTTTTGGAAATGGATAATAGTTATAATTATAAAACTAAACCAAATAAATAACCCTCCCCTCTTCACTTTTAGAAAACCTTAAATACATAATGTATATTTAAATAATGCGTAAGTATCAAAATTGTTCTAATAACAAAGGGAAAAGGGGAAACAAAGTTAAAATAATAAATATTTATGTAGTGACAATTTATTCTTATTAGGAAAAGTGGGGTGTGCATAAAATTAAAGAATAATAATTTTAAAATTGGAAAATTTAATTTCATGAGAGAACCTCTATGTAGAAAGAGCATAAAACACAAATATCTATATAATATTTTAACTTGAGAAAAATTAGGGAGTAGTTGGAGAACCAAATGTAACACCTTCATGTTAGCTTAAGTTAATGAACACAAAATAGGGAGTATAAACTGGGATCAAGGGATGCCTAGGAGAAAAAATAAGGGAACATATGTGGGTAAGATAAAGTAACATTTTTAATAAGAAATTAAGTAAATAATTTTAGAATATATTTGGTGAGAGGCTAACACATGTATAGATGAATAATAAAATTATTGGATTAATGAAAACAATTATTTTTGCATGAAGTGACAAATGTCACCACTGAAACCTTCTATAAAAGGAGCATGTTATGAGAAAATGATTATCTTTTACTCTATGTTTGTATATTTTTAGTGACTATTGATATCTATGTTGATTTTGGTGGATGCAGAGACACTTCAAGTGGGAAGATCTTGAGTTGGAGTGCTCTCCTCAAATTACTAGTGTTTTTATTCTTTCATACAACCCCATTGAAGCTTGGGGGTCTGTAGGGAAGAAGAGTACCAAAGGAATGTGTTGGGAGGTCAACCGGTGAATTGACAATGTTAGGTCATGACGAAAAATTTCTACATGTGCACGAGGAATACATTAAGAGAGAGAAAGGAAATAGAAAATAAGTTTCAAGTTCTATCCCCTTGGTGCATGGTATGAATGGTCCTTAGAAACGTTTTGTTGATACGAGGGTTATACAACTAAGTCAAAAAGGGAGGAATATCTCAGACTGAGGCTCTTTAATAGCCCAAGCCATTTTTTATAACTACCCTCAAAAGTTTTATAGGTTCCCTTAGCCTTGGATCCTTTCTCCTTACGAATTATTGGACCTTGGGAAAATGATCCAAATATAAACAAAACTATAGTTATTTTATGATAATCTAAACTAATTCTATTCTAAATTATGGTTAAAATAATCTATGATTAAATTGTTAAGTTAGATTTGTAAATGAAATAATGGAAATTAAACAACCCAAATATGATATGAATGTGAGAATAAATGATTGGATGTTTCACTATTAATGGACTAAGATATACTAAGTAATTATAATTTATATATTTCATTTCTAAATTGGAATTGAAAAATATAGTATTTTAGATATTGTTTCAAAATCAATATGTGATACAAAATGTACAATATTATGTTACAATGAACAAAATAGACCAAAACATAACATAACTGGCTCAAAGAAGATGAACTATCTATAAACTTACAAAAAAATGTTTATGAAATGAAATGAAATTCTTATTCCTAATGAAATTAAATAAAAGTTATTCCTAAATGAAAATAATAATAGAACAAGAATGTACATTTACAATTTCCTTGGAAAACAAACACAAAAAAACTCTGTTTTCTTTTTCAGATTTCACATTAAGAAACACATGCAAAAGATAACTAATTTATGAAACTATTACTTGACCAAGACTGATAAAATGGACAATTGTAAATGATATCGTTTTAAAATTCATGTACTTTAATCAATGGTTAATGAATACAACCAACCAACCATTGGGTAAAGCAACAATAAAAATATAACCATCATCTATAGTAACAAGATTATTGTTAACTTGCAATTAAAGATTGATATTTCGTGACACTTTGAAAAATTAGAATTCGTCCACAGAAATTCAAATCACACTAAGGTCTAGATCGATATTTCTTCTTAGGATATAAGTCACTAAAGAATAGTATCAATCAACTGAAATAATTACAAATCAAATTAATGTTTTAATCGACAAAGAAACATAATAAATATAATTGTTTGCTTAAGGAATAAAACCATCAAACAAACAACACTTACCCTCGAAATATTCAAGAATTAATAACAAGAAAAATAAATAGGAAATTCACATGAACATGAATGATAACAACTCAAGAAATATATTGAATAAAAACAAATTTATGCACTTGTATTAAAGTAATTCCACAGTCGAAGTATGAACAATATTTCTTCGTCCAGAAACTCCTCTATATTACCATAGGTATCCCCCTTTTATTACAAAATAAGAGTTATATATAACCATCATTCAACATAATGTTTCCATAACAAGCTGAAAATAAAAACCATCTTTTTACAAAATAATCATAGGTGTTTGTTTTTGGTTTGTTGGTCATATCCAATAGAAAGAAGAAAAAAAATAGAGTAACTAACAAGAGATTATTTGATAATATCCACATCATTTGGAGATGACCTACAAGTATTCACTCCATAAAATATGCAAGAAATAACTCAATCAACATGGATGCATGTGATAGATTAAGAAAAGAAAATCATTTAACGATATAAGCAAGGAAAAGAGATCCTATAACACCTTTGCAATTTCAGTAAATAAAATCAAAATATCAGCATACTTTATCATTCCCAAAATATTATACATATCAACAATAGAATACTTTGTTTAACATCATGTGGATCATCAAGATTCTGGTAAATTATGTCTTTGAACTTTGAAGACTTCACTACAATGTGAGTATCATAAACCTATGACTTATTAACTGAACTAGTATAATTTTTCTCTTTATGTGTTTCTTTAAGTCAACAGGAGTCTCTGGGTAGTTTTTCTTCTTGCATGAGTTTCTTAATGCAGTGGCTCATTTTTGGCATAGTGAACAAAAATTGTTGATGCCAATAGAGGTATAACAAGGCTTTCGAAGCAATTTTCCCAGGATCACTATCCACTTATGGTTTATCATTCTGGTTATTAGAAACACTTATATTTCATGAATATTTGGGCTTAGTCTTCTTAGACTCAGGATCAACACAGATCTCTTCAACAGGAGAAGTCACTCTCATGTTCTGCCTCAAGATATAAATTTTCCTTCCTCTTAATTTGCCTTTGATATGAGAGTAAAAAAAAAATTAGATGGACTCTTTGTTTCTTGACATGCAGGTTTAGGAGACAAAGACTCAAGCTGAGGGTTAATATTGGGAGGTTTTGTTTTACTCGTGATTCTTAATTCTTGCATTATTTCACCCTAATCATTAGGAATGACTTTGGTCATACTTCTGATTAGATGAGAAAATACAACTTCACGCTTTGCAACTCCATCATCTTTTGAGACACAGAGGACGAGTCTCTTGACAAGATTATTGGTCATCAATATGCATGGAATGCTTTTATAGGTGATTGAGCAGAGAAATTCATAGTATAATTAGGCTAAGGGGACACTGGTGGTTCACATTCTCTAGGAAGCATGGGTTTATCAAAATTATTACAAGTTAAGAATGGATCACAATTATGCCCAAGCTTAACTAACTTATGCTTAACAAAGATGCAAATAAAAATGTGGTGGACGAGTGAACACTTAGCATTCTTGCATTCCAATTGGTAGGCACGAGACATTTTAGTTACACTCCTACGAAAATAGAAAGGCATATTGAGGACTACACTGTAACATCCTTCGCAAGTGATATAAAGATTCAACAACAATACTAGGTTCTACCATTTCGGTTTCAGGTAAGTGATAAGCATACCTTTAATATGATAAACACAGTCCCTATTTGCAAGCACATTTTTCCAAGGGATCATATCATGAACTCTGCGATTTTCAACTACTTCTCCCACTTGATAGGGAGATTAGTTTCTTCAACGATAAAATCAACATCCATAGTGATTTCTGTATCGCCCACTTAAGCTTTCTTGTTGTTGAACAAAGAAGAAAATTCTTCGAACACACCCTAGCTATACCCTTGGAAACATTGGTGAAACTCCCACCAACCAACATGACAAAAGAGCTCTGCGCACTCGTCATAGGCTTCTAACATTTCGGTCCCAATAGTCTCATTTCCAAAAATACAAGCCATGGATAGAGTTTGAATGGTTTACAATCAAATTGAGAGATGAAACACGGAGAATAATCATGTAACAAGAGAACAACCTCAAAACCCTAGCTCACGGTGGAAACATAAGAAAAATGGGAGAAGAGATTGAGAAAAATGTAAATCGGTTCGATCCAAACCCTAGATATTAATTCAGAGGTGGATAATCAAAGGTGAGTGTTGACAGTGTTGGATCCTGCCAACTTTGAAAGGGGTCTCCCCAATGAAAATTCCCAATTAGACTTCGCATTGTTTGGTGTAGGAGCCCTTCCAGAAATAAGGCCCGACTTCCATTTTTATTAGAGAGTTGTCTTTGTTGTAATGGTAAACACAAGAGAGTAACGTACATGTGCTTCTGAATGAACAAGTGTGTATGCCTTGTGGAATATTCAATTACAAAATGTATCAAGGTACTTTCATTGGAGGGGAAATAGAAGTGAGCCTTTAAGAGAAGAGTGATAGTACCGATCAAATAAATACACACGAGCATATATAAATGAAAGAATCGTTAATAAACTAGAGAAATAATTCACATAGAGGTAATGATCGTTAAAACAATTACAACACACCTTCAACAAGATAAGCACTAAAGCCATTGAAATAGTTCAATTTATTTAGTACAAATGAAAACAAAATATATCACAAACATCTAAAGGATAGTCTTAAAACATTTATGACATATGCATGAAAGTGTGTTGGCTCAACAAGCTTCAAGTATTAAGAAAAATTTCAAAGATACATCTGTACAATGAACACCACTAGCTCCAATAGTGGAGCGTTAGAGCTACCACTTGCTCCTACAAAAGAACTATCTTCCTCTATAATTCCTAGTGGGAGAAGCCAAGGTGAAAATTCCTTTGCTTGAGATATGAGGGTGTATATATAAAACATGGGGTGACTCTTCACCTCCATTGTGACTCTTGGAATACCCTCATGACTCTCCATATGACTCTTTTGACTTCTTCGTGACTTTTCACATTCTATAGACGACTCTTGGACTTCAACTCTACATTAGATTTCTCATATATTGAAAATTACATAATCATATCCATAAATGATGTGGCAAATGATGACTCATATGAAACCTTGAAAAGGCATGACATGGACTCAGTGATGATATGGTAATGTCAAGCCATTATTTCTACTACTATATTTATGGCTTCTTCAAAGATGGTACATGATTTTCTTCTCCCTCCTTCATAAGGCTTGAAGGTAGGGATCCTTTACTATGATCTTGATCTTTAGATGCTATCGCAATCTAGTGTTTCTTCATCTTCTTGTTCAATGATAAAATTATCATTGCAACTTCATAAGTGTCTTCTAGTATAGTTTCTTTATCCTTTTTTTCAATCATCATCCTGTTATGTAAAAATATAGTACTTGCAACTGGAACTCACTTATGACAAGACAACATTAGTCTGAAAAACTCATAGTTGCACATGCTTCATGAAAATCACTGATTGAGTTGGAACTAGGTGTTGAAATGAGAGGCAAACTTAGGGCTTACACATTGCACAATTCTAGTGTAGAAATATCTAAATAGACTCAACTGATCTTGCAATGTACTAAAAAAAATATTGAATCAAGTATACACATTTCGGAAACCAATTACGATCACACAATCACATAAACAAGTAAGAGAAAGAAATATCAATCACACAACACAATATGTATCTGGGGAAAGCCTCAGCTAAAACCCCACTATCTGTATATTGCATAAAGTAAAGAACACGAAAAAATACAATGATATTTCTCTTCTGTAGAAACCTCTACACTCTGTTGACTGTCTCACTCTGATCTTTCTTTGATCTAAGCAAGTTTGGTCCAATATTTAACCACTTTATTTCCTCTGCCTGACCAACCTTTCTTACACATTCCTGGGCTAATTGAGCCCCTATTAATTAGAAAATACCCAAATAATTATTGCACAATACATCCAAGGCTTTCTGATGGCCTCATGCATGACCTATACAATTTTATAATTATATAACTAATAGTTATCTTCCCTTTCACCCCAATTTCAACTGGGTCTTCCTTAGAAATGACATGCAACAACTCTTTATATCAAATTATCAATTAATTGATTGATACATGCATGTAAATTAAATCCAATTTAATTGACTGGACCTATCACTAGCTCATCTCTCAGTTAGAACTAGTTAAACTGATTTTAACTCAAATACTTGAGTTAACTAATTATAACTCACAAATAAGTCAACTGGGGCTCCTAAAAAGTGGGAGAGACCCTACATGCCTCTAGTTTTACCTTCAACTCGGATTCACTGAGCTATCTAAGTCTTCTTGACTCAATTAACACTTACAAGCTATCATGTGATGGAATTACAATTTACTTATAATTTAATTAAGGGAAAAATAAATCAAAACCCCCCTTGGGGTGCCATTTAACCACTCCCTCTAAACAAGAAAGGGATTGTCTGATACCCCAATCTTGTCTCTGTGGAAGTTGAATTTTCTTCTTGACAGTTCCTTCATCAATATTTATGCATCCTTCTCCTCCCTGTGAATGTACTCTAATGATATAATCCACCTCTACACACAATATCTGAGATGGTGATACATAATATCAATATGTTTGGACTTATCATGAAAAATTGGATTAACAGAGAGTTTGATGCAACTATGGTTATCACAATAAATAACTATCATATCCATTTTTCGACCAAACAAACCAACAAGTAACTTCCTCATCCATATGGCCTCACATGTTGCCTGACTAGCTGCCATGTACTCTGTCTCTTCTGAACTGAGTGCAATTGATCTTTGTTTCCTTTTGTACCACTAAAATGTTGTTGATCCTATAATGAATATGCCCCCTGATGTGTTCTTCCTTTCAGATGGAATCCCTTCCCAATCCACATCGGTGAAGCCTTGAAGCTTTACTCCCTTTCTCCGTCTATACTGTAGCCCGTACTCTATAGTGCCTCTGAGGTATCTCAATACATTCTTGCGTGCCTTCCAAAAGAGCTTGGTAGGATTAATCATAGCTTGACTAAGCTGGTTAACCGCATAGCATATGTGTGGTCTTGTGTTCACCAAATACATGAGTGAACCCACAAGCTTCCTGTAAATAGTAACATCTACTACTTCGCCTAAAGTAGCATCCTCCTTCCTCAAGTTTCCTGCTAGAGGAGTCTCCATGGACTTTTTTCCCTCCATGTGGAACTCCCTAAGGATCTAGTTGGCATACTTGCTCTGAGATACAAATATATCCCCACCTCTTTTCCATATTTCCAATCCCAAGAAATAGTGCAAGATCCCCATGTCCTTCATCTCAAATTCTCTTGCAATATCCTCTTTGCAAGACTTGATGATATTCTCATCACCTGTCATTATCAAATCATTGAGATAAATTACAACAATAAAAATCTTGCCTTCTACCACAATATGATAAAGGTTCGCATCTTCTTCACTCTTAATGAATCCCAAGCCGGTGAAATAACTTTCGATCTCGGTGTACCAAGCATGATGTGCTTGCTTCAGCCCATACAATGCTCTCTTGAGTCTGCATACATGTGACTCCCTGTCGAAGGTCTAAAAACCTTCTACTTGCTCAATGTGCACCTATTCCTTAATTTCCCCATCGAGGAAGGTTGTCTCTACATCCATCTGATGTATCTACCATCCCATTTGTGCTGAGAGTGCAAGGATGGATTTGATTGATGAGTACCTTGCGACTAGTGAAAAAGGCTCATCATAACCTATCCATTCCACTTGAGAGAACCCTCTGGCCACAAACCTAGCCTTGTGCTTCTCCACACTCCCATATGCTGCCTGCTTCACCTTGTAGATACACCTAGATCCTACAACTAACTTCCCCTCCAGTCTTGTGATAAATTCCCATGCACTATTTCTGATAATGGAATCATATTTCTCAACCATGGCATCAACCCAAATTGGTTGTTGCACTTCTTCCTCGAAATATTATGGTTCTATCTCTACACCTTCTCTCATAAGAGCCATGTATCCAGTGTACCGCTTTGGGGACCTTCTCTTCCTGCATTGTGATGTGGCTGTATTTTTCTCCTGCATTCAGATTCCTCATGTCCAAAGTTATCGCAAAATCAGAATTCATTTCCATCTTGAAGAGGTAAGAAATTATTATATGTGTTTCTCTTGATTCTTGTCTCATTCCTTTGTTTTCTTGCTTCTCTAGTCATGATGGTTTTATATGCAACTGTTAGGTCCCTATATTACTAGTGTAGTCCCTTATTGTTGTTACTGTAGCCCCCTTATTGTTATTATTATACCCATGTAGTCCCCATATTGTTATTATTATGCCCCATAAAACCCCACTATTGTTATTGTTGTGCGCTTACATTATTATTGTCAGGTCTTCTAGGATTATATTGTGACCCCATGGACTCCTATATATAGAAAGGAGGTTTTTTCATTTGAATCACCTAAGAATTGTTCATTTATGTAATGTGAAGGAGGTTTCCCCCTAGAAGTGGTTCATTTATAAGGTGTGGATCTCTATTTTATTTTATTTTTGGAGCTAGTTTCATAACATTTGGTATCAGAGCTTTGGATTCTAGAGTTTCACTGCTTCAAATAGGTTATCGTGGAATTTTCGCTATAATTTTTTTTTTACAAAGGTTCAGAAGGCTCTCATATGGATGGTTTGAAGAAAGGCATGGAAGCTAATATGGATGGTTTGAAGAAAGATGTGGAAGCTAAGATGGATGGTTTGAAGAATGGCATGGAAGCTAAGATAGATGAAAAAATGAAAGACAAAATGGAAGACATGAAGAATGATATAGAATTAGACATGGAAGGCTTGAAGGAACGTTTGACAAAGTTGATACAAGAAATGATTCCTAATGGTGAAAAGGTAGTACAGGAAACTCATGATGAGAAAAAAATAAATGTTAATGTTGATTTCATAAACTCTAATGTTGGATTGAAGACCCGCCATATTCCAAAGATCGATATGAGGAAGTTTGATGGCAAGGATCCCGTAACATGGATACTATAGATGGAGCAATATTTTTATCTCCATAATGTGCAAAACACACAAAAGGTACGCATTTCAACTTTACATTTAGAACAAAATACATTTGTATGGTATCGATGGCTTTTCTCTCGTAAATTTTTTCTCACTTGGTCAAATTTTAAGGAGGAAATGATAACACATTATGAGGATACAAAGAGCAACACCTTATTTAGCCAATTGATATATCTCAAACAAAAGGGTTCAATGGTGGAGAAAATTTAGGACTTCCAAAAATTGAATATAAGGGTAACTGATATTCCAAAGAAACAAATGATTGATGTCTTCATAGGGACTTTAAAGGATAACATCCAACATGAGGTTCGACCTTTGGGAACCTGATTCATTTGAGAAGGCATTCAGGTTGGCAAGAAAAATTGAAAGTAAAATAATGGCGACATGGAATCCCACCACTCACATCTATAAATATGGAAGTGTTGCTACTCTTAGACTTCCACAACCTACAAGGTTGACACCACAACAATTGAAAGAAAAAAAAACAAAAGGTCTTTGCTACAGTTGTGATAGAAAATACACTAAAGGTCATAAGTGTGCTGAGAAGAAATTATTTTACATAGATTGTGAAGAGGAGGAAGAAAATGAACAAGAAAATTCAAAAGAAAAGGATATTAACCAGGAACCAACCCTAGAGAAAGAAGAAATGAGTCTGACCATATCCTGTAATGCATTGGCAAGAATTACCACTCCTCAAACTCTCAATATAGAAGGAAATATCAAGAAGAAAAATGTAATAGTGTTGATTGATTCAGGTAGTACCCATAATTTTATTCTTTGTCAGGTAGCCAAGGAATTGAATTTCTTCCTATACCCAGAGCCAGAGTGTCAAGTGATGGTTGCAAATGGAGGGACTATAAATTTCTTTGGAAAATGCCATAATATCAAGCTAAACATGGGGGAATATGTATTGAATAGTCCAATGATTTCCATTCCAATGGGAGGTGTTAATGTTGTTGTTGTCCAGGTAAATCCCCTCTGCGGACAGAGGCGATCCCTCTAGCCCTAGGGTGGGTCTAGCAACTATGGGAACATACTAACATCTACCTTCCTAGTTTGTAAATGAAATCCAGAGCAAGGAAGATGTCCTACCTCGTTCTGATGCTATGTTGTCGTCTTCCGTCGAAGCTTCTTGATTTGTCGCTCTTCTCAAGCTTGATACACGCTGCTGCCAACGTTCGATTATCTGTACAGACAGTCAAGACAACACGAAAAGTGTAAAACCATGACAAACATAAAAACAATTACAACCTATCTAACTGATCAAGGAATGCTAGAAATCTCATTATAGATGTAAACAAGAATGGAAGATAAACATTAGATGCATTTTATTATGATAAAGACAAGGGGAGTTTACAACCAAGCCTTGATGTTGAGACTTTCCTTCGGTAGGTCTGTATCCAAGCATGTTTGCCACACCCTCATGAATAAAGGTCCAAGATCTCACTATGTTCTCAACACACACAAACAACCACACTCTACACTATTCTCCCGAAGCTATGATTTCTTCTTCTCTATGCTAAGTTTTCCATTATCTGTTCAACTAGCACATCAATGGAAGATGGCTATATTTATAGAGGAGAGGAGGAGGTTGGGATCCATAAAATAGTGGAAGGGAGGCCTTATCCCTTGGGAGGTTTCCCCATAAGGTGGAAACAAGAGGCCAAAGGAGGAAGGCCGTGGTTATTCAGTCGAACCACTCCCTATGACTCATCTAAGAAGTTGTTGTGATCAAAACTTCGCCTCTATTTTTAAAAAACTTTCCATAAACAGATTGGTGTGGGTGCTTAACTGGCATAGAACGCCAAGTGGCGCGGGCTTAGTGTAAAATTTCCAGGTCAGCGTGAGGAGGTAAAGGGTTACTCGCGCCAAGGCAAAAATAATAATTTTTACAACTCTGCTCAGGAACTGGTCAACAGAGGGAATGTTGCTTTCATCAAAAGGGATGCAAGGATGTTATTTTTAAGGCATGACACTGCTAATTAGTCACAGAAATGACCCTCCAATGTGTGAGATGGGTATTGCAGGGACAATGAAAAATTACTATGTAACAGATGCCCCCTAAAGTATGAAGTCCGAACATGAGTGAGGGGTGAAATGATTTACAAGTACGTGCAAGGAACCAGATGCTGCTGTCAGGAGACCTACAAATCAAGCATAGATACATATACATAACTGAAATATCTGATGAAAATACATGAATCCATGGTATAGGCGCAACTATCCATCAAGAAGAGGATCAGGTGCATGGATCCTCGGCATGGACGCAGCCATCCAAATAAAGGGATCATATGAAATAGATCCACGGTATTGGCACAACCATCCATATAGAGAGGATCAAAACAAGAGAACCCACGGTATGGTTGCAGCCATCCATCTAAAGAATCATGTAAATAATCATGAATGACTCATCACTCCTCACAACCTGGAATTTTGTGATCAAAGCCCAGGGTCTTGCGCTTCAACACCACCCGATCAAAGTACAAATTCCAACATGTGAATAGATGTGTTGAAGTCGAACATGCTAGAAAATCACTTGATTACCGGTCAATGATGTGAAACGTTAACAAGTGTGAGAGAAACCACCCATAATGTCAATGGCTCTTAAGGTACTACTAGTACAATCCACAGAATGTGAATAGTGATCTGACGTCGAACACCCGTGAAATCACTCGATCGAAGGCCAATGATGTGAACCTGTCATCGAATGTGAAGAACTTTCCATTAGGGAATACAAGCTCTAAAGTACCAGAAAGGAGTCTCTAGATCAACTTCCCAGATAATGAGCTGAAGTCAACAAGAAGCGATCCATTGAAGGAGGGTCATAATGAATCCCACATCATCGACATGAAACAGATAAGGTAATATGAGTGTGAATCAAGACTGAAACAGACGATCAAGGAATGTACAAGCTGCAAAAGGATTTTCTCTTGAACATATCGGCGACACAACTCTGGAATTTGGCAGCATTTGACTCAAATAGGATCAAAGGTCATGTTGACAAAATTGGTAATCGAATGAGAGGCAAACGGATTTCCCAAACCCATGGAGGAAAAGTGACAGAGTGAAGATATCCCAACCCGACACGAACTGTAGACAAGTGTCATGTTCAAGAGTGACATACTGCCGACACAACTAATGAATAACTTCCATTTTCCCCCACCATTGCTAGTGAGTACCTCTTTATTTTTACACAAACTTGAAGAGGATACCATATTCTTGTCATATAAGTTTTTCCTTCGGAAAAATCCATCCTAGTACATTTTACGAGCCCTAGGAAGGAGGAAATCGAATAACGTCATGGTGACGAGGTCCGATGTCATCAAAGTTTAACGAGTCTGACAAAGGGAGAACTCGACATCTTTTCATGTTTAGAGAGTTTGAAAAGAAGGCAAAAAATAAAACTCCAGCAGTCCCTTTTCGTAGGTAGTCTCATAGATCCGAAAAGGTAGAAAACTATGTCTGAGAGAACCTCTTAGTCGCAATAGGCTAAGGTATTCCTTTTTCATAAATAATCCATCCCAGCTCGAAAAAGGGTTAAACGTATACTGGGTAGATATCGTTTCACAGCCATTTAACGAGTTCAAAACGACAAACGTCTCGGCAATATTTTCAATTTTAGAGAGTCAGAAAAGAGCTTAAAGGTGACTCCTCCTAGAGGAACGAGTGGTATAAAGGGTAGTAACTGGTTTCGGTGATGGTGGAACTAATCATAACAAGTAAAGTTCAAGAGGCTGGCTAACAAGACCACTCATCGCAGTGGTTCCTTAGGAATGGGTAAAACAATCAAGTGAAGGCGTATGATCGGCCGAGCAGATGGGGACGATGGAATGAGAGAACCAAGGCTCATCTGGCAAAACAGGCTGATAAAATGGAAATCACGAGAGGTAAAATAAGAATGGTTTCATTTTTACACAAGCTTGAAAATAGGAAACTCTGCTTGAGGTTGGTTTCATTTTTACACAAGCTTGAAACAAAGATAAACTATGCTTGAAACCAATTTCATTTTTACACAAGCTTGAAATGGAAACAAACTATGCTTGAAATGTTTGTATGCCCCCAACATGGTGACTCAATTCGAGGTACATGCCCCCCAATCTTCAGCGCATTCACCGGAGTAGATTTCTAGTTACTGACAGGTGGATGGAATGAAGGTTCAATTATGAGACCAAGAGAAAGACTCGACTGGGATTTTACGAGATCTAATCAAAGAATCGAATTGAACAGGAATGTGTTTCATTGTTTTAATGAGGTTGAAACATTAAAAGAACTATCCTCCTGACATCTTGTTTCATTTTTTAGGGAGCTTGACACAAGGAAATAAACTGTGCTCCGACAACCTTGTTTCATTTTTTTAAGGAGCTTGACATAAGAAAACGAACTATGCTCCGATGAGCTTGTTTCATTTTTTTAAGGAGCTTGACACAAGAAAACGAACTGTGCTTCGATGACCTTGTTTCATTTTTTAAGGAGCTTGACACAAGAAAATGAACTATGCTCTGATGAGCTTGTTTCATTTTTTAAGGAGTTTGACAAAATAAAATGAACTGTGCTCCGATGACCTTGTTTCATTTGTTAAGGAGCTTGACACAAGAAAATGAACTATGCTCCGAAGACCTTGTTTCATTTTTTAAGGAGCTTGACACAAGAAAATGAACTATGCTTCGAAGACAACTCATCATGATGAATAAGAATTCATGGCTTCCAAGAGTTCCGCACCGAATGGGAGAACAACATCTCGGAAATCAGGGCCCAATGCCCCCAGCACATGATGCACAATGGCACTATCACTGAATGCAGGCATGGGACATGTAGCCACATAATTAACCTGCGGCAGGGAAGATACAATAGGCGGATAAAGATCCGGCAGAGATGACGGTGGCCCAGCTGCCATATTAGGACGAAATAATGACAACTGATCAATGGTCATGATTCGACCTTTGCGCGGAAAACAGATCACACGAAAGAGCGAGGAGACAAGTGCACCCATGACATAAGTATAGTCGCGCCCCAAGATTAAATTGAAATCCAAGGGGCTTGGAACAACCATCACGTCTATATAGATGGTTTTCCCTCCCAAAGTAATAGGCAAATTCAGAAGGATCCCTAACGGTTGACTGGTTCCTCTGTTAAAAGCCAACAGATTCTGCGTAACAGGCACAAGCAGTGGAGAATCAAAAGCTTTCCAAGTAGTGGAAGACAGAATACTAACAGATGTGCCTTCATCTATAATGGTGTTGGGTATGACCACATCAAAGGTCTGTACCATGATCGCAAAAGGCACATAATAAGGAAGGCAGTATCCTACAAATCAACTCCAATCGAAGGAAGTGACCAAAATACTTGGAAGAGGTACCATCGAACTGAGATGGTTTTCCCCTAGTGTTACCGGAGCAAGAGGAGAAACCTCCGGGATCTCCATCATGGGAGCAGGAGGAGAAACTTCTTGAATCACAGGGACGGGATGATCTTTCTCCAAGTCCAAGGAATCTGAAGAAACAAGAGGAACATAAGGGGGATAAGATCCACTCTCGACAAAAAATACTTGATGAACCATAGGCGGGATCAAGTCGACCGATTCCATGTCCAATGGTTGTTTAGGAACGGATTCCTGAATTTGAATTTCTGGGGGAGCAGTATTGACCAAGGATGACCCTTGATTGATCGTGGAATCAACTAGCGGAGGACTCAAAGAAAGTTTCTGGTAACTAGCTGGAAGGCAGGGTGCAAAAATAGTAGAGTTGTCCAACACTCTATTGGCTTCATCCATGTACGGAAAAAGGTGAATGGGATGATGCCCTTCACACAACTTACAGGGATTGGTAATCTTACCATGTTTCTTATGAGTCTTATCAGCACTAGTTGAAGATGTGCCACCAAGATGACTTCTAGAAGCCAAAGGCAACGACAGATGACCGTTGGACCATACTTCAAGTACCTTGGGAATGCCAAGGAAATCTCGAAGAAGATGGTCACCTTTGCACAACATGCAAGGGAATATAACTTTTCGTGGAAGGTTGGATGGTTTATCAATGGGAGATTTCTTAAGCGCAATAGCCGCAAAACTAGCCTCTCTATTATCTGACTTCTTCTTCTTTGTCTTCTTCTTCTTCTTCTTATCCACCTGGTTACTAGAACCCAGACTTTCACCAGGTGAAGTAGAAGAGGAGGATGAAGAAATAGGAAAAGAAGGGGAGAGGTCCACCTTAGAAGCAACATGATGTTGTTCTGGTGGAGGAGATGGTTGAACAAAGATCAAGGCATTCGGGACCACCGAGGTTGAAAGAAACCACATGGGAAAACCAACAGTTAACCCAGGCAAGGACAATGTTGCCATATAAGGAGCACCAACATTACAAAAAGCAGGAAAAGGACTAGGATTCCCTTCGGATGGGATTCCTTGGTTGGTAAACTCCTGAAATGTTGCCATTAGAAACAACCCTAAAACAACACACTTAGGATGATAACTTTAACCAGGAATATTTCGTGGACAATTAAATTTTTTTGAAGGCACTGAAACAAAACTCTGTCATTTCATATTTTAAGAGTCGAGAAATAGGCAAAAGGTGACTCTATCACTTTCAGGTTGAAACGAGCATGAAAGGACAAGTGCTCGATGATATTTTCACTTTTAGAGAGTCATGAAAAGATCAAAATAACTGCTCAGGTAATCTAAGCAAGAGGGTATACCAAGTTTCCGTGAACTGCCATATACACCTTGGTGATCAAATGAAACAGAAATGACCAAGGACTTGACGTACATGTAGGTAGTCTCCCCGAATGTTGTATTCGGTGTATCACGGTTACAAGGCGGCAGACTTGGCTTCCTATGGATAAAGGATTGAAACCTAGAAGGGTCTCCCTTTATATACTCGACGGTACGGGGAGCACAAGTCCGTACTAGTGCTATCTAAAGCCAAAAGGTGAACGACAACTACTAGGTTTTAAGATGCTAGAACACGTCTCTAGCCTAGACCACTAAAATGTTTGCGTTAAGTTCCAATTTTTCCTTAGGTTAATTTAATAAATTTTAAAGTTGATCTTGAATTATGTCTCGGTTTCAAGGCCCTACCGCTATCATCTGAATCTCCTATATGCAGCTATATGAGAAAAGAAATCTTTCAATTCGATGAATGCAATCTAGTTAAGGGAAGAGTCTCAAACAATGATGTAACAAACAACAATATTGAAAATAAAACTTCTTCCAAACTAGATGACTTTCACTATCCAAAAGTAATCTCAAACATTCAATGATGCGAATTATGCAATGTAATCTATGCAAAATCCTCTTTTTTGAAAACTATGCAATTGTAATCTATGCAAAATTTCCTTTTTTTTGAAAGAATAAGAATGCACCCAATGCATTTTTTGATGAAATGAGAATCTACTTAATGCATGCTTTTAATGAAAGAGAATGCACTCGATGCGATTTTTAGCTTTCAATCATTAAACAATGTGATCTAAGTTCAATGATAAATCTCAAAAAATACTTTTCAATGCAATGTGATCTAATGCATTTTAATGAAAAGAAAAATTTGAGACAAAAACTAAATGAACGCAAATTTCCTTAATGGAAGGATGAATGCAAAAGGGATGCAACCAAACACTAAGAATGCAATCGTTGTTTTAAACAATTTGTAACGAAATTCCTCAAAAGGCTACAAGACATATGAGGTCAAGCACAAAACGAACTTCGAAAGCATGAGCTCAAAACAAGGCATTCATTCCCTTTTACATCAAGTAATCAAAGAAAGAAGACTTTTCAGCTGAACAAAGAGCAATGTAATCTATGCTCATAAGTGAAAAAGTAGAGGGGAGAGCGAGTAAATGATACAGAGAAAAAGACTGGAAGGGAAAGACACACTGGTGAAGGATTTAGGGAAAAAACCTCAATTTTTCATACACCCTGAAATTGGCATGACTTTGGTGGGTGAAACTAGCGCCAACTGGTGCGACTTGCTCACTGAAAACTAGCGCCAATAGCCAATCGGCATGGGTTGCTAACTAACAACTAGCGCTAATCAGCGCTACTATCAGAAAAATAAAAGCACCAATGCTTGAACAGGAAAAAACTAAGAATTTCTTCCAACCAAGACCAGACTCACCACTTCAAGAAAAAACTAAAATATTGTAATTGATGAAAAACATAGGAACAAACAGGGAAATGGTCGTTCGACTAAATTCGTCGAATGACTAAGACCTCAAAGAGTGACAAACTCAAAGGAAACTCCCCAGTGGAGTCGCCAATTTGTTGTCCAGGTAAATCCCCTCTGCGGATAGAGGCAATCCCTCTAGCCCTAGGGTGGGTCTAAAAACTACGGGAACATACTAACATCTACCTTCCTAGATTGTAAATGAAATCTAGAGCAAGGAAGATGTCCTACCTCATTCTGATGCTATGTTGTCATCTTCCTTCGAAGCTTCTTGATCTGTCACTATTCTCAAGCTCGATACACACTACTGCCAACGTTAGATTACCTGTACAGACAGTCAAGACAATGCGACAAGCGTAAAACCATGACAAACATAAAAACAATTACAACCTATCTAACTAATCAAGGAATGCTAGAAATCTCATTATAGATGTAAACAATAATGGAAGATAAACATCAGATGCATTTTATTATGATAAAGACAAGGGGAGTTTACAACCAATCCTTGATGTTGAGGCTCTCCTTTGGCAAGTCTGTATCCAAGCACGTTTGCCACACCCTCATGAACAAAGGTCCAAGATCTCACTATGTTCTCAACACACACAAACAACCACACTCTACACTATTCTCCCGAAGCTATGATTGCTTCTTCTCTATGCTAACTTTTCCATTATCTGTTCAACTAGCACATCAATGGAAGATGGCTATATTTATAGAGGAGAGGAGGAGGTTGGGATCCCTAATTTAGTGGAAAGGAGGCCTTATCCCTTGGGAGGTTTCCCCATAAGGTGGAAACAAGAGGCCAAAGGAGGAAGGTCGTGGTTATTCAGTCGAACCACTCCCTATGACTCATCCACGAAGTTGTTGTGATCGAAACTTCGCCTCTATTTTTTTTTAAAAATCCATAAACAGATTGGCATGGGTGCTTAACTAGCACAGAGCGCCAAGTGGCGTGGGCTTAGTGTAAAATTTCCAGGTCGGCACGAGGAGGTAAAGGGCTACTCGTACCAAGGCAAAAATAGGAATTTTTACAGCTCTGCTCAAGAAATGGTCAATAGAGGGAATGTTGCTTTCATCAAAAGGGATGCAAGGATGTTATTTGCAAGGCATGAAATTGCTAATTAGTCACAGAAATGACTCTCCAATGTGCGAGATGGGGATTTCAGGGACAATGAAAAATTACTGTGTAACAGTTGTACTAGGAGTACAATGGTTAAAATATTTGGGGATGGTAGCTTTTAATTTTCAAGAACTTTTCTTGAATTTTGTTTTCGGAAGGAAAGGAAGTTGAATTACGGTGTATCACATGGAAGTTGGGAAACATAATAAGCTCTAATGTCATGACAAAGCTTCTGAAGAAAGAACAACAAGGTGTAATTGTACAATTATGCTCACTAGAAGTTCCAACATCATAATCATATTTCTCTAGATCTCCAAAAATTATTGGACAATCATCCCAAGGTGTTTGAAACTCCCAAAGGACTCCCACCTATTCATGATAATGATCATGCTATTCATTTGATTCCAGGAAGCGTTCCTCCAAACATCAGGCCTTAAAAATATCCTTATGTCCAAAAGAGCGAATTTGAACTTATGATTGCAGAAATGTTAGAGGTTGGTATAATTCAACATAGTCAAAGTTCTTTCTCTGCTCCATTAGTATTGGTGCATAAGAAGGATGGATCATAGTGCATGTGTCCGGATTATGGGGAGCTCAATAAGCTTACTATTAAAGATAGATTTCCCATTCCTGTGATTGATGAATTATTGGTGAATAACATGGAGCAATTTATTTTACCAAGTTGGATCTTCGTTCAGGATATCATCAAATTAGAATGAAGATTGAAGATATTCTGAAAACATCATTTCGAACTCATGAGGGTCATTATGAATTTTTGGTCATGCCTTTTGGCCTTACCAATGCACCTTCTACATTTCAAGGGTTGATGAATTCCATTTTTAAACCCTTCCTTAGAAAAATTGTGTTAGTATTTTTTGATGATATACTAATCTACACTATGTCTTAGAAGGATCATGTTCAACATGTTGATAAGGTGCTCAAAATATTAGAGGAGAAACAATTATATGAAAAAACCTCCAAATGTTTCTTCAGAGTACAAGAGGTGGAATATCTGGGTCATATTGTATCTCAGGAGGGTGTTAAGGTATACCCTAACAAAATTAAAGCCATTAAGGAAGGGAAAGTCCCCACAACCATAAAGTAGTTGCGATGATTTATCAGGTTAACAGGGTATTATCACAGGTTTGTTAAGAATTATGGGAGAATAGTAGCACCTCTAACAACATTATTGAAGAAAGATGCATTTTCATGGTCCTGAAGCAACTAAGGCCTTTGAACATCTTAAAAGGCAATGTGCCTAGCACCGGTCTTAGCTACGCCAGACTTCACAAAAACCTTTATTGTGGAATGTGATGCCTTAGGAAATGGAATTGGTGTTGTTTTAATGCAATAAGGAATACCCATTTCTTTTGAAACTCATCCAATTAAAGTAAAGTATTTACAGAAAGCTATTTATGAGAAGGAAATGTTGGCAATACTATATGCACTAAAGAAATGGTGACCTTACCTAATGGGAAGACAATTCAAGGTAAAAACTGATCATGATAGTATTAAATACTTTTTGGAACAAAGATTAGCTTCATAAGAGCAGTAAAAATAGGTTACAAAGATGTTGTGTTATGACATTGAAATCACCTACAAAAAAGGGAAGCTAAATGTTGTTGCAGATGCACTCTCAAGAAAGGATGAGGAGGTGGAAGCATTGATTTGTTTCATTTCTACTATCCAACCAGATTGGATAGCCGAAGAAAGAGAGGAATGAAAGAATGATGAAGAAATGTGGACACTCATTCAAAAGGTGTAGCAAGATCCCAATACATCTGATACATTTAGTTGGTAAAATGATTCTTTATGGTACAAATATCGCTTATATCTTTGTAAGAATTCCCAACTAAAAAAAAATATTCATTTGGAATTTCACACATCGCCCATAGGAGGAAACTCAAGATTTTTAAGAACTTACCACAGGGTGAAGAAAGATTTTTTTTGGGATGGCCTTAAATCTGATATTCAAAAGTTTGTGGCAGAATGTTTGGTTTTCTAGCAAAATAAAGTTAAGACAATTAAGACGTCTGCTACAACCTTTATCCATTCCAAGTCAACATTGCGAGGAGGTTTCAATGGATTTTATCACAAGTTTACCTAAGTTCGAAGGAAAGAGTGTCACCATCATGGTAGTTGATAGACTTACCAAGTATGCACACTTTTGTGCATTATCGCATTCATTTAAATAAAGTACAGATGCTACTGCATTAATGGAAACAATTCAAAAGCTACATGGAAACCCAAAGATTATTGTAAGCGACAAAGATCCCATTTTCACTAGAAATTTTTGGACGAAATTATTTTCTTGTTTGGATACTAAAATAGCCCATAGCTCATATTATCATCCTCAATTCAATGGGAAACCTGAGATAGTGAACAAATGTTTGGAAGGATATCTTCGTTGTTTTGTATCTGATAAACAAACACAATGGGTCAAGTGGTTACCTCTGTCTGAATGGTGGTATAACACTTCCTTCCATACTGCAGCAAAAATGACCCCATTTATGGCACTTTATGGATATCATCCACTGTCCATCACATCATCTTTAAGATAAAATTCTAAGGTTCAAGCAGTGGAAGATCACTTTGAGCATCAAAAACAAGTTCTCCAACTCTTAAAGGATAACCTAAATTTGGCACAAAATCGAATGAAACAATAGGTAGATCAACATCGCAACGAGAGAAGTTTCGATGTAGGATACTGGGTATTTTTATGGCTACAACCATACAAACAAATGTCCCTCAAGCAAGCTAAGAAGGATAATAAATTATCACCAAATTACTATGGTACTTACAAGGTGTTGCAAAATATTGGTACTATTGCATACAAATTGGAGCTTCTTGCTTCTTCTCGAGTGCACCCAATTTTCAATGTTTCATGCTTAAATAAGGTTATAGGTGACAAAGTTCTAGTTCAAACAATATTTCCAAAACTTGATGAGGAAGGAAAAATCATATTGGAACCTAAAGCAATCATGGAAAGAAGAACTCGAAAACTACGAAATCGATCAATTTCAAAGTATCTCATCAAGTGGAAGAACCTACCCATTGAAGATTCCACATGGGAGGATGAGAATTTTGTACAGAAGAATCCAGAGCTACTCAAGTGTTTAGGACAACACTTTTTTGAAGGAGAGGGGCATGTTAGGTCCCTATATTATTAGTGTAGTCCCTTATTGTTGTTAGTGTAGCCCCATTATTGTTATTTTTATACCCAGTAGTCCCCATATTGTTATTATTGTGCCCCATAAAATCCCAATATTGTTATTTTTGTGTCCTTACATTATTATCGTTAGGTCGACTAGGATTATATTGTGACCCCATGGACTCCTATATATAGAAATGAGGTTTTTTTCACTTGTATCATCCAAGAATGGTTCATTTATGTAATGTAAAGGAGGTTTCCCCCTCGAAGTGGATAATTTCTAAGGCGTGGATCTCTCTTTTCTTCTACTTTTGGAGGTAGTTTCATAACAACAACAAATTGAACAACCTTGTGACCAAAATTATGGCATGGGAAACATTTTCCAATAAAGTATAAATTTTTGTGATCATAGTATCGTCTGTTTTTGTTTATCTTTGGATTTGAACATACATGATTTACCTGTGAAGTATCTTTATTCTTTTGTTGAAGACTAGTGTTTTGCTGACTTCTTTTTGCTACATTAAGATAACTTCATGTTATTGCAGAGGTTTTTTCTATCTTTGATGTTTCTCCACTGTATCCAAGACCTGTCTTCATAATAGGAGAGCATTGTACCTTAATGATTTCATCTAAGGTTTCAAAACCTTTAACAAATCTAAGATTTAGAGTTTTTATCTTCTCAAGTTCCTTTCTTAGACTTACTATTTCACATTCTAGCTTTTAATTATGCTTCTCATTTTCTATGAGTTGTTTCTTTAAAGTATCTATAGCTATTTTATCTTATTCTAAACATACTTTAAGCTGAGTGATTTCTTAATTGAAAAAATAATTTTCTTCTAAAGCATCCATGAATTTTTCATTAGACTCATTATTATTTCTTTCAAATTCCATGAGTAATTTAAAATATTGATCAGACTCTCCCTCTTCACTATTTGACCAACCATCACTATATTCATGAGTATAATAACTTCTCTTGTTTTCAAACCGTTTCCTACTTCGTTTTGCAATTACTTTCCCCTTTTCATGGTTTTCTTTATAAGGACACTTATTAGCAAAATGACCAACTCTACCACAATCAAATCACTTGAAGGGAAGCTTACCTCTGAACCTTCCGGTGCCTAGTTGGATTTTATTTACAAAATTTGCCTCAATTTCTTCTGATATATAGCATGATTCCTTGTGTCCTTCCTTTTATTTTCCTCTTGAAGTTACTTTGAATGCAACTTCTCTGATTTTTGAGGGACCTCCTTTTCTCATTTCAAAGGCTATTAAAATCCCGTGGAGTTGTACAAAATTAAGGTTCCACAGATCCTGCTTTTCGTCAATTTTGACTCGAATTTTAGAGTTCAAGATCTCAATATTTTCTCTACTAAAGTTGATTCTTTTATATCTTCACCCATATTTCTCATACGATTCACAATCTCATCTACTCTTAGAAAGAAACTTGAAATACTTTCATCATTATGCATTTTGAGAGTTTCATATTGAATTCTAAGAGTTTGAAGTTTAGCAATTTTTACCTTGTCATCACCTTCATACCTCTATATGATTTTGTCCCATATAGACTTTATTGAATTTGGCTGCATGAATTTGACAAATTTCGATTCTTTCAGGCTTCCCAACAAGGCATTGACAACTTTTGCATTGGTTTCATATCTATTCTTTCATGCCTAATTTGTTGGAACTGTGGTTGGATACTAATAACCTCCTTCAACGATTTACCATACATATGCTCCAAGAGACTGTAGATAGGATATTTTTCTTGTCTTCCAGAAAAGTAGATTACGTATGTTGAAGAGTGGTGGTCTGATAGATGTTTTCCCTTCTTGATTTCTCATCTTGGTGGATCTTCCTTCAAGCGATCAAGTTTCTTCTGAGGAACCTGCTTTGATACCAATTGTTGGGAAAAATACTAAGAGGGAGGGGGGGTGAATCAATATTTTAAAACATTCATAATTTTTTTTTTTTATTCTTATTTCTATACACTAATTTCCTGAGTTAAACTTGTTTATGTATGTGAATTTTATGCAGACAACTAGTGTATATCCAGCAAACTTCTATTTCAGTTAAATATTCATATGTTTATCTTAAACTAGTATATTAGTGATTCATCATATATTAGATAAGTAGTAAACAAGTGTAGTAAGAACAAAATAAAGCATTATACAAAAGAAACACACATGAACACCAAGATTTAAGGTGGAAACCCAATTTGGGAGAAAACCACCGCTCATGTCATCTCTATCTTCAATTTTATTATTATGAAAAATTTCTTATAATATTATATTGGAGCATACTCATACTAGCACGCAGGCACCCACCTGCTGAAGGATACAACCTTCACTCTTTCTCCAGCTCCTACTAGAAGGGAGCTCCAACCCCCCTCCCCCCTTGATCTGATCACCGACTACTACTGGCATGATGCTTCGACTTCCTCACTAAAGGCTCCAACCCTCAGCACCATCATGAACCAAGTTTCATAAATTTTCACATTGGATCCACCTAATTCAACACATTACAACCTGTAGGCCACTTTTCATCAAATTTTCAGACTGGACCCACTACCATAATTTAATCCCAATACCATATATCAAACTGAAACTGATCACGGTACCAAGTCATTCAAATAATCACTTAATGGTTGAATAAAACAAACATTGAACCGATCAATCACTGAACCTAATAATGACTTGACCAATCACCAACTCAAATGAAAAAACCTCTTCTTAAACATTCAAATAGTGAGATCATTGTAACCAGAATATCAGTACTGAACCCAAAACACTACATCAACCTACTCAATCAACTAAAACCCTGATAAATCATATGACATAATATGTACGCGACTTTGATTCACCTAACCTGCATATACACGAATTCTCTTCATCATACCTACATATGTACATGGTTTAGATTCACAAAACCTGTGTATACAGAAATTCTCTTCATCATACTGCATATGTATACAAATTTTCTTCACAGAACTTACTTATACTTCCTCAAATTTTACCTTTGTCATTCCTATGTTACTGACTTGTATTTCTTTCTTTGTTACATCTGCACTAGCCTTTAGATACATCATGGATCAAGAAGATTCCATCAATATGCAACTCATCAAGTAGGTTTCCATCAAGGACAACACATACATCATAATTCCAACAATCTCCCTCGTTGGACTTGATGGAAACCACGTTGGTGTTTGATTACCACAACCTGTAGATACTTTTAAAACACCCTGCATCAAGAATATTTCATCAATATGCTACTCATAAAGTAGGTTTCCATCAAGGACAACACATACATCATAATTCCAACAACCAGAGACCTTACACCCCCTATAATCCACAAATTTCATTCTTAGAAATGTTGGAATTACTAGATGTGTCACGGCTTACAAATGAGCCAATACTGCATTTTCCATATTGGCAATTAGTACCGAAAAAATACCAAGTGACTATTCTAAGTTTGAAGGTAAATATAGAGACACCCTTAGACGCACGTCATGACTTACCATATTTGGTGTTCTTATAAATCTTGGGTTGATGATTCAATCTGGTTACGTCTTTTCCAGTGCACATTGATTGGCCCTGCAGCCAAGTGGTACATCGAGATCCCTTGAGGTACTTTTCAAAATTTAAATTCTCTAGCTATGGATTTCCTCACCCACTTCCAATTGCCTACTCGGTACGTGACCATAACTCATCCCTTGACGTCTTTGAAGCAGACAAATTCCACCCATATCTCATATCATATACATGAATGGAGACGTAGGTGTCATTTCATCAAATTTGAAATTCTGGATCCTCTTTTGATTGAATGTCTCACCAAGTCATTCGTTCCCCCTATCACACGAGACATAGCCATGAGTGGTTGTGTAACTAAGTAATAATACATATGTCGTGCCCATTATTTGGATCTTGTTTACTCATAATATAACACATTGTACGAATTGTTACTTTATGCCTCGTGACCTTCGACTAATCTTGCATCTTCCAAGCCCACAAATTCAACACCCGTTGATGGTGTTATTGGCTTTTTGGCTCAACAATTTGGTAGTACTGTGGTTGCTTCTACAATTTCCAAACCTAATCCAGCCACTGCAACCCCCAACGTTGAAAACAACCCAAAGAATCCTAGCAAAACCTCAGAGGTAAATTTTGTTCAGTCTACCGTAGCAGATAAGTCCTAAAATGGAAAGAAAAAGGGTAAAGGAAAAGTTAAGCAGGATACCCCAAAGCATGATTCCCCAAAACCGTCTCCTAACGATTCATCGAAGTTAAATCCCAAGTATCCTTGCCTTAGTTGTGATGATGATCATTACACTAAGGATTGTCCCTGATGTGCCGAAGTAAGTCATATTATGAAAGGCACCACAAGAACACCAATTGTGCTGAAGGAACTTTTCCCGTATCAATGGGCACAAACGGTAGACCAATCACAAGCTCATGTCTCAGGAAGCTCTCAAGTATTCATGAGTGGCTCGAAACCTATTTTCATAGCCAACAGATCTAAAAACTATCAAGCTCCTGAAATACCTACAGGGGAGAAATATGCCACTGACATACCCTCTTCCTCCACTTCACCTAATTATATTCCTCTCCATATTAAGAAACCTAGCACTGATTCCATGATCTAACCGTCCCTGAAAGGTGTTCTTTGGAAGTCGTCTTATAATATAAATGCGCAAGCCTCCCAACACTAGAATATTGTAGAATATTTGGCTCAAGCTCCCTCGGCGATGTCGACCTTGGAAGTTCTTCAATTATGTCCATCACAATGAAAGGTTTTGTTATCCGCCATTGGAGGAATTGATCCCATGTATTCTAGCTTGATAACCTTTGATCTTGAGAAACATGTCCCTCACCTACCACACTAGCTTGATTTTCTCATACAAGTTGTCATTGGGGGTAAAACTATTCACATAACTTTTGTTGATGAAGGATCCTCCACATGCATTATGTCCATATCATGTTGGAAAGCCCTTGGCTCCCCTCCTCTCAACCATTCCCCAAACACTTTGAAAGACTTTGATGGTAGATGATTTTGACCTCATGGTATTCTCAATGTTTTACCTATCAAGTTAGAAGGAAAGACTGCCAATATGAAGGTAGAGGTTGTTGCCAAAAATATCGATTATAACCTTCTACTTGGTTGTAGTTGGACCCACATGATGTTAGATGTGGTTTCTACTCTATTATGTGTACTTTGATTCCCCCACCAAGGGAAAATTATCACGATAGATCAATTAGATTTCTTTTCCTCTGAATCTACGACTGGAAACATACCTTATGTTGGGAAAACTATTATCTTTTATGAGAACATTGGAGTGGTTATTTTCAAAGACTCTTCTTTGATAGGAACTTTTTCCCTTCCTCTGCCAAAAAATGTTGCCTCGGTTAATATGATTTCATCTAGTAATGACCCTTGGATAATCCCTAGCCCTAATCAGATTGCTAATCTTCGTGACACCATGCCACTCAACCCCATCGAACAAGATTACCAAGCTATCCTTTCGGCCTCTGCAACTGTATCTGAAACTCATGACCGATTAAGCACGGTCCTAGACATGTATTCGCAAAATCCTTGGCTCATTTATTTGGATTATGAAGATCCTTTGGATGAGAATTTCCCCAATGATGAAAGAAATGTTGAAGTCATGTATCTCAAAGAAACCCCTTGGAATGATATCCATCATCGTTCATCTTTTCTTCTTAGCCTTGGAGCAATCCACACCTGTATAGATAACTTGGTTTCCCCTGCAACGAATTCTACCCTTAAACTCCCATTTTTATCCATGATGTGTTATTTGAAGGGAATATGGGTAACATTTTAGCAACCACGCTTATCGATATCTCTGTGAAACTATGTATAATTGAGAACATTCACATAGGAGCCTCTTGTTCTCCCGATGAGATTACAACTTATAAGACCCTATTTAAATAATTCTGCGATGTCTTCGCCTGGACCTACAAAGAAATGCCTCGTATTGATCTAAGTATTGTGGTGCATGAGATCCCAACTTACATGGATGCAGAACCTGTTCGAAAATGACTTTGTCCGGTGCACCCAAGGATGGCAGCTGCTATTAAGGATGAAGTTGAAAAAATTCTTAAGGCTGGCTTCATCTACCCCATACCGTTGACATATTGGGTTTCTAACATCATTCCTATGACTTAAAAGCAAGGAATCATACGTGTCTGAGTCGATTATAGAGATATTAATCGGTCTTGTCCTAAGGACAATTTTCCTATTCCCTATATTGACTAGATTATCAAAGGGTGTGCCGGAAATGAAATCTTTTCCTTTATGGATGGATTTTCTGGGTACAATCATATTAATATCCTTCTTGCTAACCAACATAAAACTGCCTTTATTTGTCCTTATGGAACTTTTTCCTATAAAAAACTTCCTTTTGGCCTTAAAAGTGATGGTGCAACATTCCAACGAGCCATGTCTTATGCATTCCATGATATTAAAAACATCGTTCAACCGTATTTTGATGAATTACCCACAATTTTTGCTAAATGTCAAGACCATCCAACCCACCTTCGAGAATTTTTTTTTTTGCTTTAAAACCTACAATATCTGGTTAAATCCTCACAAATGTGTCTTCTGTGTTGAATTTGGTCGTCTCCTAGGATTCGTATTTTCCAAAGAAGGTATCCGAATTGATCCTCTTAGGGTGGAGGCTATTTTTAATCTACCCCGTCCATCTACCTTACAAAAACTCCAAAGTTTTCAAGGGAAGGAAAAATTTCTTCGCCATTTCATCCTGAAATATGTTGAGCTTGCCAAGGGTTTTACTCGCCTTTTAAAGCAAGGGGTCCCATTTATCTAGGATAAAATTTCCGAAAAATCCTTCGATGCATTAAAGACTGCGCTCATCAGCGCACCTTTGTTTCATCCCCATAACTAACATCGTTATTATTTCATGTACTTGGCCGTCATTGACAGTACCATTGTTATCGTACTAGTTCAAGACGATGATGATGGTAATGAGCATGTGGTATACTACTTAAGCCGCAAGCTCCTTTACACTGAGATTCGTTATGCCCATGTGGAAAAAATGGCCTTGGAAGCGGTCCACGTTGTCTAAATTTTCCTCCATTACATCCTTTAACGCAAAACCATTGTGATATCTGATTGCAACCCCATGCTTTATATTCTGAATCGGCAGTTGCTTGGGGGAAAATACTCCAAATGGATTTTTATCTTGCAAGATTCTGACTTGGAGTTCACTAAAGCTAAGTAAAAAAATTCCCTAGTTTTTCTTGAGTTAATCTGTGATCTTACCTCTGTAGAGAAAACCACCATATTTGATGAACTGATTCCCGATGAATCCCTCTTCCTCATCATAACTCTCGATACATGGTATGGATACATCATCATTTATCTCCAAACCCAAAATTTTAGACCAGAGCTATCTCGCTCTGAGCGACGTCGAATATGGTACCAATCCCATCCTTATCGTATTATTGGGGATACCGTATACCGTCATGGTGTGGATTCAGTCCTTCAACAATGTTTAACACATGAGGAAGCTGAGAAAGCTTTAAATTATTACCACTTTGGAGCCTATGACAACCATATGTCATGATACAAAAAAAATCAAAAGATCCTCCACACTGGTTATTTTTAGCCTTCCATCTTCAAAGATTGCGTTCTTGCAGTCCAAAAATGTCACACTTGCCAAATCTATAACTGGAAGCAATGAACCCTGCCCTCTCCCTTACACCCATTTATCACTGTTGACCATTTTCCAAATGGGGCATTAATTTCATGACTTGTAACCCTCACTCGGTCGGGGGGCATGGATACTTCATTGTTGCTATGGATTATTTCACAAAATGGGTCAGGGAAATGGCTACATAAAATGTCGATGGTAAAACTATAGCTTTATTCCTATTTAATCATGTCATAGTTCAGTTTTGTGTTCCGAAAGCCATAGTCACCAACCATGGCTCCCATTTTTGTAATTACATGATGACAAAATGTACTGCTCAGTTGGGCTTATGTCACGATAACTCAACTCCATATTACCCACAAGCCAATGGCCAAGCTGAAGCGGTCAATAAATGTTTGGTCACTATTATTCAATGAACCGTTGGGATGCATAAAAATAAACAACATCTTATGATTTTTTTAGCCTTATGGGCATATCGAACTGCTGCTAAAATGGAAACCCGATTCACAAATTTCCAATTGGTATATGGTCTAGAAGCCAATCTACCCATTGAGTGTGAGATCCCAACATTGAATCTAGCTATCGAACTACTTATTGGTACTTAACTTGAGGAAGAATGGTTGCTTTACTTAGAATGTCTTGACGAGACTCGTGGAATTGATTCATTGCTAACTGAGACTCAAAACATATGAGTCAAAGCCCAATATGAAAAACCATGACCCCTCATGCATATGTGGAAGATAACTTGGTCTTATTGTACGATCAAGCTAATGATAAATTAGGTGTCGGAAAGTTCGAACCCATGTGGCATGGACCCTATATTGTCAAACGCGTATTACAAAAGGGTGCATATGAGTTAGAAGATTATGATGGAAATCAGTTATCTGAGCCCTGTAATGGGCTTTACCTGAAAAATTATTATGCTTAATCATGCGTAGATACTTTGTACATTAGTGTGTGTTTCATTAGTGTGCATTATTTTGGTTTTATTGTTTTCATGTTTGCAAACATGTTTTCCCCTGCTTACCACGTGTTCCATTTGGTTTTCAGATGTCAACAAACCCTCTTCCCTATGTTGGTTTTGCTGATGGCACTTGTCGTAGTACATATAATCTATCTTCTGCTGTGTGGTCACTCTTTGCTCCCAACGAGTAGTTAGTGAGTTTACAGGGTATATGTTTAGGATGTACAACTAAAAATGTAGCAGAACATACTACAGTCATCGAAATATTTTTGGAAGATATTTCTCTTGGTATTAGAGCATTAGTTGTTAAACTTGATTCACAAATCATTGTATTACAATTAAACATGCATTATTCCGTTAGAAACCCTCAAATTTTAAGAATGTGTTTGCATGTTCATCTTTTGGAAAGAAAAATTGATTACATAACATATCAACACATTTCAAGACATTTAAATACATTTACAGATGCATTAGCTAATCATGTTTTAGATCGACATTTGCAACATATGTAAAAAATAAAACGATGGCATCATAGCAACTTCATGTACATAAGGTGAAACATGTATGTGTATATATATATACATATATATATATATATATATATATATATATATATATATATATATATATATATATATATATATATATATACATATATATATATATATATATATATATATATATATATACATATATATATATATATATATATATATATCTATATATATATATATATATATATATATATATATATATATATATATATATATATATATATATATAGAGAGAGAGAGAGAGAGAGAGAGAGTTTGTAAAATGTTTTTTACAACCAAAATCAAAATTTGTGTTTTGAGATACATGGTTTCTCGAGCCTATATAAAGTGAAAAAATAATACCCGAGACATGTCTATCTCACACATGATGCTCATGATAACATGATACAACCCTAACAACTTGGCCTAATAGTTGACACAATCTAGCTGATACCCCCATGGTATACCTCTGATACCCAAGTGGCACATCATCAATTGTAGCATAATCTGGAATTCCTCTAGTCAAGGCCTCCATATTGTACTCCACCTCCACCATAGGATCAACTCCCTCGACATATGGTGCATCATTGAGTTGTTGTGCCACCCTCCTCGCTATCAGAGAAACCCTTGGAGGTATCTCTAGTCCGACATCTGCAAAATATCACAAGTCTCAATCATGGTTCACATGATTAATTTTTGAATTAAAAAAAAAAAAAGTTCTTTACTTGATTCATTCCACTGCGTTGTTGGTGGCAATGGGAGATCAAGATCTCCTTGGAAATCCATCCCAGAATAATCCTAATCATCCACCATGATAAGATGCTGACGTATCCATACAAAAAACACAGGTGGAAAGGAAATTTGTTGCCACCTCCATGACGAGGTATCAACTCTACCCACCACAGTAAACGTGGATCCCTGGGTCCGAGAGTTTCTACCTCCACTCACTGATACCTCAACAACGAAACACACTCTAGAAATAACATGACCAAAATTGACCTGTAGCCAAATTTTTTATATTACCTGTCTTTCCCTTGGTAAGCTAGTCCTTAATATTAGCCAGTAATCCTTCACACCAATTAACCATGGTTAGATTGAGGCAATCCACTGCATACTGGAAGTGGGATTTTCTCGCCTCATGAAGAGCTTGGACCCTTGCCACTAGAGCTATAGTGAAGTGGGTTGTTCTTAATGAAATATATCTAACATCTTTAATGTATATCTTTCCCACTTTTTGTTTTGTGAGAACCATGGGCGCAATGCCTGGAAATTAACATATCAGTGCTTTCTCCTCTTGGACGAGAACCTGACAACTGTACTCGTTGTCCTCTCTTGGACAAGCCAGCGATGAAGTATATGTCTGCAACTTCTATGTCAAGCTCTTGGTCCCCTATTATGAACATCTGATGGTCTACATCCCACCATCTCACCAAATATTGTAGTAAATCCAGTTGGGCTCTGATCCTAGGGGTACAGAAGAATTAGAGCAATCCGCATTCGTGGAGATCCCTTATGCAATTTGGGTCTTGTGATTCCCATTGATATTTTTCTTCATGGCCTCTTTCTTTCCATTCAATAGCCATTTTCTCCAATAATTAACCTGTAAAAAATCATTGAAAAATATTTAATTAGATTCCATGGAAGAAAATCTACAAAACAACTAGTAATTTTTAAGATTTGTTGAAAATTTTTACTTCGTGGTGCCAACACGTTTGTCCCTAAATATTTTCGCACTATCAGTGCGATGGCCATGTTGAGCTTAGGGCGGGCAATGTGAACCTGATGGGTAAAATCCACGCTGACTGCCCTTGACCTCGTTTTTCTTCAAACACCCCCTAGATACCTATTATATGGATTAAATCACTTGAAATTACTACTAAATTGTAGAAGTACACAACTCTTACAAGTGATAAATGGTTCATTGAATGGTGCCCTAGATCGATCACACTCCTCACCTGAAAATCAGGGGAATCTAGGTAAAAATGTGCTCTCCAATTCACAAAATGAAAAATGGTAATTTTATTTTTACTTTTGGAGTTTATATAAAAAATTTAAGTATTTTACCATTTAGAGCATATTTTTTACCTATATTTGTGTATTTTTCTCGAACTTGGTAATGTTTGTTCACATGTGTAGCGACAGGTTATTACTAATTGGCAATGGTAATTAATTTTGGTGAACTATCGAGTTTAATTTTATCACTTTCTTGGACTCGTAAAAAATAAAATAAAAAAGGACTCCTTGGAGTCATCTTTCTGCTCTTTTCTGACTCTCGAAATATGAAAATATTTTTGAGCACTTGCCTTTTCGAACTTGTAAAATTAAATGAAAAGACGTCTACTCAGTATAAGTGTAACCCTTTTCCAGACTGAGATAGACTAGTTACGAAAAAGGAACACCTTAGTCAAATGTGGCTAACAGGTTCTCTTGGATATTGTTTTCTACCTTTTTCGGATTCAATAGGCTATTTACAAAAAGGGACATTTGGAATTTTCTTTTCCACCTCTTTTTAAAACTCCCTAAACATGAAAAATATGTTGAGTTACCCCTCCGTCAGACTCGTAAAAATAAACGATGAAGGACTTGTCACCATGACGAAACCAAGATACTCCTTGCTAGGGCTTGTTTAAAAATACTAGGATGGATTCATCTGAAGGATGAAATTATACGAGAAGCTTATGGTATCCTTTTCAAGCTTGAAATTAAAAAATAAATAGGTACTAACTAGAAAGAGTGGGGGGAATTGGAAGGAAACATATATCATGTATTTTGTGTGAAAGGTAGTATGTCACTCTTGAACATGACACTTCTCTATATCTCATGTCGGGTTTGGGACATCCTCACTTTGTCACTTGTCTTACAAGGCTTGGGAAATACATTTTCCTCTCATTAGATTATATCCTTTTTTCATCATGAGCTCTGATCCTATTTTCAGTCAAATGCTGCCAAATTCTGGAGTCGTGTTGCCGATATGTTCAAGAGAAGTACCCATCTACAAATTCATACCACTTATACCATGTTTGACTTTTTCTGCATCAATCCTGAATCACTCTTTCCAACTTTGCAAAATCCTATGTTTCGTGTCGATGATGTGGGAAACATTATGGCCCTCCTTTGACGAATCACTTCATGTCGACTCCAACACATTATCCATGAAGATGATTTAGAAACTCCCTTTCAGTACCTTGGAGCTTGCATGTCTCAATGGTAGGTTCTTCACATTCGACGATAGGTTCACATCATTGGCATTCGATTAAATTATTTTGCAAGTGTTCAACTTCAACTTCATATTTCACACTTGTGGATTGTGCTATTGTACCTTTAGAGCCAACGTCATCATTGGTGGTTTCTCTCGTGTCTGTTAACATTCTTCATCATCGACCGGTAATCAGGTAGTTTCTACCATGTTTGAATTCAACCCATCTATTCACATGGTGATATTCGTACTTTGGTTGGATATAGATGAATATGAATACCCTGGGTTTCATTTGATAAATCCAGTCTGCGTGGAGTTATTAAGTTTCATGAATGTAAACATGATCCTTACTATACGGATGGTTGTGTCCATTCCGTGTATCCATGTATTGTTAGACGTTTTCAATTTAAGCATACCTACATCAGAGATGTCATATATTTTGTATTATGTTTTATTTGTAGGTCTCCTAGCGATGGTTCTCTAAGTCCTTGCATTTACTTGTAAAACACTCCAGCCATCACTTCCCATTCTGACTTCATGATTTAGGGGGAATCTGTTATACAATATTTTGTCACACTCCCAGTATTGTATCTTGAAGTGTCACACTTTGTGTCGTCGATGCCACAAGTGTCACAAAGTGATGAAAGTTGTCACAAACAATATGTTCACCATGAAACATGTTTAAAGCATCCCTGAAATAATACAGAGATTCAAGAACTATTGCTTAAAAACCTGCTTGTCATTTATCTCACTAGTAACCTCTGGTATCACACATGTCTAGTGCTGCCAGTGTGACTTTTATCAGGAAAATCTGTGATGGTTCTCTTCAGGTAGATTTTCCAAAAATGGAGGATACACTTGTGTTACTAGAAGGCTCGAGAACAATGACATGGTTTCAGGTAGTTGATGATTGGAAGGATACCTCCCATTCTTGTCCCTATATCCTCCTTTCATGGATCTCTCCCTTAAGATGTGTAACTCCTCCCTCTTTTCATGGATCCTCAACTCCCTTTCCTTCCCTATAATGAAATCCCCACCATCCACTCTTGGTTGGTTTCCATACTACTTCTTAATTGTGCCCAAATGCTTCCCATTTTCAAAAGAGAAAATTTGTTTGAAGGCTAAGGCTTGGACTTGGAATCTCACTTGAAGGAGGCTTCCAACATTAAGGCTTCATTGGTTGTAATGCTCCCTTTTCATTCTATTAATAATACAATATATGTTCTCTTTCCATAGATGTGTCAATTATTGTCCATTTATTGTAATACTCCTTGATCTATTACATTATTTTCATTAGAAAATGTTATGCTTTGCATAGTTTTGTTATCTCCACTTGATCTTTCTTGCAGGCAATCATCTACAGTCGCGAAGAGGAGATCGTGAGCTTGGAAGCCAAAGAGTCAAGGTTGACATCAAGGGTATTATAATTAGAGTGAGGTGGGAGATCTATCCTCCTTTGAATTTTCTAATATTAATTAGGAAATATTGCATGTAGTTGTCTTCTGTAGTTCCTAGATCCTCCCATAGGACTAGAGGGATCGTTTTTGTCTGCATAAAGGAATTCTTGCACAAAATATATCATGTATATATTGAAAAAGTCTTGAATATGAGGCAAAATTACCCATGTGCCTTTTAATATGCTCTAGAGTTACCGTCAAAGAGGGCCTTTTAACAATTCTTTTGACTTTTGGCTTTTGTGACGAGTAATGCGGCTCATATGAAGGAGAGCATGTGTACTAATGCTTTCCATGATAGCAAAGTGCACATTAATTCTCTAACACAATAGGTGTTACATGCAACCTGTTGTAACACACCTCTCCACAGATGTATCTTGCGTTATAACAACCTAAATACCATTTTTAGGATGCGTTATGCTTTCAATCAAGAGAAAATAATATTTCTTTCTTCTCTCTCAAGGATTGTTGTTGATCTGCTCTCCCCTTGCTCTTTGTAACCTTGCTCTGATACCAATATGATGGCAAGGAAGAGGAGGAAAGACACATTCTTTCACACACACAAAATATGAGGTGTTTCTCTTATCTATTGACCACACAAACTTGAATTGATTACAATGAATCCATCATGGGGTATTTATCCTTTTTCAACTAGAAACTCACTCAAAATAGCTTCAACATGAAAACACACACTATATTTGACTTTACCAAATATAAGAATAAACTAAAAATAACTCACAATTTACTATTTAACTCAAACTCTAAATTTAGGTTACTTTGCATGCAAGAGTAATTACAATTTACGACAAAAATAAGAGGGAGGTTGACATTTAATTGTTAGCTAACGTTGTCCCTAGTTAGGAGAGACTGAACTCAAATTAAGTTACACTTGACTCAATTAAATCAAACTCTCAATTTTGAATACACTGCATGTGGGAGTAATTACAATTTCCAACAAAAAAAGAGAGGGAGGTTAGCATTTAACTGTTAGCTAATGTTGTCCCAGTTAGGAGAGATCTCCTAAACATAATCCTTAATGTGTCCTCCACTAGTTGGTCCATAACATGCTTGCTAGTTCCAGTATAGTTTCATATCTAATTACCCTTAATGCACTTTGAGGAGCTAAGCAACCAAACTCTTCCAACCAAGGATCAATATTGAATTATTATGAATGGGTGCACTGATTTCTTAGAAGGGACTAGATGGATGGTAGAAATACAAAAAATATCCCTTCTCATTTCACCACATGAACATATCAGGATACACATGAAATTCCATAGGTCGTTCAAGCTCCAATTTGAGATCGAGAAAGGCTTATTAGAAAAAAAATTGGTCTCCATGGGGAGAGATTCACATGAAATTACACAATTTGTATCCACTCTTTCAAATTAAAATAAATAAATAAATGAATGAAATTTCATCTCAGCTTTTGATTTTTGCTTCACTTTCTTGGTCGCCATCAACTGAGTTAACATATTAACAATACTCAATCTTACTTCTTTTGTAATATTAGTTCTCTATGTCTCATGCTCAAGAACATATAAATTTGCTAATGTCCCTACACCACTATGAAAAGATATAGCAAAATTCTTCTAGCCATTCAATTTTCTATTGAAGTGGAATGAAATTTAATTTCCCTTTATTTTCATAATAAGTGCAAGGTGTATCTCCAAATTATTTTTTTGTAATAATCTAATAGACTGACTAAAGTATAGTTACCAAAGTAGGATACGAATCTCACTTTATTTGGAAATAATATGGCAGTCCCAATTTATATAAAAATGAAGGTAGAAGAAATTGTGATTGAATAGTGATGTTATTTAGAGTTGAGACAATTCAATTTCTAGTCTTATATAATTGGTGTATATTTATTTTAGCCATATATATAAGGTATGCTCATAAATGTAGATGGTTAATCATCATCAACTACTTTGGAATATATATATATATATATATATATATATATAATATACATATATATATATATATATATATATATATATATATATATATATATATATATATATATATATAATTTAGAGAAAATACAAACATACATTGTCATGGCCTATCTTACAAAATTTTATTAATGAAAATATGTTTTACTAGTGTAATACACTAATTCTCAAATTAAAATAATGAAACATATTTTATGGGAATGTTATTTGCAAGATCTTATATGACTCTGGTTGAATCTCAATTTAATGGAATTTTCTAAATCTATTTACATTAACCAATAGTAAACATTATTAATTAAAAATATCAAACTATGTAAAAAATACCTTAAAATTAAAAGATTCAAACTATGTAAAATATACCTTAAAACTAAATTCTCTCTCAAACATACACATATATATTATTCTTTTCATATATAATAATTTAAAGGTAAACAAAAACATAAAAACTAAAATATATATATATATATATATATATATATATATATATATATATATATATATATTATTTTTTTATATATAATAATTTAAAGGTAAACAAAAACATAAAAACTATATAAAAGGAAGTAAAAAAGGGAATGTTCCTTGCAAGATTTTGTTTTTGAACTTCAATTCAAAATCTTTCTCTAAGGCTATTTAAATTGGCTGAAGTACTTTTTGTCATTTTAAACATGATAAGGAAAACAAAAATTATCAATTAAAAATGTCAAACTATGTGAAAAAGAAAAAATACATGGAAATGCATTTATAAGATCTCAGATTATTAAAACTAAATTCCTACGACGCCCTTGCATACATATTCTACCCCTCTCTAGTTTTGAACCTGTGACCTCTTAGGATGAAACACATGCTCTTAACCATTGGGCCCACTCAAACTATAAATTTGGTTTTTATATAATAATTTAAAAGTAAACAAAAACACAAAAATATGAAAATCATGAACGTAAATCTACTTCATATTTGGTCAAGGCAAGGTTTCCAAACTAGAATACATTTTTAAATTTGAATATAATAAATAAAAAAATAATATGGAAATGCATCTACACATGCCATTCAATGACATTTTCCAAAGATATTTACATTGGCCAACAATACTTTCTGTCATTTTCAACTTGACGAGACAAAAAAAAGGTTATTAATTAAAAATATCAAATTATGTAAAAAATACCTTAAAACTAAATTCTTTCTCAAATATATATTTTTTAATTTTTTTTATATAATAATTTAAAAATAAATAAAAACATAAATAATATATATAAAAAATAGTTGGAAAACTAAAAAAACATATATAAAAAATAGTTGGAAAGCTCTTTTTTATATATATATATATATATATATAAAAGTAAAGAAAAACAAAACTCTTGATAAAAGAGTGTTTGTCAAGGATGTAGTTTTAATATGAAAATGTACAAAAGATAAAGTTGAGATAAACTAAATTTCATAAATGACACTACAAAATTATATACCAATTCTTTTCCATATTTATATGACAATCTTTTGAGAGAAAGAGAGATTAAACACTTATGTCCAAATATTTAAATATTTAAAATCATATATATATATATATATAAATTATTCCATAAAAAATAAAATTTGGAAAATGGTAAAGGTTTCATTTCAAAAAAGCGAATCTAGAAAAAAACACTATAACTATATAAACTCAAAAACCTGGTGAAAGTGTTTTAAAAAGCCAAGTTGGATAGCAAAAATAAATTAAATTTCATAATAGAAAATATTGTTTCCCTGATCTAGACATAAAAATATGAGAATTATTCTGTGAAAGTATATTTCAATGAAACGAAAAATTATGTGAATGGATCCGTGAAAATATATATTTCAATGGAAAAAAAATTTAAAATTCAATCAAGGTTTTTCTTTTATGTTTTATTTTAAAAAGTCAATTTGAATAGGAAAAGCTAAAATTATGTAAAAAATAGTTAGAAGATGTATGTATATTATTAAAGTAAAATTTATTTAAAAAATATGATTTACTAATAAATTTGAAAATTTGAAAAAAAAAAAAAAATCTGTGTGTTGTTTTAAAAATCTAAAGTTAGGAAGTAAAAATTGAAGCTACATAAAACATGTTTGGAAGATGCTATATTAATAAAGTAAAATTTATTAACACTGCTAATGGTAAATTAAATTGTATGTTTTATTAGTTTGTGGGTCTTGATTAAACGGTGATGAGATTGTAGGTTCAATTCCTTTTCTTGATCGAGGTGATGTGTCTAGACATGTTGATGAAAATGTAAAGACGTAGTCCTACCAAACTTTAAAAAACAATTGTTTATTTTATCTCAATTTTATTTTATTTTTAATTTTAATTTAATTAATAATTTTGTTTTATTTTTATTTTTATTGTTAATTTAATTTAATTTTGATTGAGTCAAAATATTAAATATCACATTACAACACCATTATCATATTGCAATAAAAATAGTACCTTATAAAATATTAATTATTTTTATAATATTATTATTATAACCATATGAGTCTTCAGTTTTTGTTAACAATGATGTATTATTTTTCATCAAAATCAATTGCTTCCACTGCTTGCACTGGCCGTTTTGACGTAAGGGATAAGTAGAAAAGCAGTAGGAATTGCAAGGAACATTAGAATAGCAATAAATCCAAGGTTATTTACTTCCATGATCTCTTGATTTTCACTTTGTTCCAAAATAGCTCGAGATTTTATCTCGTACAGATGAATGAATCTTTCAAGATCTTAGAATAGCAATAAATCCAAGGTTATTTACTTCCATGATCTCTTGATTTTCACTTTGTTCCAAAATAGCTCGAGATTTTATCTCGTACAGATGAATGAATCTTTCAAGATCAATGAAATAGATGTATTTTATCTATGGAATCGGTTCGAGTAACAGAATCTAACTAATGGATTGAAATTCTCCGATGGAAATAGTATAATCTAAATAGTCTTATCATAGAATTACTTTTGAGTTTTTAAGTTAATTTATAAAATTGTAAAAAATATATTATTCTTTAGCATAATATTTTAAAAAAATATATATTATTTTAAATTTATTTTTAAATCATGATACTCCTTATTATTTTAACATTTATAAGCCTATTTATTAATAATACTTAAAAGTGTTAATATTATCCATTTCTTTTTTAAATGTATTAATATTGTCCATTTCTTTTTTTTAAATGTGTTAATATTATTCATTTTTTTTACTAAATGGGATTTTTTTAAGCTTATATTAATACATCATAAAATTATTTTTATGTGATCAAGTCCAAATAAACAATAAATATATTTTAAAATTATGATATATATTGAGAAAAATACATATTATTATTTAAAATATTTATATATATATATAGAATTTAAAAAATTCACTCTTTAACAAGATTATTTAATGGATACACAAATAATAGAAAAATATAAATATAATTTTTATTTCTATTTTTTATAAATTAAGACTATTATTTTTAAAGGAAAAAATTAAATAGATTAATACATATTAATTATATTTATTGATAAATTATACAAATTTTCCTTATTGGTTTTAGTGGATACTAATTATTATTATCATTATCATATGTGATTCATTTCACTAGTTATAATCTCACTTTTTCATCACTATGAATCAATGCAATAAATGTTAAGTAGACCATTATAGCCATAAATGAATAACTTAATTAACACAATTAAATCTCAAAAACAATATTTCATATATATTTTTTTCAAATAAAATAAATTTAAATCACATAAATTTACACTCAAATATATAGGTATATTCTCTTTGCCAAAAAATAGTAAAATATTATATTATAAACTTAATCATTTTCCAAATGGCAACTTGCAAATGTGTTTATCCCGGTCTGACATAAAGTAGCTTATGATGGAGAAATGAAGTAAAAAAGAAAGGATCTTGTACTTAATTAATTTAACATAATTAATCACTTGATCTTTAACAGAAGGCACACGAATCTTTGGATTTGGATGAGGCTGGTTTATTAGCCAAAGGCTTTTCTATATCAACCCGAGATGGATGTATAAGAGTTGGCTTTTTTAAATGGAAGGAAGAAATTTAATGTGGAAAGAATATAGCAAATATGCTATGCTTGGTCTGAGTGATAAATCTACGGCTTAGGCGTCGAGGAGCGCGAAGCGTTTGAATGAAAAATAATTTTAAATTAAATGAAATTATTTTGTTAGTCGGTTTGATTTCTGTGCTATGGGTGACTGTTCGTTTCAAGGTCGGTTTCCTTGATGTCTGCGCGATGGATTTCCTTGATATATGAGATTCTCAGTTTCTGCATGTCCGTGACATCCGCGATGGGAGGTTGACATCCGTCTCCAACTTCCATGGAAATTTGTGAATTTAGTGTACATGATACGGCAAAACAACGCGGTTATTTTAATCTGCCAGGGGAGTTACGATGTTATCCAATGTGTTATCATGCTTCTCATGTATGTGAAGGATGTGAGCTTCATTATTTGTGTAATAGCTATGATTCTCCCTACGAATCAGAGTTTCTTTTAATGCACCTTGGGTGATTCCAATAGGTTTCCGAACTACAATGTGATCATTGCGATTTTTGAGCAGTGGCTTTCGAAGTAGCATTTGTGAGAAGAGCGAGGAGTTAAGTTACTTCGTCTCCCTAACAGTCTATTTGTACTTGACTACACTGCTTCTAGTTGCAGAATTCTCCAAATCATTTTGGTGCTTCAGACAACCGCCCTCAGCCAACATTCGAATTCTGGTAACTGAACTGATCGTTAGCGTGTTTCGCACGACGGCTGCAGTTGGCAGTTTGCAACTCTAAACTTCCAGTTCTATTTCCAATCGAGTCCAGTTTACAAGTATACACTTCCAGTTTACAGGTATACACTTCCACTTCCGCGTTTGTGTCCATTGGGGGAGTCAAGACAGTTCTTCAAAATAGCACAGCTTTCCGCTTTCAAAAAGTTCACTATGCCTTCAGAGATTTTCTTTAGCTATATCAAGTAGAATGCTAATTGCTGGTTTCCTTAGTCATAGCTAAACAATTTCGATTAGAGTTTGGGGAACACGAGGTGATGAATGCGAAACCATCCCAGAATAAGGGGAAAGAAGTTTCCCAAATAGACAACAATGAAGAGACATCAAGAGAAGAGAGGAAAGAATATTCTGCAAAACTCTCTAAAACCTAGGCTCAAGTTATTAGCAATTCTGCTGAGAGGGAAGGAGAAACAAACATTCAGGTTGACAACATGCAAGATAGAGAACGCAAGGAAAGACATGATAGAGCAATAAACATAATTATTAAAGGGGTGAAAGATTATGGGAAAAATGAATGTACTCTTGACCTTGCAAGAGACTTCTTGAAAGACAAGCTTCAATAGCAAGGACAAATATGTCAAGCATGGAGAGTAGGTAAGCTTAACGATGAGAGAGCCAGGCCCATAAAAGTGATAATGCCCAACTTACATGATAAAGATATCATTCTAAGCAAGAAGCAACTCTTGAGAGGTTCTCAGTTTTTTCTAGAAGAAGATTTCACTGTAAGACAACAAGAGGAAAGGAGGGATGAAATGAAAAAAGTTAGGGCTGCAAGAGATGAGGGAAAAATAGCATGGATTTATAAAGGTAAAGCTGTGATAGCACAATTTGGACCTCCTTAAAAAACAAGGCAGCAAAACGATAACAAAGAAGAGGCAGCAAACTCTTCAGCAAGAAATGAGGAAGCAAGATCAGTATGGGCAAGCAGGGACAATGACTCAACTATGAGTCTTGAATGTCAAAACAAATAACAATCAAGTCGTACCCAGGTTTCCTTAAGATTGGTTTGTTGGAACTGCAGGGGTTATCCATGGAGACAAGAATCTGGATTACGGCCTATTGCGGAAGGTAGAAACATAATTTGCCTCATAGAAACACATGAGCATGAAGGGTGAAAGACACCTTTGTTTGAAGGGTATTGGAAGATAGCAGTGTGGAACAAGGCAGCAGGGAATGGCAAAGGGCATGGGGGTATCATGGTATGTAATATTCCCTTTTGTTGATCCGGTCAAAGTGGATAGAATCAATCCATGGTACTTACCGTGGTATTTTCCCATGGTATTGACCCATGGTATTTCTTGTTGGTATTGACCGATCAAGCCTATAAAAGGGAAGAGAAGCTAGGCATTTAGGGCATTCTGGATTATCTATCTTATTATGTTTGGGTTGAGAACCTGGCCTGGCCAGTTCTTTTATTGATCCCGGGACGAAAACCCCGCGGTGATGTTTATGTGGTGGATCCATCCAGGATTCACAAGTGGGCTTCAATTTCTTATATTTGTGTTATGTGTTTTTATCACAATTATTTTTAGTTGGAATACCTAGATGTGTTGATTTATTTAAAATTTTGATCCTCGGGATATTACAGTGGTATCAGAGCTGTGCATCCTGTCAGCCTGAGAGTTTTATGCAAGGAACTTCGGTGAAATTTAATTTTCACCCTAGCCAGCATTTTTCACTTCGGTGATATTTGTCACCCTAGTTGGATTTTTATTTTTCAGTAAATGATTTTATTGGGAGACATAAGTGAATGGAAAATCATTTATAAGTTTGTGGTTAAATTTGTAAAAATATTTGAAGGCATGATTGACAAAATCATTTATAGCTTGTATATAGCCTCTTATGAATAAATGTACCCATGATATTTATTCATGTGTATGGAAGATTCATATCTTTCTTGCAAATATGGTCATTGTTGAAAGGCTGGAAAATTATTGCTTGACAGGGATCATTCCCAGGTTTCTCATTAGCTAAGTATTGAGATCCATTGATGCCAATGTTGTCATTTTATTTTTGGAAATGCCACAAGAATCAACATAATGATATATCAGTCGATTCTCTGGGCTACAATACTTCTGTGGATCAAATATGGCAACAACATACAAATCAAAAGAAAGAGCACAGCAACATGCCTTTCTCTCGAAAGGTCCATATTATCCTTCAGCAGTCAAAAGATATCCGGAAGGAAGATGTAACAAGCAAGTGTCTCTTCGAACTTGGATCCAAATTGCAGGGTACAAAGCCAAAATATGTTCTCCTACAGCTAGACACATTAAATGCGGCTTTGAGCTTGATAGATAAATCAAAATGGGAAGGGTCAAGTTGGGCCTTGAAGCCATCCATGCTTGCTTTGATACAACCTAGGTTCTTGGAGCATTCTTGTGAAAATGTTAGACTCACTGTTGCTTCTTGTCTCAGTAAAATCATAGCCTTAGTAGCACCGCTATTGCCCTACAATGATGACATCATGAGGAGGACTTTTCGAGTAATGGTAGAAGCACTCCAAGGGTTGGACAACACCACCATTCTTACTTTTTTCCAGAAGCGCACAATTTTGCAACGCATGGCGAAATTCATATTTGGTATGCTTATGCTGGATCTAGAGTGTGATGATTTAATCCTTCAGATGCTCCAATACTTCTGCAATGGAATTACAATGTCTCATCCAAATTTCATCAAAACAGACATGCAAAAGATCATGTCTCCAATCTTAGGAGAAGATAGGGCCATCTGCAAACAATTGAGATCCAAATTGTTGGCCATTTGGAGGAAGGAGCTAATTGCATCACCTGCTGCTTATGAACTAGCTGAGAGGTTGATCAAACAGAGCATCAAACTACTTAGAAAGAAGTTAACCAAGGAGGAACTAACAAATATTTGTGGAGACAGCAAGAATGAACTAAGGAGGAAAGGCTTATGCTTTGTATGCAAGGGAGTTTGGGCACTTGACCATTCATGTCTAGATAATAAGGAGGCAACAAGGATAGCAAAATTAGAGACTTCTTCAGATCATGGGAATTCATCCATTGATGGGTTCGCTGGTTTTCAGAAGAGGACCTATGAAGGATCTGAACAGTCAAGTACAAATGGTGAGCAACAACACCATGCTCTTCAGAGAAACTTGCAGGACAAGCTGAGTAGTCAGCTTGACAAAGTACATGACGAAAGGAAAGATGCAATTCCTCCTGATGATGTGGTAGTTGAATCTATCCATAAAGATTATGGGCAATCAGGTATAGACAACACTCCACCAGTACATCCATGTTTGACAACCAGAGAGGAAGGACAACTGATCCTCAAATGTGAAGAGGTCCAGGATGAATACACCGAAGGAGAATCAAATGAGGAGAGGATCATGCATTTTCAGGAAAGGATCATGCATTTCAAGACAGATCTGATGTTGTTGAAGCAAAGAGTTTGGACAATCTGAGACACTATCTTACAGGAGAACAGAAAATTGAGGAACTCATAGGGAAATGTGCCAAATCATCGACCAAGCTTTCTAGTATTGAGGAACAACTCAAGTCCCTCACAAGGCCGCATGAGGAGTACAATTGGGAGTCGCATAGCAACGCTTTACAGAAATACATAGAAAAGGCTTGCAACACCAACAACCCACCTTTATACATTGAAAAGAGCAGGGCAGAGTTCTCCAAATACATCATGTTGGGTAACCAAGTAGAGCAACATGAATCGAGCATCGAACAACATCCACATAGTATATTTGCAGATATTCATTCTTTCCCACGTATGGATTGGCGAGAGATTATGAGTTGGTATTCTATCGATAGGTTGTTTCTCATAGCCGAGGGCATATTACAGCTTGGGCCCTTTGGTGCGGGCAGTGATGGAGGGCTGAAATTGTACCATAACCCACAGGTCCCAGGATTTAGGTGGCATTGGGATCCAGGGAATCCATTGGGGAAAGGATTGTTTGGGATCCAGGTATTGGAGGATCCATTCATAACCATTCAACATGGAGGGCGCATCGGATTGTATGGGATCCTGGTATTAATGTACAAATGCTTCTGTTGTGGATAGAAGTGGATTGCTTGAGGACAAGCAATCTTTGGGTGGGAGGATTTGTAATACTCCCTTTTGTTGATCCAGTCAAAGTGGATAGAATCAATCCATGGTACCTACCGTGGTATTTTCCCATGGTATTGACCCATGGTATTTCTTATTGGTATTGACCCATGGTATTTCTTGTTGGTATTGACCAATCAAGCCTATAAAAGGGGAGATAAGCTAGGCATTTAGGGCATTATGGATTATCTATCTTATTATGTTTGGGTTGAGAACCTGGCCTGGCCAGTTCTTTTATTGATCCCGGGACGAAAACCCCGCGGTGATGTTTATGTGGTGGATTCATCCAGGATTCACAAGTGGGCTTCAATTTCTTATATTTGTGTTCTGTGTTTTTATCACAATTATTTTTAGTTGGAATACTTAGATGTGTTGATTTATTTAAAATTTTGATCCTCGGGATATTACATGGTATTAGTAAGAGAAAAAAAGGTCGTTTCATTCAGCTAGAAAAAGAAGACCCAAATAAGTAATTTGTCTGGCTTAAAATATCAGAAAATGGAAATCACATCAAAATTGTAGCATACTATTTTGTGCTGCAAGTTTAAAAAATCTACAAAAGTAGAGGGCTTGACCACAAAGATCCCTTTGCGGTCCTAAAAATAGATATTGCAATATATTCTCAGCTAGATGAAGTCCTCATAGAAGGGGATTTCAATGCTAATACTGCAGGTGAACAAGCTAGCATTCTTTGTTGTAAATAAGACCGTGACCCTATCTGGCTTACAGAAGAGAGCAATCATCAGTGGGAACGAATTTTAGAGGATATAGGCTGCAATCTCTTTGGAGAACAATTGCTTACGCTATGTGGGGCTTTCGATCTAGTCATTTGTAATGGTTTTACTATATGAGAAAAGTCCATAAATTTCACTTACAATGCTTACAATGGAGCAAGTGTAGTAGATTATGTAATTTGCTCGCATAGTTTGTGTGAGAAAATGGAGGAAGTACTGATTGGAGATCAAATTTGAGACTTAAAATTAGATCGCGAGCCAATTTATTTAAGTTTCTCTTGGACCGAAAAGAAGCAATTAGGGTCAAAAACTCAGTGTGTTCAACAAAATCCCCCAAAGGGCATAATTCTTTTGACTCTAGAGAATTGTAATACCTTCAAAATAACGCTAGAGAGGCTCTTCAAAAAGGAGGAAATCTCATTTCATGGCCCTCATAGTCACGGATTAACATATTTAATTCAAAGCGTACTTGCTGAGTGCAAAAGAGAAAAAATTAAGAAGTCTGAAACAAATAGCTTTCCGGTTAATGCTTAGTTTGATGAGGAATGCAAAAAGGCAAGGAGAAAGTGGAAGGAATCAAACGCGGATAACATAAAGCTCAAAGCTTACGAGAAGATAATAAGAAAGAAAAAGGCTGATTTCATGGTTTCGAGGAGAGAAGGACTAATCTTCCTTGGGAAAAATAACTCCAAATTATTCTGGAAGGAACTCCAACCGAAGAAGGTGCAAATTGAAAACAACATTACAGCTTCTAAATGGTTCGACTATGCAATACAATTTTATGAGAAAAATCCCAAGGTTGACCCTCCTCCCTTGGTCAGCACAGACACAAAACTCTTCACGGTGCAAGAGGTAGAGATGGGTATCAAGAAGTTGGGCACTGGAAAAGCAAAAGACTAATATGAACTCCAAGCAGAGTATCTAAAGTGGGGCTTAAAAATTTTTTCACCTCACATCACAAAAATTTTCAACAACATCATACAGCAGGGGTTCCTCACAGATTGGACAACTAGTATGGCAATACCTTTTTTCAAGAGTGGTGACGTCAATAACCCCTCCAATTATAGAACCATAATGATAAACCCCTTGTTTGCAAAGTTATTTGGAAGCATGTTAGAAAATAAAATCAGCGAGTGGGCAGAAGAAAGAGATAAACGTGCTAAAGGGAAAGTAGATTTTAGACCTAAACATTTCACAGTTGATCATTGTATAACTTTAAGGCACATCATTGAAAAAGTTTGGGAAAAAAATGAAGAAGTTTTTTGTTGCTTTTTTGATTTCATAAAAGCCTTTGACACGGTTCCTAGGGATAAGCTTTGGGTAGAATGGAAGAACTCGGGGTTCCCAGGCATTTGAGAGCAGCTGTGCATAGGCTGTATGAAGAGGTGAAAGTCAAAATTAGAACTTCAGCAGACATTTCTGAAAGTTTTAGAAGCGATATTGGGGTCAAGCAAGGTTGCCCATTGTCTCCTGCCATTTTTGGGTGGCTAAATTCACAAGGGGGTGATGGTATCCATTTGGGAAAGTTTGTTATAAGGCTTCTTTTATATGCAGATGACCTTATATTGATTGCTAAATCGGCTCTTGGTTTGCAAGAGCACTTACATTCCCTTGAGCATTTTTGTAGAAGGGTGGGGATGCAAGTCAATATTAGCAAAACGAAAGTGTGGTTTTCTCTAACAAAAGAAAGCATAACTAGCATAAGTTCTATTTTGAAGGTAGCATTCTGGAAGAAGTTGCAGACTACAAATACCTCGGAATAGACTTCAACATAAATTTAAGTTGGGATGGTTGTAAAAAGAAAAGAACTTTAAGGGGTTGGAAAACATTTTATGCTCTTCAAAACAGGTGTAGAGAGGCAGAGTTGTGGCACTGGAAAACCACTCTTACTCTTTTGGGCTTCTAGAGATTCCAGTAATTCTCTACGGTTGTGAACTTTGGGCTAGCAGCACAACCGAGATGCAGTGGAAACAAATTGAGAAAATTCAGAAGCGTTTTTTTTTTTTTTTTGCTGAATTGCACTAATTCTATTATGAACATAAAATTACAAAACTGCCACGGTTCATCTGAGGAAACCTGAAACTGGGCTTGATATCCAAGTTCTGTCTAAATATGGAACTGCCCATGGCGGGAAACCAGTTCTTTTGAAAGTAATTACACCGCCCATGAACTGGGAAACCGGCGAAGAGTCAACTACATTCAGCATAATAAAGCTAGAGAAAAACAAAATAGGCAAGTAGCTGTGACTGCTATGTATCATCATTGAAACCAAAAATCTTGCAAAAAAGTCTAGAGCAGAGTTCATATTGAATCTGGACATATAGGAGAGAAAGCATTTAGTTTGGAGCAGGTTGCTCCTCTTCAATTCTGCAGCCATAAGGATCTTCCGGTTCTGCTTCAGCATTCTTGGCGCCTTCTTCGCCTGACAGGTCCGCTTCCATCTGCAAATGAAAAGGTTCTGAGGAGGAAGGGGCAGGGGCAAGGGGAACGCCGGGAGAGGGCATGAAAGGAGCAGGACCGAGACCAGAAGTAGGGTCGGAAGTGGGCGCTAAAGGAGCCTGCAAGGGACCAAGAGGCAGAGGAGGATGGAGGGAAGCTTCTTCGCGCAGGGTAACCGTAATGAAGGCTGTGATGGAAGGGCGATTAAAAGCACAGTCGAAGTGCAGCTCAGCTCGTTGTGAGGACTGTCTCAGAAAATGACTGCCAGGGCGAGGAGGCGCTGCGGAAGCATGAAGCGGGGGCGAGGACAGAGGTGGCACTGCGGAAGCATGAAGCGGGGGCGGGGACAAAGGTGGCGCAGTGACATGGCTGCCATGGAAAAGACCAGGAGGGTCGAAATTGACCTGAGTTGAGCGCCTTTCAGAAGGCTCCGAGGAGAAGTCATCACTGGAGCTGTGGGGAGGTCGTTCGCTCATGGATCTGCCCCGAGAGGCACCCCTCCTGCAAGTCATCCGCTGCCTGAGCCTAGGCATGGTGAGATTCTCAGGAGAATCCGACCAAACTCTGGAGGGAGCTGGCGTAGCACAGCCACCCAGGAAGAGAGAGCGCAATGGCAGCAGAGGTCGGTTGACAGAACCGAAACGATCTGGAGAGTTCGAGCCGAAATGATCCATTTGATAGCGAATGCACTGTTCAAGACAGGAAGGGTGACGAGGAGGAGGTATTAATGCCCAGCGCAGAGGCATATTGAAGGCTGCATTAAAGGCGCCATGGGGGGCCATGTGGCCACCCCAAGTGAGTTGCCTTGGGAGCAGATCCAGGCCAAGTGGCCCCTTAACGTATCTAATCATCTGCATCCGGAGAGAAAATTCAGAAGCGTTTGATTACAAACAAATTCAAAATTAAAAGTGCAGTTCCTTATGCTATCCTATTAAGTGAAACAAGGGTTGCTCCTATCGAAGCAATTGCTATGGTGTGAGTCATAATGTATTTGAAAAAAATTGAGCAAATGGAAGAGGGTAGATGGCCTAAGGTTGTGTTTAGTGACAGATTGTGCAAAAGAAAGAAGACTTGGATGCAACAAAATAACAAATGGTTTAGTAAATGGGGTATTTGTTTGAGCATGTGTCCTACAAACAGTAAAGAGATAAAAACTTTTGTTATGGATAAGTTCCACAAACGTACTTGGGAGAAAAAGCTAGGCAGAAAGAAGAAATACTACATTGAAGAGTTTAACCCCACACATAACCATCAGCAAAAGACATACATAGGGGCTAATATTTCTTGGAGATCTGAAATTCTTATTGCTCAATTAAGGACTAATTCTCATCAACTCCGTTGTGAAACATGGTACTGGAAAAGGCCAAAAGAAATGTGGGAGGAAAGAGTATGTATTTTTTGCTCCTCCGGAAAAGTGGAAACAGGAAAACATTTCATTTTAGAATGCGAGGCATTCAAAGACAATAGGAAAAATTATGCAGATATTCTGACAGCTAATTCTTAGGATAATCTATTCAGCGAAGAATTTGTCGAGAAACTAGGAGCGGTTATTGTAAAACTTCAGAGAAAAAGGCCTAATACAAGAGCCAGATAAAAACGCAATCTGTCCCATAGACTATTTTCAGCCCACTAAACATTAAAAATACTTAATCTGTCTCATAGACTATTTTCAGCCCACTAAACATTAAAAATACTTTCTTTCTGAAGTTAAAGATTAAATGGAATAATATTCCATTAAAGGTTAAAAATTTCAATAGGTTTCTGATGTAATTGGGTTTTGAGAAAATAATGTAATTGGGTATTGAGAAAATAAACTACAATGTGAGCATTTTTATTTATTTGAAGTTAAATTGGGAAAAATGGTCCAGCAAATGTGAAGGACCAAAGCCATTTGGTGTATCGGTTCGTTCGCTCGATCTTCACCCCAGTATGCGAGCATAGGAGCGGATACCTTACAGTAGTCTTGGGGCGGTGGAGTCTTGCAAGCCATAACTTCTGTTTTCATCAAGTTAAAATGGAAACCGCAATTTCCATTTTTGTCTGCAACAAATTCATGGCTCCATTCATCTTTCCAAATATTTGGTTTTCCCGAGCTTATTTAATTGTTGATTCTCATGTCTATTACTGATTCTCTGAATATTTAGACTCCTTTCTGAATATTTTTTTTTTATTTTCCATTGTTGATTCTCTAAATATTTCCAAATCAAACAAACACGGACACAGTCAATTAAATTGATCGCGCCTATATACGTCTGATTACAGAATATTCAGCGAATCAACCATAGATATAAAGATGCCCGGCTCCCCTCTTGGACATCATGTGGGTAAATGTTAGCCCCCCCATTAATGCGGCATGGTTAGGGTTTGATTCGATCGCCTTATTTTGTATTTAAAATTTTACTTTCGACCCTCAGGGTTTTGTTTGTTGACCACAATTGAATTTGTAGTTAGAGGGTTGCAATTATAATGATATTAATATCTAGATTGATAAATAATGATTTATATAGTTTAATAAACTTTAAAAATTAAGATGGGCTGCCCTGGGATTACAGATGAGACTGGGGTGGTTGGCTGATGATGAGTATATTTTGTCATTATAAAATTATTTCGTTGGATTTTTTTGATGGGACGGCTCAGAATTACAGATGCTGCTGTGGTGATCGACTAATGATCAGTTTATTCTGTCATTATAAAATTCAACATCAAGACGGAATTATTGACAATTTGGGGACTCCTCTGGTTCACAAAGCAACTCTATATCGATAAAATTTAGATCTTTGGAGTCCAAAATTCTGATAAATCACATGAACAGTTTGAACTCCCTGACTCCTGAACACCTCTCTATCTAGATAGACAAGATACAAGAACTACGGAAGACTTTTTCTCATGCACTCTGAATTGATATATGCCTCTGGGGCAAAAGGCACCGTAATTTCTTTTTAATTCTGTACTTTGGAGTGGATGAGATGCCTCTCAAAAAAATCTGGGGAATACTCGGGGGAGGTGCCTGATGCAACAGGTCTCAATTACTGGAGACAGAATCACACTGCAACTGAACTACATACTTGGATGTTTTTGGTTACTTTTTGTTTTAACTCACTGGATTTTCATATTCTTGCACACAGGTCTATGTGTTTGGCATTTCTGGTCCATGGTCAGGATCACTGGTTTTTACTAAGAGTCATCATGCACAGAGGTATCTAACTTAAGGCTTTAACTTATTGTATTCTCCCAAGCCGTTTGGTTAAAGTGATTGTGGAAGTGTTTTGCTCGTTGCATTTTGTTTCGATACTGGTTAATGGGTAATCTTTTTTGTTTCTGGGAGTTTTATCAGTTATGAGGTTCATACTGAACATTTTGTATGTAAATACAAAAAGTGATTGTGGAAGTGTTTTGCTTGATGCATTTTGTTTCGATACTGGGTAATGGGTAATCATTTTTTTGTTTTTGGAAGTTTTATCAGTTATGAGGTTCATACTGGAACATTTTATATGTAAACACAAATGGGAATTAATATGAATATGGGTTGAGAATGTCAAAACTTTTTTTTCTTATTTTTAGAATTTCCGCTTCTGTGATCCCTATAAAATTGTAAAATCTCTTTCAGTAATAATCACATCAGTAATAATCACATGCAATGGAACATTGTCAATGTTCCATTGCATGTGATTATTACCTAAAAAGATTTTATAGTTTTTTTCTTCTTAAATTTTTTATTTTTTTTCTTCTTCTTAGTACTAAATAATTATCGTTTGGAATCAGTGCCATCTTGTTAGGGAGACCAGGGCAACCTGGTCTACCTTGATGAACCAACATTAGGCAGCCATGGAACAGTTGGTAAGCTTGAAGTTTTATCATTTTTAATGTTTTCTGCTGTTTTGCTTTGTTTGTTCATGTTTGTTCATATCTCATCCATATGATCTATAGTAAAATAATGAAATATTATTCATTTACTAAGCATCGTATAGAAGACATTACCTGTTTTCCTTGCAAGAGTGGAACCTCTGAAAAATAAATTTGGACAGACTGGACACAGTCATACAAGAAACTGTGCCTTGATCAGTTCTGCGCAGTCGCAACAAAAGTTGTGGTTTTTCAGTACAACTTAATGTCGTCTTCACATTACTTGTTTGAGACAGTAACATTACATTATATAAATTGCATGCGAAGAGAAAACTGCTCATCTGACAAACCCGATTACAAAAAAATGGCTTAATAATGGGCTATAGGGAATTATGCAATGGAAAATTCTTATTGTTTTTCCTTTATACCGTTGGCATTCAATACTTCTGCGTTGTACATATTGTTGATGTTTGAAGTAGAGGAAATTATGTTTATCGTTTTGGGTGAACCTTATAAATGAAAAAAACACTAAATCAATAACTTATTATTTACCACAAAACTTTAGCAATAACTAAACCAAATAAATATAAGAAACAGTGTTGCAAGGAAATGGGGGATTGTGTTGTACGCATTTGAATAAAAAGATCGCATTAATTGATTTGGACATTATAAACCTCCAACAGTATTTTCAATTAATGGGAAGCCCACTATGTTTTGCATGATTCAACTTGCAGAGTGATCAAAGGAAAATGACAAGCACATTATGTTTTGCATGATTCAAGTAGCAAAGTGATCAAAGGAAAATGGCTTCGATGAATAAGAATAAGGAAAGCCATATAATTAAATTTGGTGGAAAATGATGTTCTTAACTGGAATCCATTTTGTTTATAGTAGATCAATTTTTAACATCGCTTTATATTGACTAACGATTATTGAAATGAACGGAATCCCTTCTAGTGGTTGAATGTTTAATGTAGTTTAATTTCCATATAGGGTTAAAGGTAGAGTTTATCCGGACCAGTTTCATTAATGCTGAAGTTTTATACCCTCTAAAATGTGGTTTATTATTATGATTATTATTGATAAATATGATTTATTATTATTATTATTATTTTTAATATTAATTATAAATAATAATATTATTAAATAATAAATATTAATAATAATTTATTTATTTATTTTTATTTTATTCATTATTAATTAGTGTATAATTAATTAATAAATAATAATAATAATAATTAACTAATTATTATTTAGTAATAGTGTGTTATTAATATAAATATTGTTAATTAAATTGATATTTATTAATATAATATTGTTATTTATTTTAATAATTTATTTTTACTTTATTTATTAATCATTCATTAAATACTTAATAAATTCATTATTATTTGATAATTAATTAATCAATAATAATAATAATAATAATTAATTATTACTTATATATATATATTATTATTAATTAATTGAATTCAAGGATTTATATTTAACTGAAGGATTAATACTAAAAACCCTATGAATAACATTATACCTGACGAATATGAACCTTTACATTAATAAAACCAACAAATAGATATTATAAACCCAAGGAAATAATAGTATAAGCCTAAAGGATTATAAACCCAAGGAAACAATATTAAACTTAAGGGATCAATATTATAAAATCAAGGTATATAAAACCTAAGCTAAATATTTCAAACTGTAAAACAATCATGGTTGGTTTTCATATTGAGACAATATTTGAGCCAATGCGACCTTGGACCATGGTTGACCATGATTGATTTTCATATGGAGGCAATCTTTGTAACAATGCGGCGTTAGACCATGGTTGATTTTCATATTGAATTTTTTTTTGGCGCAATGTGATGTTGGACCATGCTTGACCATGATTATAAACCCAAGGAAATAATATTAAACCCAAGCGATCAATATTATAAACTCAAGGTATATAAAACCTAAGATAAATATGATAAACCCTAAAACAATCTTGGATGACCATGGTTGATTTTCATATTGATACAATCTTTGTCACAATGTGACATTGGACCATGGTTGACCATGATTAATTTTCATATTGATACAATCTTTGCAATGATGCAACGTTGGACCATGTTTTACCATAACTATAAACCTAATGTATTTATATTAAACCCAAAGATTAATATTATAAACCCTATGAATAATATTATACACTAGGAATATGAACCCTTAGATTAATAAACCCAAGGGATTGATATTATAAACCCAAGGGATTAATACTAAAAACCCAAGGGATATAAATATTATAAACCAAAGGTATATAAACCCTAAGATAAATACTATAAACCCTAAAATAAACATTGTTGACCATGTTTTACCATGGTTGATTGTCACAATGTGACATTGGACCATGGTTGCACAGGTTGACCATGATTATAAACCAAAAAGATTTATATTCAAACCTAGGATTAATATTATGAATCATATGAATAATATTATACCCTAGGAATATGAACCCGTACATTAATAAAACCAATGGATTAATATTATAAACCCATGGGATTAATTCTAAAATCCCCAATTATTAACCCAAGGGAATAATATTAAACCCGAGGGATTAATATTATAAACCCAAGATATATAAACCCTAAATCCTTAGGTTTATAAATCCTTGAGTTTAACATAAATCCCTTGGGTTTATAATCATAGTCAACAATGATCTAGTGTCACATTGTGACAAAGATATTGTCAATATGAAAATCAACCATGGTCCAACATCGCAATGTGACAAAGATTGCTTGATATGAAAATCAATCATGTTGAACCATGATCAAGCATGGTCCAACATCACTTTGTGAGAAAGATTGTCTCAATATGAAAATGAACCATGGTCAATCATGGTAAACCATGTTTATTTAATGGTTTATAATATTTATCTTAGGGTTTATATACCTTGCATTTATAATATTAGTCCCTTGGGTTTAATATTATTCTCTTGGGTTTATAATATCAATCCCTTGGGTTTATTAATTCAAAGGTTCATATTCTTAGGGTGTAATATTATTCATAATATTTATAATATTAATGATAGGTTTTAATATAAACCCATTACACTTACAATCATGGTCTACCATGGTCAACGATGGTCCTATCTCACATTGTTCCAAATATTTTCAATGTTAAAATCAACCATGGTCAATCATGGTCCAACGTCGCATTGTGACAAATATTATCTTATTATGAAAATCAACGATGGTAAGTCATAGTCAATCACATTTATTTTAGGGTTTATAATATTTATCTTAGTGTTTTTATACCTTAGATTTATAATTTTTATTCCTTGGGTTTAATATTATTCTCTTGGGTTTTTATTATTAATCCCTTGGGTTTATTAATATAAGGGTTCATATTGCTATGGTATAATATTATTCTTAGGGTTTAAAATATTAATCTTTGGGTTTAACATACATCCATTGGGTTTATGATCTTGGTCAAACATGGTCCAACGTCACATTATGACAAAGATTTTCTTTGTATGAAAACCAATCAATGTTTCATTGTGACAAGGATTATCTCCATATGAAAATTGACCATGGTCAACCATGTTCAAACATCACATTATGTTAAATATTGTCTCAATATGTAAAACAACCATGGTCAACTATGGTCAATAACCATGGTCACATTATGCCAAAGATTACTCTTGGCCCAAAATCACATTGTCACAACCATGGTCGTCCATGGTCAACCATGGTCCAACGTCGCATTGTGACAAAGATTGTCACAGTATGAAAATCAACGATGGTAAACCACAGTCAACCATGTTTATTTTAAGGTTTATAATATTTATATTAGGGTTTTTATACCTTGGGTTTATAATATTTATCCCTCAGGTTTAATATTATTCCCTTTGGTTTATAGTCCCTTTAGTTTTTAGTACTATAAACCCAAGACATATAACCCATAAATACTTGGGTTTATAAATCCTTGGGTTTAATATAAATCCCTTGGGTTTATAATCATGGTCAACCATGGTCTAACGTTACATTGTGACACAAATTTTCTCAATATGAAAATCAACCATGGTCCAACGTCGCAATGTGACAAAGATTGTCTCCATATGAAAATTAATCATGTTGAACCATGATCAAGCATGGTCCAAAATCGCTTTGTGAGAAATATTGTCTCAATATGAAAATGAATCATGGTCAACCATGGTCAACCATGTTTATTTAAGGGTTTATAATATTGATCTTAGGGTTTATATACCTTTTGTTTATAATATTAATCCTTTGGGTTTAATATTAATCTCTTGGGATTATAATATCTCGGAGTTTTAAAATTAATCCATTAGGTTTATTATTCTCTTGGGTTTATAATATCAATCCCTTGGGTTTAGTAATCTAAGGGTTCATATTCCTAAGGTATAATGTTATTCATAAGTTTTATAATATTAATCATAGGTTTTAATATAAACCCCTTGCATTTACAATCATGTTAAATGACGGTCCTATGTCCCATTGTGCCAAAGATTGTCTCAATATGAAAATCAACCATGATCAACCATGGTCCAATGTCACATGTGACAAATATTATCTTATTATGAAAATCAACGATGGTAAACCATTGCCAATCATATTTATTTTAGGGTTTATAATATTTACCTTAGGGTTTTTATACCTTAGGTTTATAATATTTATCGCTTAGGTTTAATATTATTCCATGGGGTTTTTAGTATTAATCCCTTGGGTTTATTAATTTGAGGGTTTATATTTCTAGGGTATAATATTATTCATAGGGTTTAGAATATTAATATTTGGGTTTAATATAAATCCATTTGGTTTATCATCATGGTCAACCACAGTCCAACGTCACATTATGACAAAGATTCTTGTTGAGATTCAACAGGATGAAAAGCTTAGTGAAAATTAAGTGTCTTCACTAAGTGGGGCCCGCAGGCTATTTTTAGGTGTATGTCTATTTTTAGACATGGTGAGCATATTATATAAGTTGCAGGATGCTATTTGTAGATGGTTGATCAAGTTGGAAAAATTACACTAATATAAAAATAGAATGCATGTTGATTATTATTAGCCATTAATAATAATCAGACAATAAATAACAACTTATTCTCTTAGAGCACTTTATTTCAGTGAACAGATGTGGCACATCAGTGGACTAAAGGAATTACGCAATTCCTAGGGTGGTTGGTGACTCATGCATGGAGAACTTAGTTATAACTGATTGTGGCAAGTTGTAACAGAGTTGGAAGAGTAGTTATGTGAGTTGTTATTTAGTTTAACTCAGTTCAGTGAGTTAAACTCAGTTGTGCTAGTTGTAATTGAACATACACTAGTGAAAGACGAGTGAATTAATTATTTAATTAATTCACAAGTAGTGTCTTACTTGCAACTGAATAAATACAGTAGTTAACTACTTACATCTCAGGTCCAGTGGAGACCTAATGGAGAGATAGGTGAAAGGGTGAGATGGACTATCTGTTGTGACTATAGTGATGCATTCAATGCATCTGACACACATTGGAGATTCCAATGAGGATTTTGCAGTCAAGGCAAGGCCAATTCAAATTAATTCATGGACCTCCTTCAGCAGGGATTGCGCAGTGGAGGCAAGCTGTCAGGAGGCAACAAATTGGTGCATAGATATGCAAATTTCTACATGATAGTGTGTAATGATTGTTGATTGTACTAAGAGCTTGATGTACTAATATTTGTATGAGATTGTTACATGATTCATTGATATACATAATATATGATAGTTGGGGTTTTTAGCTTTAATCTTTCCCGTTAAACAACTGTGTTTATGTGAAATTGATTTGCTTCATTTGTGTTTTGAAATTGGCGATTTAATTTCCGCAAAGAATTAAGTGGAAGGATTTTCTATTTAACATAAGATTAATTTGTTAGATCAGGTGAGTCCGGTAATATACATGCATCTTGTATAATTTCTACATGGTATCAGAGAAGTTTTAATCACTGGAGATTGCAATATTGAAGCGGTGTTAAGTTTTGTGTTGGTGAACAATTCGAATTTGTTGCAGAAATTTCTTGGTGCGACAGTTGAGTATTCATTGAAATGGCTTTCAATGGGTTGCAGTTGGATTATGCCCTTGAGGGTAGCTCGAACTACATATCCTGGAAGGATAGGATGGAGGCGGTGCTTGAAGATAATGGTCTGAAGGATTTCATCGATAGAAATGTTCCTAAGCCTACTTCTAGCGATGTTGCATTACTTGACGCATGGAAAAATAAGGTAGCGAAGATAAGAAGAATTCTGTTGGAAGGTGTAAAGGATCATATTGTGTCAAGCCTTCACGGGAAAGCCACTCCATTTTCAATGTGGAAGGCTTTGACAGATCTTTTCCAAAGTAGTAGCGACCATAGGAAGTTGGCACTGAAAGATAAGCTTAGAAAAATCAAAATGGAGAAGGGCGGCAGTATTCCAAAATATCTCACGAAGTTTGTCCAATGTAGGGATGAGTTGGGGAGTGTGGGAATCACAGTTATGGATGATGACTTGGTGAGCTTGGCTCTCCTTTGGTTATCGAAGATTTGGCATAGTTATCAAGACTCTGTTAATGGATGGGAGAAACTGCCGGATTGGGAGCAACTTTGGTCAGATCTAGTGCAGGAGGAGATAAGGCGAAGTACCAGGGATGGCTCTTCTTCGAAGAATGATGATGAAGAGAATTGTGCTTTGGCTGCCAAAGCAAGTAAAGGGAAGGGGAAGAAATCCCATCCAAAATCCGAGGCTAAAGGTAAGAAGCTGGATTTGTCCAAAGTGAAGTGTTTTCATTGTCACGAACATGGGCATCTCGCCACTAACTACCCACAGAAAAAGAAGAACAAGAAGGTTGCTAGAGCTGCAGTGGGTGAGGCCTTAGCCTTGCAATTTGAACTTGATTTCTCTTTGATCGCATGCTTGGTTTCAAGCGCAATGGGATCGGTGTGGTATCTTGATAGTGGTGCTTCCTTCCACATGACAGGAGACAAGGAGTTGTTAAGTGACTTGGAGGAGAAAGATATCCAAATGCATATAGAGATGGGCGACGATGGTAGATACAGTGTGATCGACATTGGAACCATTACCTTTGATAGGGAGTCATGTAAACCATTTCTGTTAAAAGATGTTATGCATGTTCCAGGTCTAAAGAAGAACTTTGTATTGATCGCGATGTTGGAGGATAGAGGTTATGCTGTTGTTTTCAGCGAGGGAAAAGCCTTCCTGTGACATAAAACAACAGGTCAAACCAAGAGGATAGGGATTCGAGTTAAGAATCTCTACAAGATGGAGGTAGATGGTTGTGATGCAATGATGGGCAAAGCAGAAGAAGTGGTGAGTTGGGATGAGGGCGAATTATGGCACAGGAGATTGGGCCATCTTCACCATGGTTCCTTGAATATTTTGTAGCAGATTTATACTGGACTTACCAAGGGTACTCTTGCGTAGTCAGATTAGTGCAAGGGATGTACTATGGGTAAGTTTGTGAAGACCACCTTTCATGAGAAGGAGAACCGTGCTTCGGTGATCCTGGAGAGAATTCACACAGACGTGTGTGGACCTTTCTCAGTTGATTCAATAGCAAAACACAAGTATTATGTTATATTTGTTGATGAATATTCTCGCAGATGCTAGATCTTCTTCATGCAGAAGAAGAGTGAAACATTCTCAAATTTCTGTGAGATTAAAGCATTGGTGGAGGAGGAGTTGGGGAAGCAAGTGAAGGCTCTGCATAGTGATAATGGTGGTGAATATATCTCGAATGAATTCAAATACTTATGTAGCAAAGAAGGAATTCGAAGAGAACTCATAGCGCCTCATGACCCATAGCAGAATGGGGTCGCGGAGAGGAAGAACATAACGATCATGGGTGCTGCACAAGCTATGTTGCATGACCAGGGCCTACCAATGCACTTGTGGGTAGAAGCATGCAACACTGCAGTTTATGTGTAAAACCGTTGTTCTCATAGAGTACTTGGCATGAGTACACCTAAAGAAGCTTTTAATAGTAAGAAGCTTGATATTTCTCATTTGAAGATTTTTGGCTCATCTGTTTACATTCATGTGACAAAGGATGCCAGGAAGAAGCTGGAGCCAACTATAGAAGTTGGGATATTTGTGGGTTACAAAGAAAAACCCCATAATTATCGTGTGTATTTTCCAAATAGTCGAATGACTATGGTGCAACAGGATATAAAATTCAATGAGGAGAAAGCCATGAAGTTGTCGCTTGAGAGGGAGCTACACTTGCATGCAGAGGAGGAACTTCTTGTTCCCAAAGATGAGCCTCAAGATGTGGATCAGCCACAGGAGGAGGATCATGGAGTGGAGGAGTCCACTCACATAGAGCCAAACATCAGAACAGGCAGAAGGCATACCACAGAAGCTGAGAGGCTGAAGCTTGATGCAGCATAGAATGTAGGAGTACCTACATCACAGTGGATACAAAGACAGTCATCTAACCGATTCACTGGATACATGGCTCTTATGAGCAAGTGTATCGTGATAGAGCCATCTTCCTTTGAGGAAGTAGCACAAGAGCCGACATGGGTAGATGCCATGGTGGAGGAGTATGACTCCATTGTCAGAAAAAATGCTTGGGAGATTGTTCCAAGGCCAATTGGTAAATCAATGGTAGGTTCAAGATGGATCTAAAAGGTAAAGCAAGTTTCTTATGGGAGCGTTGAGAAGTATAAGGCAAGATTTGTTGCTCGGGGCTTCTCACAGATCGAGGGGATTGATTACGAAGAAACCTTTGCACCTATCGCATGACTTTCTTCCATAAGGACCATCCTTTCTCTCTCAACGCAAATGGGTTGGCACATTCATCAGATGGATGTGAAGACTGCATTCCATAATGGGACCATTGAGGAATAAGTGTACATTGAGCAGCCTGAAGGATTTGAGATCTTCAGCAGCGAGTTGCATGTGTGAAAACTCAAAAGTGCGTTGTATGGGCTGAAACAAGCACCTCATGCTTGGTACACACGGATCGATAGTTATTTCACTGGACTTGGCTTCACCAAGAGTGAGGAAAATGAAAAACTATACCAAATTATGGTGGAGGGTAAGCTTTTAATCATTGTTCTTTATGTTGATGATTTAATACTAACGGATGATGAGCAGTTGATATACTCATGCAAGGAAGATCTTGCAAAGGAGTTTGAGATGAAGGATTTGGGCCTCCTTCATTATTTCCTTGGATTGGAAATATGGTAGCGAGAAGGTGAACTATTTGTGTCTCAAGGAAAGTATGCTCGGGAGATACTTGGTAAGTTTCACATGTAGTACTGCAAGCCCATGGATACTCCTCTTCTAGGAAATTGGAGGAAAGAGGATGCTACATCGGCAGAGGTAGTGGATGCTACTGTTTATCGACAGTTGGTGGGTTCACTCATGTATTTAGTTAATACAGGACCGAACATATGCTATGCGGTGAACCAACTTATTCAAGCAATGGTTAAGCCTACCAAGCTCTTTTGGAATGCAAGCAAGCATGTCCTGAGATATCTCAGGGGCACATCTAAGTATGGCTTATGGTACATACAGACAAATGAGGTGAAGTTGCATGGCTTCACGGATGCAGATTGGGCAGGCAGCCCAATGGAAAAAAAGAGCACATCAGGAGGGGTTTTCAGTATTGGTTCTACAGTAGTTTCTTGGTACAACAGGAAACAAATATCCATGGCACTCGGTTTAGCGGAAGCAGAATACATGGAAACAAGTAAAGTTGCATGTGAAGCTATCTGGATGAGGAAGATCTTGATCGGTTTGTTTGGTTCTCATTTAGATCCTACAGTGATACATTGTGATAATAAGAGTTGCATTAAACTATCGATTAATCCTTTGTTTCGTGATAGATCTAAGCATATAGATATCTGGTATCATCATATCAGATATTGTGTGCAGCAGAAGATCATGTTGCTTCAGTACATTCCTACGAAAGATCAGGATGCAGATATTCTGACGAAGGCGCTCACCAAGAGAAAATTCGAATACCATAGAGGTAGGATCAGGGTGAAGGATAATCCCTATCTTGTTGAGAGGGAGTGTTGAGATTCAACAAGAGGATGAGCTTAGTGAAAATTAAGCACCTTCACTAAGTGGGGCCCGTAGGCTATTTTTAGGTGTATGTCTATTTTTAGACATGGTGAGCATATTCTATAAGTTGTAGGATGCTATTTGTAAATGGTTGATCAAGTTGGAAAAATAGATGAAATTATATTTTTAGAATATTGGGCGAAGTATATTTATAGATCACTAATCTAAAAATAGAATGCATGTCGATTATTATTAGCCCTTAATAATAATCAAACAATAAATAGTAACTTATTCTCTTGGAGCACTTTATTTCAGTGAAAAAATGTGGTGCATCAGTGGAATGAAGGAATTACGCAATTCCTAGGGTGGTTGGTGACTCATGCATGGAGAACTTCGTTATAACTGATTGCGACAAGTTGTAACAGAGTTGGAAGAGTAGTTATGTGAGTTGTTATTTAGTTTAACTAAGTTCAGTGAGTTAAACTCAGTTGTGCTAGTTGTAACTGAACATACACTAGTGAAATATGAGTGGATTAATTAATTAATTAATTCACAATTAGTCTATTACTTGCAACTGAAGAAATACAACAGTTAACTACTTGCATGTCAGATCCAGTGGAGACCCAATGGAGAGATAGGTGAAAGGGTGAGATGGACTATCTGTTGTGACTATAGTGATGCATTCAATGCATCTGACACACATTGGAGATGCCAATGAGAATTGCACATTCAAGGCAAGGTCAATTTGAATTCATTTATGGGTCTTCTTCAGCATGGATTGCGCAGTGGAGGCAGGCTGTCAGGAGGCAAGAAATTGGTGCATAGATATGAAAATTTCTACATGACAGTGTGTAATGATTGTTGATTGTACTGAGAGCTTGATGTAATAATATTTGTATGAGATTGTTACATGATCCATTAATATACATAATATATGATAGCTGGGGTTTTTAGCTTTAAGCTTTCCCATTAAACAACTGTGTTTATGTGCGATTGATTTGCTTCATATGTGTTTTGCAATTGGCGATTTAATTTCCGCAAAGAATTAAGTGGAAGGATTATGTATTTAACATAAGATTAATTTGTTAGATCAGGGGTTTCAGGTAATATACATGCATCTTGTATAATTTCTACAATTCTCTCAATATGAAAACAAACCAATGTTTCATTGTGACAATGATTGTCTCAATATGAAAATCAATCGTAGTCGACCATGTTCCAACGTTGCATTGTTTCAAAGATTGTGTCAATATGTAAATAAACCATGGTAATTCGTGGTCAACCATGGTCAATAACCATGTTCGCATTATGACAAGGATTGTCTCAACATGAAAATGAACCACGACCAACCATTGTCCAACGTCACATTGTGTGAAAGGTTGTCTCAATATGAAAATCAGTCATGGTAAACCATTGTCCAATGTTGCATTGTGAAAAATATTGTGTCAATATGATAATCAATCATGTTCAACTATGTTCAACCATGTTTATTTTAGGGTTTATAATATTTATCTTTGGGTTTATATACCTTAGGTTTATAATATTTATCCCTCAGGTTTAATATTATTCCCTTGGGTTTATGATCCCTTGGGTTTTTAGTATATTCGTGGGGTATAATATTATTCAAAAGGTTTATAATATTAATATTTGGGTTTAATCTGAATCCATTGGGTTCATAATCATGGTTAACCATGGTCAAGCCTCACATTGTGACAATTATTTTCTCAGTATGAAAACCAGCCAATGTCGCATTTTGATAAGGATTTTCTCAAAATGAAAATAAAACATGGTTGAACATGTTCCAACGTCGCATTGTGTCAAATATTGTCTCAATATGTAAATTAACCATGGTCAATCATGGTCAACCATGGTCACATTGTGGAAAAAAAATGTTTCTTGGTCCAACGTCACATTGTGACAACCATGGCCCAATGTCACATTATGACAAAGATTGTCTCAATATTAAAATCAATCATGGTCAACCATAGTCCAACGATGCATTGTGACAAATATTTTTTCAATATAAAAATCAGCTGTGGTCAGCCATGGTCAACCATGTTTGTAGGTTAGGTTTTATAATATTTATCTTAGGGTTTATATACCTTTGCTTTATAATATTTATCCCTTGGGGTTTTAGTATTAACCTCTTGGATTTATAATATTTTTCTTAGGGCTTATATACCTTGGGTTGATCGCTTGGGTTTTAGTATATTCCTAGGGTATAATGTTATTCAAAAGGTTTATAATATTAATCTTTGGGTTTAATATAAATCCATTGGGTTCATAATCATGGTCAACCATAGTCCAACTTCATATTGTGACAAATATTTTCTCAATATGAAATATGGTCACATTGTGACAAAAATTGTCTCTTGGTCCAACGTCACATTGTGACAACCATGGTCAACCATGGTCCAATGTCACATTGTGACAAATATTGTCACAATATTAAAATAAACCATAGTCAGCCATGGCCAACCATTGTCCAACATTTCATTGTGCGAAAGGTTGTCTCAATATGAAAACCAATTATGGTCAACCATAGTCCAACATTATGAAAATCAATCGTGGTAAATCATGTTTATAAGTTAGGGTTTATAATATTTATCTTAGGGTCTATATACCTTAGATTTATAGTATTAATCCCTTAGGTTTAACATAATTCCCTTGGGTTATAATCCCTTGTATTTTTAGTATTAATCCCTTAGGTTTATTATTCCTTTGGTTTATAATATTTTTCTTACGGTTTATATACCTTGGGTTTATAATATTATTCCTTGGGTTTAATGCTATTCCCTTGGGTTTATCAATATAAGGGTTCATATTCCTATGGTATAATATTATTCATAAGGTTTATAATTTTAATCATAGGGTTTAATATAAACGTTTTATTGTGCCGAGAGGCGCAATCTACAGCCTAATATAACCTTGATGTCCCAAGTATGTCACGTCCTCAAAAAAATAATAAATTTTATTGTTTCTACTGTCGGCCAAAACATTAACCTAATATTTAATTTTATATCACTTTAATATTCATATTATATATAAATTTTTAAACTTATTAACGAGCTGAGATTAATTATTAAAATACAACTATGTATTATTTATATAATTTGAATGGATAGTAAATTATCTCACCCATTTAATAATTGCTTTATTATATACGTGAATTTGAATGAAAAATCTTTAAAGATATAAATATTTCCCCATCAAAATTGTAATATTTCAAATTTAAATAAATAAAAATCTAAATAAACCCGAGGTATGGTAAATAAATAAAACCTATTTTTATACTTACTCCATAGCTATGGTAAATAAATAAAAATATATATAAACTAGATGTATGGTAAATAAATAAAAACTTCCTTTTATATTTACTCCATAAACCTTTTTATATTTAAAAAACTCAAAAAGCTAGCTTTTATTTAGATGAAGCCTATGGGACGAATACAATGAAACAAATTAATATTGATACCATGGGCTAAATACCATGGGCCAAATACCATATTTATAAAAGAAGTATGGTAAATGAATAAATACAAAAAGGTATAAAGAGGTATGATAAATAAATAAATATAAAATAGGTATAAAGGGGTTTGGTAAATAAATAAATATAAAAGAGAAGAGGTATAAAGAGGTAAGGTAAATAAATAAAAATATATAAAATATGATTATAAATAAAAATCTAATTATATAACAAGCCTATGGGCCAAATACCATAGTAAATAAAAGAGGTATGGTAAATAAATAAAAATATAAATAAACCAGAGGTATGGTAAGTAAATAAAACCTAATCTGCTTTATATTCATGGACAGTCAAAAAATAGGTTTTATTTAGGTGAAGGATATGGTCCAAATACCATGGGCTAAATTATTATTAATGCCATGAAAAAAAAACATTATTAACCCTAATATAATATTAAAATATTAATATTATAATCATTATTATTAAATCTAATACTCATATTAATATTATTAAATTTAATAACTTTCGATTAATACAATATTAAATTATATATATATATATATATATATATATATATATATATATATATATATATATATATATATATATATATATATATATATATATATATTATCTCTAGATATATATGGGAGGGAAGAACAAAGATATAGATAGAGGTGGAGATATAGGGAGATTGACAAGGGAGATGGAGATAAACTAAAGGAAAGGGGAGAGGAGGAATGAAGAGCGAGAGAGGGAGACACAAATATGGGGGAGGGAGAGAGAGAAGGATAGGGGGAGGGAGATCACAAATATGGGGGAGGGAGAGAGAGAAGGAGAGGGGGAGGGAGATAGTGATAGGATTAGAGGATACAAAGATAGCAAAAGAGAGAGGGGGGTAAGAGATAAAGGTGTTAGCCCCCTATGAATTTTTGACAAGAAAACAGGGGCTAAGGTGTTTTATGAGCCTTCAAGGAATGCATTTCTCCTGAAAACACATCATCCTTGAAAGCTCCTTCATGCTCTCTGCCCTTTGATTATTTCCCTCTGCTGTTCTTAAGTCAATAAGCCTCACTGATTGTGAAAAATTGTGCTCCAAAAGGTCTTCATTTGCCCTTTGTACCCCTGCAGAATTCCCCATTTTAACCTTTTTCCTTTTTGTCAAAATTCCCCTATTTACCCCAGGAATCCCTCCCCTAGTCCTTCTAAACCACCCACTTTCCCTTTAAATCCTACGCACACCCCTTGTTTGGTCTAATTCCCCCTTTTTTCCTTTATCGTTACCCTTTCCTAGCCTCCAATTGCATAAAAAGGGCCGAAAATCTCACATTTTAACATATTTAAGGCCTAGCCCTTTTCGGCCAGTCCCCAAAACCGTTTTTCCACGTGACCTGGGCACTAGAACCTGGCGCCAGCCTGAAAAGTGCTTATTGCAAATATGTATTGGGAGCGTTTTGAGCCGTCGATCTATACAGATCGGACGGTCGTCGTAAGCTCCATAGCATCCATCACCCATCCCTTTCACTACCCCGATCGCATACCCACCGTCCATTTAAACTGCAAATCAATGGTCAGTAGTTCATCCGCCCTGGTGGTCCCCGTGCCAAAACACCGTGCAGAAAACCGCCGGTTTCTATCGCACCGCCTTTGTAAGGTGGGCGGTATTTTTCATTTCGGAGCGATGCCATTCACCGCATGACACGTGGCTCCGCACACTATTTAAAAACTGCCCCCCATCGCGCATTAACATTCGGCTGTAGACCCAATGCGATATGTGCATACATTGTCCAATCTGAAGCTTTCCATCCAACGGTGATCGTGCCACGAAGATGCTCGGGAGTTAGCCCAAGGCAAAGGGACCCCTGGCCCACCATCCGTCGCCCTCCGATACGTTCTCGACCATCGATATCCGCCTGAGATCGGACGGTCCAGATTAACTGCATGCCCCGCCATTGACCGGGTCCCGCCACATCACCATTCCACCTGTTTTCGTCACATCTTCATCCATCCCCTGTATATTTCATGCAAAGGTCAAAGTCCAATGTTTGCATTTAAACTTTTGCCACACTCTGCCAACTTTCACTAGACCATCCTCCATTGTTTCACTACGTTTTTTTCCATCACCCTGCACTGTTCCATCAATTCACCAGACTACACGGCCATGCTCATCGTCCCCACTGCATCCACCCTCCCCATGCATGATTTCTTACGCGTTTTCGTGTTTTGCAGGGTTACAGGCAGGTGGAAAACCGCCATGATTCACAGTCACTGTTACAGTGGAAAAAAACACAGGGAAGACCATGTGCAGAGATCGAAGTTATGAATAAAGGTCGGGGAAGGTATTATGACATGAATTCCATTAAAGGAACAGGGTTAAACTCTGTAAAACCTTCCCAGAGCCATTAAAGCACAGATTTCACAGACAGAGGCAATCATGGAGCGACAAAGAGTATTAGTGAGAAAGCAGAGAGTTTAGGGCTTATAATTGAAGATTTTGAGCCTTAACCCAACATTTCAAAGGCATGGTACCAGATCAAAGACCTCGTGGATCACTCAGAAGATCCAATGCACAGAAAACCATATCATCAAGGTGTTCGCATCAACAGAATTTTTCCTCCTGAGAAAAGACATGGTACTCATACGATTTCCGTTTACGTAGTGTCCATGAGAAGTTTCCCCCCCCTAACAACGGTCATATGATATTAGAAGCATTTGTTACACAGTATGGCAGACCTGAATTATTGACCTGTTGGTTCAGATTCACCAGAGTATTGCAGAGGTGCTACAGCAAGTACATCAAAGACATACCTGGAGTAAATTGCAGCCTGACGAAGACCACTTTTTCATCCAAAGAGTACCAGAGATAAATGTCCAGAATTTAAAATAGAATGGGGTCTCGACCATATTTCTCTTCTGAGTTTTAATGCTGCATTAGTTTTTCACCTACCTCCTCTACCTCTCTTTCAGCTATAAAATCCATGAAGAAACTCATTGTAAGGTTGTTGATTGGCTATCTGTGAATTGCAAGTTGTTTCTCTTGAGACATGTTCTCTGTGTAAAGTTGTAAGATAGGCCAAGAAAGATGTTTTCAGACTGAATATCAAGCTATTGGTAATGTTGTACTTGACTGGTGTTGCTCTTTAATATGACAAGCACATTTCTTTGGATCCTGATTTAAATCAGTGGTGATGTTTTTCTGTCTTTGTCTATGTTTTCCTTTTTAGTTCATTACATTTCATTTCTTCTGGCTTGCATCAAAAATCTAGCATAGGATTTACCCTTGTTAGGTACCCTATGTTTCTGCTCTCCTTGCCTTCAATTTTTTTCTGCCGTATGTGTTATCTGAGAATGGATTTCAAACTAATTTAACCAGTGTAGTGGTTCCATATGCTGCTAGTTGATGTATGAATTAATGAAACTGTTCTTAGATGTTTTTGTTAGGCTTTAATTGAATGAATTGGGATACTGGGAGGTCTAGAACTCTATCTCTATCTCACTAGGATCCTTTTATATTGATTAAACCTTTCTAATTTCCCTCAAGCTGGAGGCCAAAGCATTGAGAGTTCAAAGTCTCTCTCTGATCTTAGGTTTTCATCTTTGTGTCTAAATCTTTAGTGTTTTCTTGTCTGAAGAGTTAGATTTTAGGTGTTGGATCACAGGTTGTCCAATGGCATGTCCTATCCCTGGATCTGATTCCTGAAGGTCACCTTGGAGGTTTCCTTGCTTTCACCTTCTCTTTTACCATCTCATGCCATACTATCATCTTTAAGATCCAATGCTTTAGATGACTAGCCCAACTGAAAGCCTACATATTAAATAGCAAGTAAACCCTTTCCTGACTCCATTTTCCCAATGGTCTCGATGTTCCCTGAATCATCCCTCCTTTGCCTAAAATCCTCTTTTCTCATCCTTATCATGTATTGAACCCTTCTTTCTTGATTCCCAACAACCAAACAAAAATAAAACAAACAAACCTAGAGCCTATAACTAGCCTAACATCTTGACTTTAGAGCTTCAAACTCGTAAAACCTTTGCTTATATAGAGAGATCCCTCTCTGGACCCAGGAGGGCTAGATCCTGATGTCTGAAAGTGGTTTGATGTTGTCTCATCTTTTGGTCTTGCCAATCTGGCCAAAACATGTGAACCCCAACATAATGGTGACTCCACTAGGGAAAAAATCTGAGAGTTTATAACTGATAACATTTGTCTGTCTCCCATTGTCGTCACCAACATAATGGTGACTCCACTGGGGAAAAATTTGAGAGTCTATAACTGATAACATTTGTCTGTCTCCCATTGTCGTCACCAACATAATGGCGACTCCACTGGGGAAAAATCTGAGAGTCTATAACTGATAACATTTGTCTGTCTCCCATTGTTGTCACCAACATAATGGAAACCATATTGGGGAACTTCTGAGTATTTTCCATCTCACTACATCACAAGAGCCTCAGAAACCTACAATCTCTGGTTAGGTTGGTAGTTAAACACTCCTATTCACAAATAAACCTCTATACCACTTGGTGTGTTTTCTCCCACACTCTTAGACAGAGTCTGGAAAGGGCCAGGTAGCCTCCAGATCTCACTCTCTTTCAGAGGTGACATATTTGGTAAAAGCCCTCCCAGTCAATCTCTGGTTAGAGTTTGCTGTGTTTTGAAGATATCCTTGAAAGAAACATTACATAAGCACTGTGGTGGACAGTGTACCCCCTGGAAATATCCTAAACCTTCCACCTGGAAACTCCACAGTTTCTTAAAGATCAAAGACTCCACTAGTGATCAGTAGGCTTGTTGATTATCTTGGTTCACACAAGACTCCATTGGGAGACCAGCCTCCATAACAACATCAGCCACAACAAAAGTAATGAGTAGGATTAAGCTGCTTTGTTGGAAAACAACATTCTGGCTTCAAGAACCATTCACACAAGAGCTTATCCTAACCCATACCCACCTGAAATAGTTGACAACCCTGAGAGTATCATTAGGAAATCTCCTACATCCAGAAAACCAACTATTTCCAGCCACGTTCGTAGAGCTAAATGTGCACCAGAAGACCTTACAGCTCTATCAGACCCTCTTCTTGACCTAGACTCTCAAAACAGTGTGCCTAAAACTAGGTCATTCAGTGTCCTAGACCAGCCAGACTTTTAGTTTCCTGGTTCATCACCTCAAAGTGGTAAACATATTAGGGACAAAGATACCCCTCCATCTACACCTCCTGATATTCACTTCATTCAAAACTTGGGGCTCTGCCACTCTAAATCTGCTTAGCAGACTTCTGCTGGTCCTAGCATCCCTATCATCCACATACCAGCTACTCAAGCTAACCCCTTACCTCACCAAAACATCATCATGGCAGCCTGGTATGCACCTCTGGTTTTACCCCAGCCTCTAGTACCCTTACCCAATGATTATCAATCAAAGATCCCACACTTCACTCCAAAAGAGTCTACCACAACTCAACACCATGTAGATAGGATGGAAGATTCTTTTGACTACATGGAGATAGATGATGATACAGTCAAAATGAGAATATTTTCCCAAAGCTTAGGAGGTGATGTGAAGAAATGGTTCAAAGGCCTACCTCCTAATAGTATCCAAGACCTTCCTGATTTATATCAGACCTTCATAAAAAAATGGGTAGTTAAGGCAAACCCTCTCCAAATCCTAACAGAATATAAGAATCTTAAGAGAAATGTAGGAGAGAGTGTCCATGACTACTCTACAAGGTTTAATAGCGTTTATAACGCTCTTCCTCCACACATGAAACCTCCCCAAGGTTTGGACCTAGTGAAATACCCCGAAGGTTTTGATGCTGACATGGCATACCAGCTTAGGGAGAGAGATTACAACACTTTGGAAGACATGCAAAAAGGAGTAGTGAGTGTAGAGGCTAACCTGATTGAGAAAAAAACAAGATTGAGAGCTGAGAAAATGGTAACATATAGAGATGACACTGCAGCTTCCACATCTGACCCCAATTACGACCGTCTATCTAAAAACATGGAAAAGCTACAGAAAATGATGGAAAAAATGGTTGTCACGGTTAGTAATCAGAACAGAAATCAAAATCATAACCAAAACTAGAACTTTAGAAGGAACAATACCACTCCCAACAGACAAAGAGAGTCAGATCAACAAATTATTCCCCCATTTCAAGAGAACTTTCTTGATGAAGCTGAGGGAATCATAGAAGAGTCTGAGGGGACCACAATAAACATGTTTGAAATAGAAGACTCAATCCACAACTGGTCCACAGAAGAATATCAGCCCTCACCCTCATATTGGAATGAGGAAGGATTAGAATCTGAGGATTACAGACTTGGATTTGAAAATGCCATCATGCAGGTCAGAGCACAGTATGAGCTTAGAAGAAAAAAGAGTCTAGACACTTCCAAACCAAAGGTTTCTGAGGTCACCATCAATAAAAGGCCTGAGAAAACTTCTAAAGTAACTGCTAAAAGTAACGAATCAGCAGCTGAGAGTTCTGGGAAAGAAAAAGAAAAAGACAACCAAAACATTGATAAACAAAGTCAACCAACTAGCAGCACTAGCACTGCAGATAGTATTCCTGATAAAACTGTCACAAACACTGTACATAGTGAGAATCAGCACATTGATTCAACCACTAAGGTGGTGGCTAAAAAAACAGAACCGAGTATTAAAAAGAGTCAGTGTCCCTTCAATTTGGAGAGTGAGATTGCTAAAATCAAGATCTATGTCCCACTCTTTGAGCTGGCCACTCAGGATGCATATAAAGGCCAAATTTTGAAAGCTTTAAATCTAGCGGAAAACAACGACACTGTCAATTTGAGTGATGATCAACCAGCCCTTCTGTTTGGTTCAAAGATAGAAGGGAAGTTTCAGGAAGGGGTAGTACCCCCTTTTTATATCAGTCTCAATATCCACGACAAGATCCTTCACAATGCAATGCATGACTCTGGGGCCTCACACAACCTAATGCCTAAGGTAGTTATGGAGAGGTTAGGCCTAGAGATAACCCGTCCCTATAAAGACCTCTATTCATTTGACTCTAGCAGAGTAAATTGTCTTGGCCTGATCAAAGATTTATGTGTGAACTTAACCCAGATTCCAGCCAAGTGTATGGTCATGGATGTTGTAGTGGCAGATGTGCCACCCAAGTATGGCATGTTATTATTGAGATCATGGGGAGCCAAGCTGCAAGGTACAATGCAGATGGATGGGGCCTATGCCACAATCCCAGTCTTTATCCAACTTAGAAGACTGTATAGAGAGGCGCAAATGAAATTCCTAGTCAGAAGCCCTGAAAGGCCTGAAAATTCACCTTTATACTTTGTACACACAGATCTTGACTCCTTCATCCTTTGTAACGATGAAATATTGGGGGTCAGAATTCAAAAATAGAGATACAAACAAGGAAACAGATCTCATGGACTTTAACATAATGGCTACTCTAGACTTGGAGGAGAACGATGTAGAAAACTTTGGACAGTGCACTGAAACATAAAATCAGAGTGAACCAGAAATAGAATGCAGTCAACTGATTAGCCACCCTCCACAAGCCCATGCAGCACACCGAGAACGAAACGGTTTTAAGCCTGAGAGTGAACATTTATGGGAAATGAATTTCGATGGGTCATTCACTAAGAGAACTGCAGGAGCAGGAGTGTGGCTACATAGCACAGAAAGTGACTATGCAGAGAGTCGTGCCTGTAACCTGAAATTCAAATGTACAAACAATATTGCAGAGTATGAGGCTCTTATCCTAGGCTTGAGTCTGTTGAAAAAATTAGGAGCCCGTAGGATAACCATGCATGGAGACTCTGAGTTGATTATAAAACAATTAAATGGTGAATATACAGTGAAACATCCTAGGATGAGAGCGTACAGGAATGACGCTATGGATCTATTGAAAACCTTTGTAGAATACGAACTGGTGTTTGTCCCTAGGAGTCAGAACGCAATTGCAAATGTATTAGCCTGCATGGATGGTGCGTATCACAAGCCTCCCAATGACCAAAAAATCATCATTCAGACCAAATTTAGGCCTTCAGTGTCGGATACCGAAAAATATTGGCAGGGCTTTGAGGGTGATAAACAGATTGAGGATTTCCCGATAGGTAGGAACGAGTTTGAATTTTCTGATTCAGACTCTAAATCTGACGATAGCTGCCTAGGTGAAGAGCCCTCAGGTGAGGAAGAAACACTCTGTAACATAGAAATAAACATTTTAAACGAAAATATTGGAAATCCAAACGAAGAGCATGAAAACGCAGATGATGAGGCAATAGAAGTGCTGCAGGCCAAAGATAAGAACATACCTCAAGGTCTGGCACCTTTAGAAGACCTTTTTGACTTCGATGATGTAGCAAAAAAGCCCACTATAGAGCACTTAGACTCTGATGTCGAAGAATGCAACATAGGCACTGAAGATAGGCCCAAGATGATTATATTGGCTAGGTCCCTGCCTGCAAACATGAAAAGGAAATACATTGACCTATTCAAGGAGTTCATTGACGTGTTTGCCTGGAGCTATAAGGACTTAAGGGCTTATGAAACAAAAATCATACAACACAAGATACCTCTGAATGAAAATCAGAAGCCCTTCAGACAGAAGCTTCGCAGGATAAACCCAAAATAGCTGCCTGCAATGGAAAAGGAAATAAAGAAGATGTATGAGGTAGGCATAATAGTTCCTATGAGGTTCTATGATTGGGTCTCAAACCTTGTAGCTGTGAGAAAGAAAACAGGTGAGATCAGATTGTGCATAGATTTCAGGAACCTTAATAGAGCCTCACTCAAAGACAATTACCCTCTGCCAAAAATGGAACACATTCCTCAGAAGGTAGTAGGCTAAAAAAGGATCTCCCTATTAGATGGCTTTTCAGGTTACAACCAACTTTTAGTACTCCCAGAAGACCAACTCAAGACAGCTTTTACCACTCCATGGGGCACTTTTATGTATGTAAAAATGCCTTTTGGACTGATGAACGCTGGTGCCACCTTCCAATGATCAATGGACATAACCTTTTCAGATGAAATAGGGCACTTCATTGTCATCTATCTAGATGAAATAACAGTCTATTCCAAGACTGATGAAGAACACCTAAGACATCTGAGGAGAGTGTTTGAAAAATGTAGAAGGTTTGGTCTGTCATTGAACCCTAAAAAGACTGTATTTGGGCTGCAATAAGGTAAGCTTCTCGGCCACATTATATCTGAGAAGGGGATTAGGATAGACCCGCAGAGAGTTGAGGGGATACTAAAAATCACACACCTGAGAAACATTAAAGAGTTACAATCCTTCATTGGGAAAATCAACTTCCTAAGGAGGTTTATTCCCAACTTAGCTGAACACCTCAGGAATATGAACAACATGCTGAAGAAAGGTGTAGGGGTTAAGTGGACTGTTGAGGCTAAGAAATATTTTGAGTCAGTTAAATTGCGCTCACCCAGGCTCCTGTCCTAATCAGCCTAGATTTCTCAAAGGATTTTCTGATGTTTTCATTTGCCTCCGAGCATACAGTGGCTGCAGTTTTACTGCAGAAAAATCCAGAGGGAATGGAATAGCCCATTTCTTTCTTTAGCAAAGCACTGAGAGATGCACCCTTGAAATACAACATAATGGAAAAGCAGGCCTATGCCTTGGTGAAGGCCTTGAAAGATTTTAGGGTGTACATACTGCATTCCCACACCATTGCCTATGTGCCAAACATAGTGGTTAAAGACATCTTGTCCCAAGACCCAGATGGGAAGAGGGGAAAATGGATTTTTGTGATCTTAGAGTATGACCTTGAGATAAAACCCAAAAAACTGATCAAAGGTCAGGGCTTAGCTCAACTAATGGCTGAATCAAATTTACAAGCCCTTGACATAAACATGGTAGATTCCTTGGATGAGCAAGAAGGATTGCCCGATCCCACTATCGAAGAGAAGTTTCAGAACTCTCCATGGTATTCTGACATTCTGTATGTTCTCACACACCTCAATGCCCCTCCTAAACTATCAAATACCAAGGCCAGATTCCTAAAGCTAAAAGACAGAAACTATTGCATACTTAATGAATGCTTATACTGGAAGAATACAAATGGCCTATTGCTTAAATGTTTTCTTGAAACTGAGGCAGAGAGGATTAAGCAAGAGTTCCATGAAGGAGAATGTGGAGGCCACCTGAACTGGAAAGCCACTGCTAACAAGATACTCAGAGCTGGCTATTATTGGCCTACACTCTTCAATGACATCCATAAGATGACAATTGCCTACCACAAATGAAAATTTTTGAAGGCAAAAGAAAGCTCCTCCCCCTACCTTTACAACCCATCACTGTTGAGGGTCCCTTTATGCAATGGGGCCTAGACTTCATAGGAGAAATACACCCTGCTTCTTCTTCTCAACACAAGTGGATCTTAATAGCCACAGACTACTTCACTAAGTGGATAGAGGCCACACCTACTAGGCATGCCACAGATTCAGTCATCATTAGGTTCCTAGAAAGCCATATCCTCTCTCGGTTTGGTTGTCCAAGGAAAATAATCACTGATAATTCTACTACTTTTGGGTCCAAGAAGATGGTTAATTTTTTTCACAGGTATCAAATAGCACTTGGTCATTCAACTGCTTATTACCCACAGGGTAATGGGTTAGCTGAATCATCAAACAAAATCTTGGTGACTATCATCAAAAAAATTCTTGAAGAGAACAAGAAGTCTTGGCATAACAAGTTAGTGCATGCTTTGTGGGCTGACAGGTTTACAACCAAGAAATCCATTGGCATGTCACCATATCAGCTTGTCTATGGAACAGAAGCAGTGTTTCCTACCAGCCTTGGAGTACCAGTGATTAAACTTGTCCAATAAATTTAGACAGAAGAAGACAGCATGGTAAGAAGGATAAACCAAACAATCCATCTCCAGCAAACAAGGGAAGAGGTCTATAACAGAGCCAGGAAAGTTCAGAAAAATATAAAGAAGTTGTTTGACAAAAGAACGAAAGCTTCTGATTTCAAAATTGGAGATAAAGTTCTGAAATGGGACTCAAGGAGAGAGGACAAAGGAAAGCATGGACAGTTTGACAGTTTGTGGTAGGGTCCATACATCATCCAAGCCACTGTGGGTCCAAATGCATTTTTTCTACAAGAACTAGAGGGTACAAAACTGTTTGGTGGTTCTGTCAATGGCAGGATGCTCAAACACTACTTCTGCTGATTTCCAATTTTTAGTTTCCATTTCCATTGTAAATACCATCGCTGTGTTATGTTTTCAAGAAAAAATAAAATGTTCCAAAAAACAGAGAGAAAGGAGAGGTTCAGACATGCTCAAAACATGAACCTCATAAATGCAAAGGATTGGCTCTAATATGATCAAAACCTGAGCCAAAGAAGTAAAACAGCTGGTCCTAACATGTCCAAAATCTGAACCAACAACTAAAGAAGAAGATCAGCTCTAATAAGCCCAAAACCAGAGTTGAAATGAAAAAGAAAGGGTGACTCTAACAAGATCAAAACTTGAGTCACAAATAGCAGAAGGATGCTTCAAAGTTTCAGCTTTCAAGCCTTCAAGTTTTTGTTTTTCAGTTTTCTGCAAATTTCTGTCCACGTGCAACTGTCTTTATGCCTTGGATGCACAGAAAACTAGACCGTCTAATCCTAGTTTGATTGTTTTTCAATTTCGGTTGTAGAATGTAGAGAAGAAATCTACTGGACAGTTTAATCCCAACATACATTAAATTAGGTAGAGAAACATGTGAGGCCAACAGTTTAATCTGGTCTCATGGAGTAATAAGGGTAGAAATAGAATAGGTTTATTTTCTTGTTTGTAAAAAATAAATGATGTAGCGGGTCTGCTAGTCCAAATGCACCCTAGAAGAAAAATGATAGGACTATAGTTTGGGTAGGTAGATTGTTGGGGATTGTTTCTGCTGATCTATCATGTTTGTGGTAGCTAGAATCAAAGAAGAAAGATGGCTCAAGCAGCAGGCATCTGGCCTACCTCAAAGATAATGTCTGGATTCTTGACTCCTTCAAGAAGAAGCCATCCCCATGTGGAGCCACTGTTAGCCCCCTATGAATTTTTGACAAGAAAACAGGGGCTAAGGTGTTTTATGAGCCTTCAAGGAATGCATGTCTCTTGAAAACACATCATCCTTGAAAGCTCCTTCATGCTCTCTGCCCTTTGATTATTTCCCTCTGCTGTTCTTAAGTCAATAAGCCTCACTGATTGTGAAAAATTGTGCTCCAAAAGGCCTTCATTTTCCCTTTGTACCCCTGCAGAATTCCCCATTTTAACATTTTTCCCTTTTGTCAAAATTCCCCTATTTACCCCAGGAATCCCTCACCTAGTCCTTCTAAACCACCCACTTTCCCTTTAAATCCTATGCACACCCCTTGTTTGGTCTAATTCCCCATTTTTCCTCTATCGTTACCCTTTCCTAGCCTCCAATTGCATAAAAAAGGTCGAAAATCCCACATTTCAACATATTTAAGGCCTAGCCCTTTTCGGCCAGCCCCCAAAACCGTTTTCCCACGTGACCTGGGCGCTAGAACCTGGTGCTAGCCCGAAAAGCGCTTATCACAAATATGTATCAGGAGCGTTTTGAGTCGTCGATCTATACGGATCAGACGGTCGTCGCAAGCTCCATAGCGTCCATCACCCACCCCTTTCACCGCCCCGATTGCATACCCACCGTCCGTTTAAACTGCAAATCAAAGGTTAGTAGTTCATCCGCCTCGGTGGTCCCCGCGCCAAAACACCGTGCATAAAACCGCCGGTTTCTATCGCACTGCCTTTGGAAGGTGGGCGATATTTTTCATTTCGGAGCGATGCCATTCACCGCATGACACGTGGCTCCACGCACTATTTAAAAACCACCCCCCATCACACATTAAAATTCAGCTGTAGACCCGATGCGATATGTGCGTACATCGTCCGATCTGAAGTTGTCCATCCAACGGTGATTGCGCCACGAAGATGCTTGGGAGTTAGCCCAAGGCAAATGGACCCCTGGCCCACCATCTATCGCCCTCTGATGCGTTCTCGATTGTCGATCTCCGCCTGAGATCAAACGGTCCGGATTAACTGCATGCCTCGCCATTGACCGGGTCCCGCCACGTCACCATTCCACGTGTTTTTGTCGCATCTTCGTCCATCCCTAGTATATTTCATGCAAAGGTCAAAGTCCAATGTTTGCATTTAAACTTTTGCCGCAGTCCACCCACTTTCACCAAACCATCCTCCATTGTTTCATTGTGTTTTTCGCCATCACCCTGCACTGTTCCATCAGTTCACCAGACTACACGGCCATGCTCATTGTCCCCACTGCATCCACCCTCCCCATGCATGATTTCTTATGCGTTTTCGTGTTTTGCAGGGTTACAGGCAGGCGGAAAACCACCATGATTCACAGTCAATGTTACAGTGGCAAAAAACACAGGGAAGACCATGTGCAGAGATTGAAGTTATGAAGAAAGGTCGGGGAAGGTATTATGACATGACTTCCATTAAAGGAACAGGGTTAAACTCTGTAAAACCTTCCGAGAGCCATTAAAGCGCAAATTTCGTAGACAGAGGAAATCATGGAGCAACAAAGAGTATTAGTGAGAAAGCAGAGAGTTTAGGGCTTGTAATTGAAGAGTTTGAGCCTTAACCCAAAATTTCGAAGGCATGGTACCAGATTGAAGACCCTGTGGATCACTCAGAAGATCCAATTCACAGAAAACCATATCATCAAGGTGTTCGCATCAGCAGAATGTTTCCTCCCGAGAAAGGACATAGTACTCATACGATTTCAGTTTATGTAGTGTCCATGAGAAGTTTTCCCCCCTGACAACGGTCCTATGATACTGAGAAGCATTTGTTACACAATATGGAAGACTTGAATTATTGACCTGTTGGTTTAGATTCACCAGAGTATTGCAGAGGTGCTACAGCAAGTACATCAAAGACATACCTGGAGTAAATTGCAGCCTGACGAAGACCACTTTTTCATCCAAAGAGTACCAGAGATAAATGCCCAAAATTTAAAACAGAATGGGGTCTCGGCCCTCTTCCTCTTCTGAGTTTTAATGCTGCATTAGTTTTTCACCTACCTCCTCTACCTCTCTTTCAGCTATAAAATCCATGAAGAAACTCATTGTAAGGTTGTTGATTGGCTATCTATGAATTGCAAGTTGTTTCTCTTGAGACATGTTCTCTGTGTAAATTTGTAAGATAGGCCAAGGAATATGTTTTCAAACTGAATATCAAGCTATTGGTAATGTTGTACTTGACTGGTGTTTCTCTTTAATATGACAAACACATTTCTTTGGATCCTGATTTAAAGCAGCGGTGATGTTTTTCTGTCTCTGTCTATGTTTTTCTTTTTAATTCATTACATTTGATTTATTTTGGCACGTATCAGAAATTTGGCATAGGATTTACCCTTGTTAGGTACCCTATGTTTCTGCTCTCCCTGCCTTCAATGTTTTCTGCTGCATGTGTTATCTGAGGATTTATTTCAAGCTAATTTAACCAGTGTAGTAGTTCCATATGCTGCTAGCTTATGTATGAATTAATGAATCAATTCTTAGATGTTCTTGGTAGGTTTTAATTGAATGAATTGGGATACTGGGAGTCTAGAAATCTGTCTCTGTCTCACTAGGATCCTTTCAGTTAATTGAATCTTTCTAAGTTCCCTTGAGCTGGAGGCCTAAGCATTGAGAGTTCAAAGTCTCTCTCTAATCTCAGTTTTTCACCTTTGTGTCCAAATCTTTAATGTTTCCTTGTTTGAAGAGTTAGCCTTTAGGTTCTGGATAACAGGTTGTTCAATGGCATGTCCTGTCCTTGGATCTGATTCCTGAAGGTCACCTTGGAGGTTTCCTTGCTTTCACCTTCTCTCTTACCATCTCATGCCACACTATCATCTTTAAGATCCAATGCTTTAGATGACTAGCCCAACTGAAAGCCTACATATTGAATAGCAAGTAAACCCTTTCCTGACTCCATTTGCCCAATGGTCTCAATGTTCCCTGAATCATCCCTCCTTTTCCTAAAATCCTCTTTGCTCATCATTGTCTTGTGTTGAACCCTTCTTTCCTGATTCCCAACAACAACAAAAAAAAATCAAACAAACAAACCCAAAGCTTATAACTAGCCTAACATCTTGATTTTAGAGCTTCAAAGACATAAAAACTTTTCTTATATAGAGAGATCCCTCTCTGGACCCAGGAGGGCTAGATCCTGAGGTCTGAAAGTGGTTTGATGTTGTCTCATCTTTTGGTCTTGCCAATCTGGCCAAAACGTGGGAACCCCAAAAAAAGGGAGAGAGAGATGGAGAGAGGGAGGTAAGAGAGAAAGGGATAGAGAGGGAGGTAAGAGAGAAATGGTTAGATAGGAAGGAGGTAAGAGAGAAAGGGAGAGATAGGAGAGGGGGAGAGAGGTAGGAAATAAGAAATATAGAGAGTGAGAAGTGGAGAGAGAGAGAGGAGTGACAAGGGAGAGACAGAGAGAGACAAAAGAGAGAGAGAGAGAGAGAGAGGGAGGTAAGAGAGAAAGGGATAGAGAGGGAGGTAAGAGAGAAATGGATAGATAGGGAAGGAGGTAAGAGAGAAAGGGAGAGATAAGAGAGGGGGAGAGAGGTAGGAAATAAGAAATATCGAGAGTGAGATGTGGAGAGAGAGAAGGAGTGACAAGGGAGAGACAGAGATAGAGAGTGTATGTTTTGGGGTGAGATAAAGATACAAAGAAGGAGAGATGGAGATAAGGGGGGAGAGAATGAGAGATAAGGAGAGAGGGAGGGATATAGTAACACAGTTGGCGGGTGAAGAGAGAGAGAGAGAGAGAGAGGTGGGAGAGAAAGGGAAAGAGCATAAGGAAGAGAGAGGATGTGAGAGAGTAGAGAGAGGGAGGGAAAGAGATATGGAATTGGAGGGTGAGAGAGAGGGAGGTAAGAAGAAAGATATAGAGAGATAAAGCTGGAGAGAGAGAGAGTGTGTGTGTGATAAGGAATATGGAGAGAGAAGGAGAAACAACAGAAGGAGGAAAGGGAGATATTATCGGGGAAGAGGGAGAGAAGGGGAAGATAGATATATAGATGGAAGGTGAATAGAGTGAAGAAAAGAGAGATGTGTAGAGGGAGGTAGTGACCAAGAGATTGACAGATATGGAGTGCGAGAGCATGTGTGTTTAGGGGGGTGAGATAGAGAGACGAAAAAAGAAGAGATGGAGGGGGATATAGATATGGATGGAGGGTGGAGAGGGAAGAATATTTCTTTCACTAGATGGATTGATTTAAGTGGAGATGGTGATTTCTACTCCTATTTGATTGTTTGCACTAGATTCATCGATTTTAGTGTAGATAATTTTTTATAATGATATCTGATTACTTGCACTAGATGAATTGATTTTAGTATAGGTGGTGATTTCTAATATTATTTTATTGCTTGCACAGGATGTGTTGATTTCAATGTAGATGTTGATTTATAATTATATTTGATTTCTTATATTAGAAGCATTGATTTCAATGTAGATGTTGATTTCTGATTTGATGTAATTGGATATATGATGGTACATTAATTTTAAAGTGATTGGATTAACAATATGCATTGATTTTAGTGTAAGCACAAAATGGTATTGATAATGCACATTGATTTTTGTGTTATAGTAATTTAGCCTATTAATATTGGAGAGCAAGAGAGACAATGTATCTTGTTTACTACAACAACTCAAGCTAAAGATTTAAATGATTTACGATTTAAATTTTCTTTTTAATATAATTTTTATGAAAAGATGACAAAACTAACAAGGGCGACAATAAGAATAGTAGAAGAGAATAGTTTGAGATTGATCACAATGAAGACTATTTGTAAGATGAGTACATTCTTATTATTCACATTTTCAATCTTTCAACATTATTATTGTCACTTGCATTCAAAAAAATTATTTCATCATTTTTCACCATTAAAGTTATAAACAATATTTATTGTCAGGTAACTAAGAAAGCTAATCCCATAAATATTTAACATATTTAAAATGATTATATTAATATTTGATATATTTACATATTATTGATAAATTTTCCTTGGCAGCTTAGCAGCACACGATTGAAACCAACCTAGATCCATCTTAACTCCAGATCTATCAAGCGCCGAGGTGCAAAACTTTCCTCAAGTTTTGCTCTAAAAAAAGAGGTTTGCACATCTAGAGATTTGATCCTTATTTCTCCTTCTGGGCGCTTGATAGATCTGGAGTTAAGATGGATCTAGGTGCAACCATGGTCCAATGTTACATTGTGACAAAGATTGTTTCAATATGAAATATTGGAAGATAATTCTTCCATACTCATATTATAATTAGTTGCAGATCTGTAGGAGGATGTTGAGAGAATATCTCAACCTCCATATTCATATTTAGAAGTGGTTGGATCTCAGCAGCACTATAAATATTGTGATGTATTCACGTGATTAAAAAATATAGAGTAATAGATATATATTATCCGTGTGTTTTCTGTGTGTATCTTTTCTCTCATAATTTTTAATATGGTATCAGAGCCACTACTGGCTTAAATCCTTCACGGGATGGCCAGGAAGATGTGAGAGCAATGATGTTAATTTATTTTCTGGGTGAAAGTTTTTGTGTGATTAGAATCCGTTTGGAAAATTCCAATTCAGTGCTTGGTGGATCAAGATTGAGGAGAAGAGACTTGGGATCAGATCCCATTCCATTCCAACAAGTGATATCGAACAAAAAAAAAACGACAGAAAAACATCATGTAGATCGATGATAAGCTTGTCGTCGGAAGCACTACGAAGCAGGGGAAGCATTCTGTTGTGCACAAAGGAGATAGTAGAATGAATTGAATAATTGTGAAAGCTTGTGGAGTGGAGTGCCGACTTAGTGAGTCTACTGAAGTGGTTAAAATAGTCGTCGTCCTGCAAGAAAAGATTATTATCACCAAACAGATCGTTGAATACGCTCTTTAGGTAGTTTCTCTTGACAAAGTTGTGGAATCTGGTCTTGAGCATGTACTCTACATTGCCTGCATCTTCCGTAAACACTCTTTTCATCATTGGGATCTCTAGGGTGAAAGTTCCTCCACTAAAATTCAGTAGATGAGTGAACCAATCGTGTAGATGGTTAAAATTCCAAAGTAGAGAAGGAAACGACAAGCTGCAATGCCACCTGATACTAACAGAATTGCACCAGAAAGGCGTATTTTTTTTGTAGGAGCGTTGCGTCCTGTCCTCCGAGTTTCGAACAAGACATATTGCAATGTTGTGTGATCAGAGAACATTGTATGGTTCTATTTCTGGCAAAGATGTATGGATTTATGGTATGTGCTTATCCAATTACAAGTAGAAAAACTAATTGAATAGTTTTAATGGAAAAATTATGGAAGTGAAGGAGAAACAATTGGGCGCCAAGAAATTGCAAGGAACGTGAAAGCCTTGATGCGGGGAGGAGAAGGTTAGGAAGAATATGAAGCGATTCAAGCGTGTAGCTATGAAGGAAACCATTGAAGGCGGATCCTCTGCACGAAAAAAAATTCATATTCCATATGGCGTTTCCTATTTACCGGATTGAAGTGTAAAAAAAAAAAAAGGCAGTTATATTAATTAATGTTTATGTATTGTGATTGTAAAATTTTTAATATTGCAGAACCAATCAATGAACATTATCATAATCTAAATTAGTGGTTCTCGACGTTCTTCGGTGCCGAGAGAATGTATTGCTAATCTGATTGTGAGAATTTGTTATACGTTGATGGGTCTTGTTGTGCTTCAGGCTTCAAGAGCATCAGTTACAGGTTATACAATGAGATCCTTGTGTGGAAAAATGTTACTTTGTAGGATTGATCGCTGATCATATTCTGTACCTAGAATATTCTCCTATACGACTGTTGAAATTTATTCTTCGGGGTTATTTGAAAGATGGAAATATTTCAATAGGGTAGTTCAGTGTCAAGACTCTTTTTCAAGGGTGTCAAGATTTTTTAATCTTACAAATTCAGCATTGCTGGTCAGAAGTAGGTGTACTTTAAATGGGTTGGAAGGTAAGCTCGAAGATGTGAAGAAAGAAAGAGCGGAATCCAGAAGACTACAGAGTGGGTAGAGTTGCTGATGAAGACCAATTAGACGAAGATAATTTTTATTGTTATGATATGTAACAATTAAGGAGGAGTATTGGAAGATAATTCTTCCATATTCATATTAGAATTAGTTGCAAATCTGTAGGAGGATGTTGAGAGAATATCTCAACCTCCCTATTCATATTTAGAAGTGATTGGATCTCAACAGCGCTATGAATATTGTGATGTATTCATATGATTAAAAAATATAGAGTAATAGATATATATTATTCGTGTGTTTTCTGTGTGTATCTTTGCTCTCATAATTTTTAATCTGAAAATCAATCATTCACATTAATGCTAGTTTATATATTCAATAAAAACATCCCAAACATACAACATATTTAAAGAAAATGTGAAGTTAATTCTAACAATCATTGACAAATTTTTTTAATGAAAAATGGTGATTTACTTTGGACGATGGCATAGGGATTATTAAGCTTCAGGATTATTCGAAAATTCCCATTTGTTTCATATGGGCTTAGCTACAACAGTCACATGTATCATCCATAATGGATTCTATTGAATGGCTGGCTCGCTTCCACCAATTGTGAAGATGCGTGTCCATCGAATCCACCTCGGATTTGATAGCCCCACACTCTGAAACCAGAGAAATCGAAAAAGCAAATATAGAAGGGGATGGTGAATTGATATGTTTATGTTGTGAATGCCAAGCAAGCGATCAACAAGTAGCAGTTGTTATTGAATCACATAGCTAATCACAACACCATCTGCAAAAATTAAACCTTTCAATGCTTTTTCCCTCCATTCCTACGGCTCTAGTGTCGGCTCTTTTTCCCTAATACGAATACCTGCACAAACTCTGAAAGTGACCAAATCAAAATCAAAATCACAAAAGAAAAAGATTATTTCAGAAGTAAAGATCTGGGTGGAAAGGCAACCTACTTAAATACCTTTGAAGGGTGTTGCTATGTATGGAGGGCTAGTTGTCCCACTCTAACTGCTCCAACGGCCACACAGGTTCAACCCAAATGACCCCCACTTCGTTGGCCAGCCAGTGCTCCCACTGCGTGCAAATGAGTCCAAATCGGTTATGTGGTGATCGCAAGAAATTGTAACGAAAAACTAACACTTCGCTATTGAATCGATCCATCCACCATAACGTGGCTTTAGGGTGAGGACATCTAAATAACCGTTTCATTTTTTTTTCAAAATTTATTAAAATCTAACGGAACGTTTCGGGCTTAGTAACATTATAGTCATTGAGAATCATTCAGACTAATCATTTGTTAAGCATATTCCATTAAAAAAAAATAACAATAAAGTTTGGGATAATTTATCCAGGTATAAGATTGATTAATTCTTCCACTCACCATTATACATTAATAAGATGTATTGTATAGTTATGATATTAAGATGTATTGTATTGTTATGATATTGAATACAATCATATAATATATTTGGCCTCACACAACGGTTTCTTCGAGGGTGTGAGACTTATATTATATTCTCTGTTGATAGAAAACATTGTTATGGGATGACTCATACCTTATTGTAATTTTTATTAGTTCTTGTCTGGACTATAGCGATCGATAGATTGTTGACTTTCAATTAATTGTTGCTTTGACCGAATTTCTGCCCGGGCTAATTTTGTTTATCCAAACTTTGGGAATATTTATTTTCAACAATCAAATTTTTATGCTAAAGTTCTTGATGGGACCTCTTATTGCACCTCTTATTGCAATGGTTAAATTTTTATCCAAAGTTATTCTATCTTGGCAGTGGTTGCAATCGGTTAACTTTTTATGCAAAGTTTATAACTTTTGGTTTATGCAGTTGTTGCCTCTGTATGCAGGTGTTCAGCATGCCCTCATTTAATTTACCTTTACCTTGCTTAGCTGAGCTAGCAACAATAGATAGATGCCTTGGAACCAGACAGAAGGCATGTGTCAACAAATGCCATTATCATAAGGAAGTTGCCTCAAGGCGATACAGGGTTTTTCCTTTGACGATGTGATCTGCCTCACTAGGGTTTATTTCACTTTATTTTCTCTGTACCTCTGTGCATGGCTGGGAATGGAAGTTTATGCGACTTGCAAATGTGAAGGTAAGGTGAAGGTGAAGCTCTGAAGCCAGTGAATGTGTCGCGCGAGAATGTGAAGGTGAAGCTCTGAGGCCGACCTGCGAATGTGAAGGCTGCGAAGGTGAGCGTGAAGGTGAAGCTCTCAAACATCCTCATTTGTATTTTTCCTTTTTATTTTCTGTATTTTATGAAGGTCGATTCTGAGCCGGTTTGTGGTTTTTTGGCTTGCCTCGTTCTGTTATAAGCTGGTTCTGAGCTAGTTTGTGGTTTTTTGGTATGCCTCGTTCTGCTATAAGCCCCAAGCGCCAAACAACAGCGTTGCACTGGCTTCCAATAGAAGTTCGGGCTGGAATTGTTAGTTTCCTTACCATGGCATATATTTTAGCAGTGAACTCGGGTATTTTGACAGATTCTGGGGGAACATGCACTGTTGCCGACTGTAAAGTATGTAATGTTCCTACCATATCTTCCCTTGACTGCCATGGTACATTCAATGGTTCCAAGGGAAATTCTCTTACTGAACTAAAGCTAGTGAAGCCTAGACCTGACTATAAGTTTCTTCTACTGAATCATGGCTATGAAAAATGCTTAGAACGTACGAAGAGAGACCTCATAATGGTCTCTTTTCCAATCTGCCCTTAGCACTTGCACTGGGAATGGGAGGAAACACCTTCTTGCTCTCCTTGTAGCTGGTGTGCTGAGAGACCTCATAATGGTCTCTTTGCCAATCTGCCCTTAGCACTTGCACCGGGAATGGGAGGAAACACCTTCTTGCTCTCCTTGTAGTTGGTGTGCTGGTAGCCCCCCCTTGGGGAGGCAGTGAAAAGGATCCAAAAATACCCTCGACTGGCATTCGACCTCGCTTCCACTGTTCGATTTATAACTGTAGTTGTAACGGGCTATGGAAAGCTTGGATCATCTGCTACTGAAACCTTCTTAAATGCATTGGTCCATCGGGAGTTAGCCCTAACCGATTGGATGAAGCCAGGAGTTACGTGATTGACACTACATAATTAGGCGTTGAGTTGTCGCAAAGAGGAATAAGAGGTAAGGTTATGGACCCATAGGGGCAGAAAAATGGAATAAGAGGTAAGATTGTGGGCCCATAGGAACAGACAAATGGTAGAATCCTAGGCCACATATGAACTATATTTTGCATGTCTTACATGCGTATTAACACAACTGTGTTATTTTGTTTACACAAGTGTCTTATAAGTATTTTGTTTACATGAGTATTAAGGTCTTCGCTTCCTTGTCATCCACATACCAAGAAGCTATAGTGAGTTCTTCATCCGCAAATGATAATTTACTTCTACAATCACAATTTTGAATTTTGATACCATTACACACAAAGCAAAACTTTGTCAGTGCATAGTCACTATCGTCATCCCAAGTATCTACTCGTGTTGGTATTTTCTTCTCTCACAAGGAATAATGCAATAGATGAGGAGTTTCACAACCAAGTTGGAGGTTTTTCTTATAACTGTTAAGTGTCAATCTCAATTAGTTCTCTTAAAATATGTATTCATATGACATTTACTCCAACCTGAATATCAGTGGGAAAACAAGCCACAACAAGAGTTTTTGACAATGGGGACGACCAACTTCTCCAAATAGCAAGCTCTGGAACCAGCCCAAGCATGGCTTTAATTTTCCAGTCAAATCTTTTTTCAAGCCCAGTAGGCTTTGGTAGTAAGGTATATATGACATAAATTTATCAAAATAATAATTCTAGGAATCTCTCAGGCCTGTGCAAATTAATCAATCGCTAAAAAACTAGTTATAACTTATAAAATATGTTGCACAAGTTTGAATCCTGCTTGTGACATGTTTTCTGTTCATGGACCAATTAGGGCTGGAAAGGCATAGAAGTCTGCATGGCAGATGGGATACCTGCCTACTCTATGATAGAATGTACATTCTGTGATAGAATGTAGTTAAAAAACTAGTTATAACTTATAAACTAACAATTCAATTTAATAACACTAACAATTCGATGCAAGCATAATGGATACCCTAATTTAATTTACCTTTACCTTGCTTTATAGAACTTGCATGCAAACTAAGCCAAACCATGAAAACAGGTCAATATCAATTTGAATCTGTAGTTCATGAGCTAGCTAAGCCAAATTCCATGACCTAGGGTTTAGGACTATCTGGTTTATGGCTATCTTTCATGAATCAGAAGTTTATTTATAGTGCTAAAATGGCTTTGGCACCTCTAATAATTTAAAATGGCTTCACCTTGTGTTCTTTGGTTTTCTTAACTATGTATCTACAAATGGATACAAAATTGGAAATAAAGACTGGAAAGTGAGTTCTTCGTCCGCAAATGATAATGTACTTCTACAATCACAATTTTGAATTTTGATACCATTGCACACTAAGCAAAACTTTGTCAGTGCGTAGTCACTGTCGTCATCCCAAGTATCTACTCGTGTTGGTATTTTCTTCTCTCACAAGGAATAATGCAATAAATGAGTAGTTTCACAGCCAAGTTGGAGGTTTTTCTTATAATTGTTAAGTGTCGATCTCAATTATTTCTCTTAAAACATGTATTCATATGACATTTACTCCAACCTGAATATCAGTGAGAAAACAAGCCACAACAAGAGCTTTTGACAGTGGGGACAACCTACATCTTCAAATAGCAAGCTCTGGAACCAGCCCAAGCATGGCTTGAATTTTCCAGTCAAATCTATTTTCAAGCCCAGTAGGCTTTGGTAGTAAGGTATATATGACATAAATTTATCAAAATAATAATTCTAGGAATCTCTCAGGCCTGTGCAAATTAATCAATTTCTTAAAAACTAGTTATAACTTATAAATTATGTTGCACAGGTTTGAATCCTACTTGTGACATGTTTTCTGTTCATGGACCAATTAGGGCTAGCACAAAATGTAGCTAAAAAACTAGTTATAACTTATAAACTATGTTGCACAGGTTCGAACCCTGCTTGTGACATGTTTTCTGTTCATGGACCAATTAGGGATGGCAAGGCATCGGCAATCTCTCTCACATAAAATTTTGAGAGTGGGATGAGATGTCTTCAAAACCAAGGAAAGTAGAGGTGAGAATAAACGAAAATAGCGTCAAGGATACTCAGAGAATTTCATTGTGAATTTCTACAATAGATATTGACCAGCTATAACATTGTGCACTGCAAAATACATGACTCATCCCAGTCTTTTGGCCAGGTAATTCATCTAATGAGGACTAGTTATAGGATAATTCGGAAAGTTAGCATCTTTAATTGGTGCAAAAGTGGAGTACATTGGCAATGTGTATGTTGGAACATCCATGCCTATCCTGGAAGGTTACTGAACCAAGGACATATTATTGAACACACAGAGAAAGACCTTAAGCCTTTGTGAAAATTCAATAATAAGTCAATATCCTATACAACATACCTACCTGTCATTTCTATAGAGCCTTTCCTTGAATCTCTTTCCAGATTTTCTTGAAATTGAGCTATATCTCTGTCTCTAGTTTTGGGAGAATAAATTCTCAATAATCATACGCTGTGGAATAAATTCTCAATAATGCCAGGAAACAGAAACTGAGATCATTCTTGACACAATGAAAAATTTTATAGACTGATTGGATGAATAATTTTTCAACTAAAACTACTTTCAAATTCTAAGCAACCATATTTCAATATCATCTCCTATTTTGTTTTCACTTCCAAACTAGGGTTTAGGACTATCTGCACAGCTAGTATGGCTATCTTTCATGAATCAGAAGTTTATTTATAGTGATAAAATGACTTTGGCAACTCTAGTAATTTAAAATGGCTTCACCCCGTGTTCTTTGGTTTTCTTAACTATGTATCTACAAATAGATACGTAATTGGAAATAAAGACTGGAAAGTGAGTTCTTCATCCGCAAATGATAATCTACTTCTACAATCACAATTTTGAATTTTGATACCATTGCATGCTAAGAAAAACTTTGTTAGTGCGTGGTCACTGTCGTCATCCCAAGTATCTACTTGTGTTGGAATTTTCTTCTCTCACAAGGAATAATGTAATAAATGAGTAGTTCTAGATAATGATTTAAATAAAATACAATTATGAACATTTTATGAGTCACCTAACTGTCTAAATTTTCCAATTTCAGTGGATTAGTAGTTGCATCTCAATTGTGCCAACTTTATTTTTTCATATACACATGTATGGAGAAACGTGTATACAGATGTTGTTACACCGTGCTTCTACAAAGTCTTAAGATTCTGGCATCATGAAGACATAACTATTTTTTTACATGCATTGATATGAACTGGAGCTGGATCTTGAACCGCTGAAAATGTTGTAACAGGCTAGGGCAAGTGCAAGATATAGGTATGTAGGAGTAGGATCGAAGGTGGAAGGAACAAAGGCCATTCAACCATGTTGCAGACCTTTCCTAATCAAATATAATTGTTTTGATTGGTGGCCTTCATCCATTCTCTTCCTTCCCAAAGAGTGATTGCATTATAAAGGATTTATCTTCTCATAATAAATCTTGTATTCTTTGGTCTTCCATTCTATATAGTAATAGGTTTTCCATTGGAGCTAGATTTTGGAACACCTGCCTTTGGAATGTTTTTGATATTTCCTTAGTTGATGCAATTTTGTATTCATAATGACCTCAGTGCTTCTTGATAAACTCCTAAAAGGTTTAGGCTAGTAAAGTCTTGAGTTGCTTTATAGAACTTGCATGCAAAATCTTCTGGCCTAAAATTTCAATGATATATCATCTGTGGTAACTTTAGTCTTTGAGAGCTTCTGTTAGCTTTTCCAAAGTAATAGTAATAGGGGATTAATAAAGCAGTGCTTGATCACTAGAAAAATAGGTTGGAACTACATATTGACACATTTACATGCCCTTTTTTGTCTTTACACTTATTTTTCATTTTGTACAGTGCTAAACAAAGACATAAATATCCTACTAGGTAAATACCTTGAGAGGAATTTGCATGAAAGGACAATAAACAGCGTAGATTTCCTAGTAATTAGATACCTTAAGAAGAATTGCAGAAAAGGATGACAAATGAGAAACAAGAAAAAACGACATATATATAAATTATAATCTAATATAGGGGAATGGAATAGATCAATAGCTGCATGTTATTGTCCTCTCAATTGGAAATGAGACCAAATATGCTGAAGCCTTAGTGGGGTCTATATAATTTATAATCTGATGTAGGGGAATGGAATAGATCAATAGCCGCATGTTATTGTCCTCTCAATTGGAAATGAGACCAAATGTGCTAAAGCCTTAGTGGGGTCGATAACAAGGTCATATTCATGGTATTTGGGATATTTATTGTATTCAGCAGAAGAAGACGTTGAGTGCAACTAATTTCTCTAGAAATCCAAATCGATTACTGTGTTGTTCTACTATTTTGTGCACCTCCACTTCAATTTGACCCCCAGTTGTCCAATATGAACCTCCTCTCTTCATAATCCAGAGAATTCATTCGTCCACAGTCAAGAGTGTTGACATGTTTAGAGTTGAAGCAGTCCAACATACTGGCTCTGATAAGGATGATAATGTCATTAGTAAGAAATCTGGTTTCCATTCTTGCTAGCTGGATTTGAAGGGGCAGGGCCTCTACCTAAAGCTTCAGCCAGTTCCATTTCACATTAGTGATTAGGAACATAGCCTCTAAATGCAAAATATAGATCGAAACTTCAAAATAGCTCCAAGGCCTAAGAATTTACAGACAACCACTCAACCTGTAAGCTTAATGCATTTATTCCAATGAGATTGTATTTCCAATCATGATCACACTGAATCAATGTTTACTGAATAAACTTTAGCAAGCTTGAAAGATATACCTTTGTTCATCAACAGTTTTTGACAAACATTTCTCTTTTTCTGCATCATGAATAATTTAACTCTTCTGCTGCATCATGAATCATTTAAACTGCTTTCTATATATTGAAATCTACTTCACAACTTAACATGTAGCTGATATAATAATATTGAAAATGCTTCTTGTCTCCTACCAGTGTGAAACATATATCATTAATAATTGGATGAGTGTGATCCTTTTCTGCGATAACCAACACTTCATGCTCTACTTCTTCGAATGAATCAAACCCATGGGATTGCTTACATTGATAATTATGGGACAATGTAAAAATTAAACTACATCTCTATGCATGAGAATATCTATATTTTTTTTGTGAAATGTAAAAATTAAACTACATATCTATGCATGAGAATATTTGTATTGTTTTTGTGAAATGGTGTTATTCACTAGTTTTGTCCTTGCAAACTTCATGTTTACTATGTACCATAAATTTATTCCCTTTACATTTTTAGCCTTTATCCTTTGTCTAGGGTCTTTGAATCATAAATATGTGTTCTTTTTATGCATTTATTTTGTTTCAACCAATCATCTTTATTGTTTCCTGATTTCATCAATCTTCTTTGGAAAGCTGTAGATAGGAGCAATTGAATAATTTGCTAAGGTAATTTAGTTTCTGCAAAGACAATTACACAGGTAAACTCTAATAAGTACTTGGAAATGATGGAAGAAGTGATAGATGCTGACTGTTACAAATTGAAATTACAATGCATTCTATCTGATAACATTTATTGTGTATTAAAAAGCAATGGTTTGTTTAGATTAGATGCATTTTCATATACTATAGGAGATTGTTCGTTTAATTCATTTGAAGTGCTTCTACGTTTTTGTTATACTTCAAATCAATTGCGAAATGGATTAATAGAACATTTTATATTTTTCTTAAACAACAACGATGTTGAAGCAATAGAGTCATGTCAATATGAACTAGCATCTGATTTTTTGTACGAGTTACATGGAATTACTGATATTGATACATATCTTCGTAAAATGCGTTGTTCTGCATCGAAAAATATAAAGGAATCTGAACGAGGGCTATGGGGGGATACATTTTGCATACGTTGGTTAGCTAAATGGCTAAATATATCAATTAGAATTTGGTCATTCACAAGAAAGACAAGATATTTGCTTTTTAATCAACATCAAAATACAATTCCATATTGCATTCTCTTCCATTATGCAAACCCTGTTAGTGGTCATTATGAACCATTGCTTTACCAAAAGTTCCCAGTATGCATTTCTGAACAATCTAGTATCTATTTGTCATCTATTTGCAAAGATATTCAAAACCATTGGATGCATATTGCATCTAAAATGATTTTAGATGAATTAATGATGGAAAAACAAACAACATCTAATTGCGGCGACAACCTCTTTAGTGCAATTTGTTATTTAGTAACAATAGAATTTGACACACGATGTTTACAAATTTACATTGTCCAATCCGTTTGCAATGCACTTATGCATAGCAATCAACAAGCATTGCATTGTTTAGAACATTATCTGATAATTGATGTGAAACAATATACAATGAATAGGAACTGACAACAATATCTCATAAGTATGGCAATGCCATATGAAAAGGGGCGAATAGAGGGTGGACCATTCTGTTTGCAATGGATATCTATCATATTACAAGTGAACATCCAGTTGTGGTCCTCTGTAACTAGTAACTTTGTCGGTTATAGTTCTGTTCATTCGAGATGCAATTGTGTTGTTAATATCATGTCATTCAAAACAGATACATTACACATCCATTATGAGCCAATGATACAAAAACAATATAATCATCATAACATTTTACAATATGCTATAGTAAAAAAATCTACAAATGCTAATGAAAAATTTGACATGCATTCTCAAGTACATTTAAACAATGATGTTTAATTTGAGATATCATCTCATTTACAACAAGTATGTCCAACTAAGTGCTATAAGCTTAATTATCACAGAATGAAGCAATTCATACGTACAAGAGGCAAATCTAATGATATGAAGCAATTCATATATACAAGAGGAAAATGCAATGAAATATGCAATAATGATAACATATTGCCTCAAAAGCATCTACTAGAAACAAAACAATCTATTTATGAGATAGGATCTGATTCACAAGACATCAGTCCAACTAAGTGTCTTAGACTTAGTTATCTCAAAATAAAACAATTCATATGTACAAGAGGCAAATGCAATGACATATGAAACAATCAAAATATATTGCTTCATAAGCGTCTATTAGAAACAAAGCAACCTATTTATGTGATACTATCTAATTCACAATATAGTAGTCCAACTAAGTGTCGTAGGCTTAGTTATCACAAAACAAAACAATACATGCGTGCAAGAAGTAGATGCAATGAAGTATCCATTAATGTTTTTGAAGCCAACATACATGACGAAACTAAGCAAATTGCATATAAAAAAACATTTCTAATGACAAAACACGAATGACATTTATTGCATTAAAACAAAGACTTCACAATGTCGGAAACGATAAAAAAGGTATAATAAGCAAACAAATTCGTCAAAGAAAAAAAGATGCAAAATACATCTTTATGAAACAAGTCCAAGACACACCTAGAAATACATGTGCAGTTTGCAACAAATTTCATTTTGCAAAAAATATGACATGCTTCACTACAAATTTGCAAGAAATGCATATGAATTTGACATTGAACAATAGGACCTTTAGAAGTGAAAACATATGTGTTTCTTGCAAAAGAGCACTTCAAAATGGAAAGCTTCCACAATTTGCAACACCTGAACAAATAAGACGTAACACTCCATTACCAACTATAAAAGTACTTTCAGATTTAGAAGAAAGACTTGTGTCACTAAGAATTGCATTTGCACAAATCAGACAATGGGGATATAAGCAATCACAAATTGGCTTAACAGAATCAATTATCAATGTACCAGTTCATATGGACATTGTGGAAAAAGCATTGCCACAATATCTAAGTGATATGATGACAATTGCAGTTGCATTGAAAAGATGATTGCAATACAAAAATGCATATCAAACAGGTAAGGTGCGTCCAATTATTATCATGAAAGCATTGAATGAATTATGTTCTAGAAGTCTATATAAGGCTGAGAACATTTGTGTAAATGATAATTGGACCCATATTTTACGAGAAAATAATGAAACCATCATACAAAATGCAAATAGTGATAGTGGAAGGGATACAAACAATGCACCACCTACTGAAACATTGATACATGGATTAATAGTCACAACACATATATGATTTGCAAGACAAGATTATTGAACTTTCACCTGCTGAAGGACAATGACCACTTGGGATTTTCAAGGACAAACATGCTGAAGAAATGAACTTTCCAACATTATTCTATGGTGATGCACGTGATGATGACATCACAAATAGATTTAGCTACCAGAAAATAGTACAATGGGAATTGTTACAACCAAGTGGTGGCTTCTCATATCACACAACAATTTTTTTTTTCAAGACAATGTGAATAATTATTGATAAAGTACTCTCTTGCATATGGGTACAAATAAGGAAAGGGAAACTAAGAGGAAGAAAAATATTAGCAAAAGATGTCAAGTATCGAGCAAATTTGGAAAATTTATTGAAATGTGATATTCGATACATAGATTTCAGAAACATTCGCATCTCTCCTGATTATTTGGAACAAATTAAAAAAAACATATTTGCAATGATACAACAATTGGGACCTCCAACTTTCTTTGTGACATTTACAAGTGTAGAACATCGATGGAAACCATTAGTAGATAAATTGGTCACATTGTTTAAAAATAAAGCAACTAAAAATGATACCGATACATTAGAAGATGATGATATTGACTATCTTATAAGAAAATATCCAGTCACATGTAGTCAGTACTATAGACACATAATTAATGCTGTAAAACGAATGATATGTCACGATAATACATTCTTCGGGAAAATATCTTACTACTATTTCATAAAAGAGTTTCAAAATTGAGGTACTAAACATGAACATGGACTGTTATGGATAGAAAATGCTCCAATATATGGAAAGAAAAGCAATTCAGATATTGAAAACTTTCTTGATAATTACATAACCTGTGATACAAACCATTTGGAGCCAGATATTGCTAAATTCCATGTAATGTTCCCAAATTTGCACATAGCAATTTGGAACATTAGATTTTGCTACTTTCACCTAGGAGAGGAATAAATGGGTAAGGGAGCCCATGAACACTAAAAATATGAATAATTTCCACCTTAAGAAGGAAGGGGATCACTTCAAGAGTTGAACTTTACACTTACAAGTGTGAACATGGGCAAAATAGATAAGGACATAGTCAAGTTTGACTAAGTCAACATGCATTCTTGAGGAGGAAGAGATCACCTAAGCAAACCAGCTCAATGTGAACAAGGATCAACCTAAGATACATATGAAAACTAGATTGAAGATCCCTAGTGTAAAAAGAGGCATTGGAGGTGGATTAGTTGACCAAGTCAACAACGCAGCCACAAGAGGAGGGAAGCAAGCTAGGGCAGCGCAGTTTTGAAAGAGGAAGCTTCATGAAGAAGTCACCTCAACATTGTGTGGGGTCCAGGGTGAGGAGGCTCACCAAAGATAAAAGGAAGGCATAGCATCAAAGGGATATCATTAATGTATTCAACTATTTTGGTCTTGAGACCACTTGCATGCTTCAACTGTTTAGCCGGAGTTGCTGCACTGCTTAGTGCAAGGAATTCCTGTGCGGGAATTCTATCCTCTCTGTATATCAGCTTGCTTAAGGGATCAAAGGGGGAGTGATTTGAGATTAATTTCAGTATTTGTCTTGGTTCCATTCATCCACATTCAGCCACAGTGCAGTTTCCTTCAGAAAACTGCGTCCTTTATGTAGGGGCAGCAGCAGCAAAGTTGCACCCTTTGATTTTGTGCTAGTCTTTGAGGAGGAGGTGTTTGTTTCCCTCCGGGAGTTCACTTAGAGAGGCCTTTGACCATTTTCTGTATTATTCAGCTCTGATATGTCATATTCAGCCATGCTTAATTTAGAGTTGCAGTAGACTACGGTATTTTCTGCAGTCCTGCTTTTGTACATGTATATTGCTGGAAACCCTTGCCAGGTGTCTTTTTCTTTGTATAAATGATGTTAAACCTCCATTTCTCTGTTGTTTGATTAATATAAGATTAATATCAGGATTATTTCATCATTTTATGTAGAAAATCTCATGGGAATTACGCTCTCACAGTATTCATAAATTTTTGTTTAGCAAAGTCATGGGAAATCAAGGTTTTCTAGCCTAGTCAGGAAAGGAGGAGTTGTTTAACATAGCTAGAAGCATCAGTTTGAGCTGAAATTTGGAGTGTAGGTCCCTCATGACCTAAGCTATCATATCCAGCTGTTTCCCCTGCTTATTTTCATGCTTATTTCTGAAAAAAACCTTTTTAGGGCATAAAATACCCTTTTTCCCCACTTTTCGGATCATGAAATGAAGTACAAGTTGCTGCTGTAGCTAAAAATGATGTTTATGTGTTTCTTGTGTATATTTTAAGCTTATTCATCATAACAGGATTTGTATACATCTTATTCATTGCTGAGTTCCAGAAAAGGAACATTATAGTGGTATTAGAGCTGCCATCTTGGCTCAGCCTGTGGATTTCAGATCCAATCAGAAAATAAGAAGAAGAGGAGAAATAAATTATGGAGAGGATGATCTTACTCTCATCCATTTTCAGATACAAGAAGAAAGAAGAAGAGAAATGCATTGAAACTCCAAGAGGGTTTCAAGGAGGAAAGAGTTGCAGTGAGACCTCTAGAAGGTTTCAAGAAGCAGAAGAAGATGCATGCACTTCCTATTCTCATAGAGGAAGTGAAGAGAAAGGATACCACTTAGAGCATGAAATCTTGAGTGGGTATTTGGTAGAATACAAGTGCCAACCTAGGGCTTCCAAAGAGACCCTAGATTTTCCTCAGTTTTTTAAACTGAGAGAAGAGAGAAGATCTTGCAGAAAAGTAGAAATCAAGGGGAATAGATTCCTATTGTCTAAATTTGATGGGTCAACTATATAAATAGCTTGGGCAAGAAAGCCTGAGGCATTCTTCCTACTTCATCCAATTGTAGAGAAGGAGGCAGTAGAAGTTGCAGCGCTGCACCTGGAGGGTGAAGCCAATGCTTGGTGGTTTAGTCACTCAAGCCATACAAGAGTGATTTATTTTCTTGAGTTTACTCAAGGGCTGATTAGAACCTTTGATGAAGAAAGATCAGAAGAGAGGGAGGCCACACCACCATGGGAAGAGTCAAGTACCATCGTTGTCACAGCCTTGGAAGAGCAGCCTTCTACATCAACAGTGAAGGCAGCCATTACATTGGAAGGAGGAGGTTTTGCAGCTCTACAAAAGGTTCCCACATCTCACCAAGGTATGGGAAGATTTCCACTTTTACTTATTGCAGAAAATCATTCTAAAAGTTGTGGAAATATGTTTTCATATGGCCCAGGATCCAACATTACTGCTGAAATAGAAAAGCAGGATTGCACAGCGTTGTGCAAGTTTGAAGGGTTCAAGGGAGATTTTAACCATCAACCTCATGTATCACTAATGAGTTTCACACAACCCTTGAGATTGGAGTGTGAATTCTTGGAGGATGGAGTGAAATTTTCTCAAAAAAAATTCATGCAGGAGCAAAATGAGATAGCCAGAACACCCTGGAGGAGGGTTACAACGCTGTCAAGAAGTAGCAGCAGGGAGGCTTTGCCTTCAAGCCACTTGGATCCTTATGGGTCCAAGATAATCATTGATGAAAGATCTTTTCTCGGAGGTCTCCAAGGAATTGCATTTCAGCATCCCATGAGATGCAAGGAGAAAAATGTGATATGGGAGGATGGTAGTCCTCATTGGAGGAATGCCAAGATGGAGAAATATAGGAGGTATCCACATGGAGTTGAGTGGATGTGGATGGGAGGCAAGATATTGGTAAGCCTCTTGCAAGTCTATGACACTGGGTAGCAAGAGGCAAAGTTGCGTTGGCTACTCTTGAGAGATTTTAGTCAACCTATGACATGTCCTTTTCCATGGGGTGAGAAGAGGAAGGAAGATTGGCAGGATACTTTCATCATGGGGCAGCAAGGAGTATGGATGCATTATAATAATATGTTTTCACCACATAGGTTGTATGATGGAGGTATGATGAGGCAACAAAGACATTTGTTGCTTTGGAGGATTGAGAGAGAGCAAGGGCAGATTTTCTCTCACATTTGGCATGATGCTGTAGGAGTAAGGGAAGGCACTAGCATAGTGCAAGGAACAACACCTCCATCTTGGGAGGATATCTACATACAAAACAGCATTTTGACAAGAGTATTTGACTCAATCTATGTCAAAGAATTGAGCTTTGAGTTGACAGTGGCCCTACTCCAAAGGCTAGCAGCGCTGTTACTTAGGAGCTTGGATTGCTTGTTGGAGTGTTCTCAAGACCACCTCACAAGTAATACACCTTTGAGGCATGTGGAATATGGGCATGAGGAAGTAATGGATGGAAGCATATCTTACTATCTTTTGACCTTCTTGGCTTGGGTTCACAAGCACAAGAAGAAAGATCTACTTGCAGCATTTGTGGACTTTCCTTCCATGCATTTTTATGCATACCATCCCTTAATGGGGGAGTTAACTTGGGAGGGCATTCAATTGAATTTATATCAGCATATGGAGAGACGAACAGCTCAGAAGATGAAGAAAAGGTTGGCACAACCACTTCCCTACTCACTTGCAGCAAGGGAGAATTTGCACTTGAGCCATTTCAGCTCAATGATCGGAGTACATGATGGAGGAGGTAAAATTTTGCTTTGTATTTTACACTTCCTTGTCTATATGAGCAGCATATCATACCAAGAAGGGTCTTTCCTTTTTGCATATTATATTGTTATGTACTTGAGGCCACTTGCAGCGTTTATGATGGCCATTATATTTGTGGATTGTGGGGGAAAGCCACATGGTTTTCGGTGTGCATCATTGGCACCAAATTATGCTTTCATGATTTCATTTTGTAAAATGAATGTGGTAGAAAACAAGTGGTTGAAAAGACATTTGTTGCATTATGTATTGAGGCAAGAAAAGAATGCCTTGCATTGGTTCCATGTTCAGGACTATGTTCTACCTCCTTGTTCTCATATGTTTATGCTTCCATATTATGCTGTTAAAACATTGATTGTAGGAAGCACCTTTGGAGGAGGGGCACAAGAGTTGAAGAGGCCCAATGAAAAGATAATTCTTAACATTACAAAGGCTGCATATTTCAAAAAGAACAATGGGAAAACCTTGGTTGCCATACTATACATCTTACCTTCAAATGAGAGGACTCATTTGGGAGGTTTGAGTTCTTTGGTGAGACACCTCATGGGTGTTGGATTTGATGGGGTGGTTTGGGTCTTTCTTGAAGACCGTTATATCTCAGCCATATATTAGCAGCAGCCCCATATATATCATAAGTGGAGAGAGAAGAAACAAGAGATGCACATTTTGACTCCACACAATCAGCTATGCATCCCACCTTCTTTGCAGGAGCTTAAGGTGGAAGAGATCCTTCATGAGTTGCCAAACTGGAGGGTGAATCATTGTGTTTGGTTGATAGCTTGGGGAGGAAGAGACTCAAAGGGGGATGATGAATCCCAATTTACATCAGCCCTCATGCTTCAAGAGGACCTTCAAACAACCCATTGTTGCTTCCATAGATATTTCACTGTCACAAATGTCAGTTATTTAGATAGCTTACACACTTGGGAGGAGAAAATTGAAGATATATTGATGATGTAGCACCTTGATCCTTGGGAGACTTCATCTTATGAGGGTGCTACAGGGGAGAAGAGGATTATCTTCAGTCATATCCTTACAGTTGCTTGAGGACAAGCAACATTTGGGAGGGGAGGACTGTAATTTTCCCAAATTTGCACATAGCAATTTAGAACATTATATTTTGCTACTTTCACCTAGGAGAGGAATAAATGGGTAAGGGAGCCCATGAACAATAAAAATATGAATAATTTCTACCTTAAGAAGGAAGGGGATCACTTCAGGAGCTGAAATTTACACTTACAAGTGTGAACATGGGAAAAATAGATAAGGGCATAGTCAAGTTTGACTAAGTCAACATGCATTCATGAGGAGGAAGAGATCACCTAAGAAAACCGGTTCAATGTGAACAAGGATCAGCCTAAGACACATATGCAAACTAGATTGAAGATCCCTAGTGTGAAAAGAGGCATTAGAGGTGAATTAGTTGACCAAGTCAACGACGCAGCCACAAGAGGAGGGAAGCAAGCTAGGGCAACGCAGTTTTGAAAGAGGAAGCTTCATGAAGAAGTCACCTCAACATTGTGTGGGGTTTGGGGTGAGGAGGCTCACCAAAGATAAAAGGAAGGCATAACATCAAAGGGATATCATTCATGTATTAATCTATTTTGGTCTTGAGACCACTTGCATGCTTCAGCTGTTTAGCCGGAGTTGCTGCATTGCTTAGTGCAAAGAATTCCTGTGCGGGAATTCCATCCTCTCTTTAGATCAGCTTGCTTAAGGGATCAAAGGGGAGTGATTTGAGCTTCATTTTAGTATTTGGCTTGGGGCCATTCATCCACATTCAGCCACAGTGCAGTCTCCTTCAGAAAACTGCGTCCTTTATGTAGGGGCAACAATAGCAAAGTTGCACCCTTTGATTTTGTGCTAGTCTTTGAGGAGGAGGTGCTTATTTCCCTCCGGGAGTTCGCTTAGAGAGGCCTTTGGCAATTTTCTATATTATTCAACTTTGATATGTCATATTCAGCCATGCTTAATGCAGATTTGCAGTAGACTGCATTATTTTTTGCAGTCCTGCTTTTTGTACATGTATATTGCCAGAAACCCTTGTCGGGTGTCTTTTTCTTTGTATAAATGATGTTAAAATTCCATTTCTACGTTGTTTGATTAATATAATATTAATATAATACTTATTTCATCATTTTATATAGAAACCCTCACGGGAATTACGCTCTCATAGTATTCAAAAATTTCTTTTTAGCAAAGTCGCCTAGTCGGGAAAGGAGGAGTTGTTTAACATAGCTAGAAGCATCATTTTGAGCTGAAATTCAGAGCGTAGGTCCCTCATGACCTAAGGTATCATATCCAGCTATTTCCCCTGCTTATTTTCATGCTCATTTCTGAAAACAACCTTTTTAGGGCATAAAATACCCTTTTCCCCACTTTCCGGATCATGAAACGAAGTACAAGTTGCTGTTGTAGCTAAAAATGATGTCTATGTGTTTCTTATGTATATTTTAAGCTTATTCATCACAAAAGGACCATTATACATCTTATTCATTGCTGAGTTCCAGAAAAGGAACATCACATTCCATAAACATCACCATACAAGAAGTTGTAAAAAGCGAAAAAAATTCAAATTGTAGATACAACTTCCCTATTCCACCAATGAAATAAAAAATGATCATTGAATCGATTACTGTAAACAATAAAAAACTCACAGACATAGAATTATTACTTTTTTCTTTCTTGCAACAAACAAATTACAATGATTCAATAACCCCTGACAAATTCTTGATAGAAATAGGAGTAACAGAAGATGAGTACATACAATTATTACAATGTATAGTAAAACAACCAACAATTTTTTTGAAACGAAAACCTTCTCACATTTGGAACAACAGTTTTGCAAAGGATATTCCTATTATCTGGAATGAAAATACAGATGCACAATTTGTGCTAAATGCATATACTGCAGCATCATATTGTAGTTCATATATGACCAAAATTGACAAGTCCATGACAAATGCATTTAGAAGTATACACAAAGAACATGAGAGAAATAAAATTGATGCTATGCAAATGATACGTAAACTTGAAAATACATTACTTAATCTGCAACGAATGTCAGTTCAACAAGCAATGCATACAACACTTTCATTGCCATTGAGTTGTCGTTCAAGAGAATGTATATTCATAAATACATCTCCAGTTGATGAACACAAATTTATGCCTAAACCGCCTATTCTCTTGAAACAAGAACCTGATGATTCATAAGATGTGATGTGTCATTCCATTATTGACTACTACATCAAACGCCCATGCTCCATTAGCAAAATTTTCCTTGCAGAATTTGTGTCAAATTACAAGAAAGATGGCACACACATATCAAAAAGGAAAAAAACCAAATGTTATACGATTTGTCAAATATAACAAATACAAAGATGTTGAAAATTTTTGTAGAGAGAAATTATTGTTATATGTTCCATTTGAAAAATGTGAAAAAACATTGAAACGAGACTTCCCTACATGGAAAGCTGCATATACATTACATGAGAAAAAAATTGGCACCAATGAAGCTAAATTTACATATAACATCAATCCAACATGGGGTGATTTAGAGACTACAACAAATGAACTAAATATTTCTATGAATACCAATCAAATAAATATGCGAAACAAATAAAATAGTTCCCATTGTGAGGAATATGATTTGAAATCAGACTTGCAATTTCCAAAACAATTTGAGATGCAAAAAAAAATCAATCTTGGATTTCAAATAAATTCTCATCCATTTTTAATGGAAAATAATGAGTATTACAAACTCATAAGAATGTTGAACAGAGAGAAACAAGCAATTGTAAAAGATGTTGGAATAAAAAAAAGAAAAAACGTCAATGAACCAACTTACCTATTTATTACAGGTGGAGCAGGGGTAGGAAAAACACTGACAACAAAAGCATTTTTCCAAATGCTTATACGAATATATGAGTCACAGAACACAAATGATCCTATGAAACCAAAGGGTCTAATAGTAGCATATACAGGAAAAGATGCATATAATGCAGGGGGAACAACAATACATTCTACATTGCTAATGCCTTTTAACAAGTCTCAATTCTCGCCACTTATCAAAGAAGTATTAGACAATTTATGAAAGCTACATCAATAACTGCAACTAGCTTTCATATATGAAGCCTCTATGTTTGGTAGTCGATTCTTATATTCTATTGATAATAGGCTCAGAAACATAAAACATGTCCAAACCAAATACTTTGGAAACATTGACATGATATTTTGTGGTGATTTCTACCAAGCGCAACCTATTCAAGACTCGCTAATTTTTTAACAACCAAGAATCAACAATCAAACAATAACACATGATTTCTGGAAGGATTATGTCAAGTTCTTCCAATTGCATATGACTATGCGACAAACAGATGGAAAATTTATATCAATTTTAAATAGAATGCAAACAAATATTCAAACATGTGATGATATAACATATATTAATACAACTTGCATGCGCCCTGTACCAAATGATCCAACATTTCCCTACTTATTTTACAAAAACAAAGATGTTGCAATGCATAACAAGAAAATGTTAACACTCATGCCTAGTAATGAAATTTTAATCAATGCAATTGACGAAGATGAAGAGAATAATGGCAAGGTTCCAAGGCATCAACATACAACTAATTTGCCTTCACAACTTGTGATCAAGTTGAACATGCTAATTGAAATGTATGCTTGCAATTATGATGCACAAGATGGACTAGTAAATGGTGCAGATGGAATAGTCAAATCATATACTCATACAGATAAAGTTGATGTTCTATGGATTAAGTTTCATGACCCTAATATTGGTCATCGACAATCTAGAAAACTAGCTCATTTGTATACTTCAGACATAGCACATGATTGGATACCAATATTACGAATATCAAAAGTAATGCATATGTCACCAAACATGGCTCATCTGAAGATACAGAAACAATTCCCAATTCAACTTGCATGTGCACGCAAAATACATAGGTCACAGGGTTTAACCTTGGATAGAATTGCATTTGATCCTACTAGAATACAAGTGCATGGCTTAGTGTACACAACTCTATCACATGTAAGAAACATAGATTCGTTATATTTGCTAAATGCTCTAACAAACAACAATTTCAAGGTTAAGCAAAAAAAAATTGTGAAATGCAACGTTTGCAAAGCACTACAAAATGGAAATTAGAATATGACTATTCATCAATACAATCATTGCAATCCATATCCATTCTTTCACTAAACACTCATAATCTTCATGCACATCTTAGTGACATATGCAGTGATTATGAAAAAATGCAATCTGGCATCTTATGCTTACAAGAAACACGTATGTCCCTATCTATGCAAAATGAGTAATTCACAAATTTCAATTGCATCTCAAGCTGCATTAAGCATGGACTAATGATACTGATAAAAAAACATATAACTATCCTTGAACACATCCACTTTGAAGAGCATCTTGTAGAAGCATTGTAGGCAAAAATAATAGTTCATGGATCACAAATTGCAATACTCAATATATATGCATCACCACATGCAAATTTGAACAATATTTTGAATGTCATTGCAAAAGCTTTATGTCATATATATTTAAAGGATATCACAATTATATTGGGGGACTTCAATATTGATATGTTACAATGCAATCAGAAAATAAAAGAGATGGAAAGCTACATGAACAATTACAATCTCCATTTTATTATCAACAAAACTAATAGCTTGCATAAATCATTCATTGACCATGAGTGGTCAAATGTAACTAATATACAATACAGAATTTTCATATTAGATACATATTGGTCTGATCATGATACAATATATCTTGTCCTTCAGCTATGATGTACATATGAAACATGTTACAAAATTGCAAATTTTGAATGCAGATTCTACCAATAAAACCCTTTTCAATTGAGCAAAAATGAATGAGAAAAAATATCAACAACATGGAACATGAAAGAAGAAAGTATGTACTTCTTGATTTTTCTTTTATATGGTTTTTATATCCTTGTTCAGTTTTTCCTTCTATATGGTTTTTGAAATTGAACTAAATATATGTTACTATTTTATAACAATAGGGGAACGGATGAAAAATCAAAAGAACAAACAAGTCAAAAAATTCAAGAACAAGGAAAAAGTAAAAAAAGTCTAGAACAAGGAAAACTGATTGACCACACCAAAGAGAAAATTGAACAAGAAGCTACCAAAGAGTATGCCCACAATCATCTCCATCATTTTTTTTATTTCAATTTTGCTAGTTACAAATTACTTACATTATTGCAATTAAAATATTTTGTATAGCTATTTAGAATAATAATTGCGTAATTGCAACAGGATAACTACTTAGGATATAAAAAACATGAGTCAAGTAGAGGATGCAACCCAATCACAGAGTTTAAAAAGTTATGTTTATGATAAGTACTATACAAATATGCCCAGATTCTGAATTTACAATGTTAATGCTCACTATATATCCATTGTCTTTTTATAATTGACTAATATACATATGTAAACTAAATCTATATAAATTAGAAAATGTTGGACAAGTGAAAAAAGCACTAGTAGCCAGTCCTTACAGGCAACTGAACAAAAATATATGTATAGGTTAGTTATCATAAACTCTTCATTTATTGCTTATGAAAACACATATGATAATATTACAATATATGTATAGTTTACTTATCATAAACTCTTCATTTATTGCTTATGCAATATACATATGATAATATTCAAATTGTATTGAAATATGCAATTACTATTTTTAGTACAAGTCAAATAGAATCAACAAGAGGAGAATCAAGCATCTTACAAAATGATGTAGTAAAAAGGTATGCATATGCAGTGAAAAGGTATGCGTATGCATATGCAATCTTATACTGTAATTTATTTATAGCTCTACAATTTATAAAAAAACATAGCATTATAGAAATGTTTATACAAGTATCTAAATAAGCAATTTATACAGGCAAAAACAACTACCTCCAGTTAAAGTATCAATTGAAGAATTGAACAGTCATATTATTGGACAATTATTTGTTGGAGACATAATGGTCGTATATAGCAAATTTCTTGACAAAAAAAACAAATCCCATCGAATATTACAAGGTGATTTGACAAATGAGAAAGGAAATATGATTATAACATTAAGTATACCTGCTCATTTAATTGAACAACATGAGCAGAATATTATACAAGGCAGGAGTATATCTATTACAAATTTCAAAACACTACCTAAAACCATTTTTGATCGTGGCGATTGTGATAAAATAATTTCACTAAATGAATCAAGCATTATAGACACTGTGCCTGAAGTCTGCAAAGAATATTGTTTTATTCCAGATACAACCATTAAGCAATTTGCAGAAAAAAAAAAAAATGTACCCAATTGGTACAATTGGTGCGGCTGTTACACTTTCCAAGAGAGTTGGATTGTACTACATATTGCATATCAAAGATGGAGATTCTGAAAATGATTGTGCAACAGTATGTATTTGCATAACACTTATACTTAATTTTTAATAAATAATATGTATTAATTCAATATATAACTATTCTAATTTGTCTTTTGCAGTTCCAATTGTTTGATACATATGAACAATACTTCAATGGAACATTTATTGCATAAAGGACAATTTCCCCTGATCCTTTTCAAAAACATAACAAAAAGGACAGATGTAAAAGATAAAATATTTCGAGCAACCCAGTCAACTTTCATAACTAAACTTTAACACAGATGCAGTTAAGAACCTTGGAAAACTAACGACATTTAAACATGTTGTAAGTATAGAAATAATGATCTTTTTGCTAATTTTGAATTTCATATGTAATATTGTACATTAACATTTGAAGATTTTATAAACAAGTTGAACATATGCTAAAAGCATCAAATTCTTACTCAACTCCATTCGAACCTGTTTGTGCAATATGCAATTCTGTGATCAATTCATCCATACTGATCAGCAATGGAACAATTTATTGTTCAAAATGAAATAATAATTGCCCTTTCGTATACAAACACTGTATAAATGCTACAATATAATCTATCACAAAAAACATTGTCCATTGCACTATCAGGGAGCCTTTAGTCCATGATTTACTTCCTCGTTTAAAACCCATGTCATATGAACATATATGCAAGAAAAGGAAACCATTGTCTATATGCTACGTGATCTCAGAATTCACAGCAAGTTCCTATTGAATGAAGATAGTGAACTGTTATATGTCGGCTCACAAATGAAAGGTACATTTACATCTTTACTCAACATCTTTTCTTTCGAAAATGTCCTCTACTCAATTAAAAATGCTATGATTTTCTTTTTAACTAATTCTTTGTTACATAGATGACAAAGACCAGCGACATCGCAGCTATTGGAATCCAATCTGTTTCTTTATATTATGCTATTATTATAATAGAACTATTTAATTTTCAATTTCTGTACATTTATCAGGAAAATGTACTTAGTACACAATACTACACAATACTCTTGTACAATATTTTTTTATTACTGTATTGTTGCATAATTTCTGCTCATTATCATTATGTTCAATGAATTGGATTAAGGGAAATTTTCCAATTTTCGTGTCTAAACTCAACCCAATTGTCAATTTCTGTACATTTATCAGGAAAATGTTTTTAGTACACAATACTACACAATACTCTTGTACAATATTTTTTGATTACTGTATTGTTGCATAATTTCTTTTCATTATCATTATGTTCAATGAACTATATTAAGGACAAATTTCCAATTTTATTGTGTAAACTCAACTCAATTATTGTTTCCTCCTTTTCTTTAATATTTGAAAATTACATTTAATTATGAACTACGTACTTTATCAGTATTACTTAATTATTTACATATGAATTTTATCTCTAAAAATGTTTTGAAAACTTGATAGTTTTTTCCATCTGTAAATGGAATTGTTCTATCTTTGTTCTATTTTTACTCATAATTTTTACAAATGTTACTCTGAAAGTCAGATTTTCATTATTCTGATTTTCAGCATTCAGACCTCTTTTATCAGTATGCAATAAGTCAATATCCTATACATTATGAATACTTCTCTTTTATATCCAAGAATAGCAAAGTATCCCACTCATGGTACAATATCAATGGCTTTTGATAATAATATGCCTGCTAGCATGAACACATGAGCATAAGACAGGGGCAGTTGTTATATCTATGCATAGAAAAAGCCTTATAACATCTCTGGATATGGCATATTCTTCTGCTTCAATTGAAACAACTATAAGAAAACATGGTATGACTACACTCCTCAACTGGTTCATTCAAAAGGATTTACAAAAATGGAATATGCATTTACTAATGCTTATTCCATTTTTCCATTGTTTTAGGAACATAAAACGAAAAAGACATACTAGAATATGTCCTAGCTTGTCAAGTAGCAGAGCTATAAAGATACATGGTATGAATACAAGTAAAAGAGATATAAAGATGCATGGTATGAATACATTCCTGAAATAGTTGATTCAAAATGGTTTACAAATAAGCTATTCTATTTTTCCATTGTTTTAGAAACAAAAAATGAAAAAGACATACTAGAACTTGTCAAGTGGTTGATTCAAAATGCTTTAGAATATGTCCTACCTTGTCAAGTGGTTGATTCAAAATGGTTTAAAAATAGGCTATTCCATTTTTCCATTGTTTTAGGAACAGAAAATGGAAAAAACATAATAGAATATGTCCTACCTTGTCAAGTAAGTAGAAATATTGATACTCTTCTCTTATTTTCAGAAATTGGTGGATTTACTCATAGTTGTTTCTACTAGGCTTTTTAATGCTTAACATTACTATGGAATTCCTTGAACAGTTGCGAAACAAGCAGATGTTATAAGGCAAAAGACAGGTGGAGTTGAAGGTGAGATTGAAGAAGCAGATGAACAGGAGAAGACAGGTGGAATTGAAGATGAGATTGAAGAAGCAGATGAACAGGGGAGCACAAGTGGAGTTAAGATGAAATGAAAGAAGCAAATGAACAGGAGGAAGGAAGGAAAGTAGCATGGGGAAAAGGAAAAAAACTATATTGTAATGCCAATAATATTGACTATGAGAAGGGATAGGTAATTCAATAATTACACTCAAAAAAGTGCTTAGTTATGGGGACTGTAATGGGTACTTTTCATTTTTCATGCCTTGCTAATGAATCTACTCCATTTTTTTATCATTTGAAACTTCAGTCATATTAATAACAACCAGTCTTCAAGGAATCTGCTGTTTCCTTTTGCATTCCCATACTTCTGTTCCATTTCACGACTTTTATCTCCTATTTTCTTTTATTGATTAAGTCACTGAATGCTTGAAGGATGATTTTTTCATTCTACAATATTTAGCAATAAAGATCTGACAAATATGCTTTTGGTAACAAAATCCATGTCCAAATGCATAATAAATTATATATTTTTGTAAACTTTTAATTGTTCCCCATCTATCTAGAAATTTGTTCATTCTACAAAGCTAAAACAATAAAGATCTATCAAATATTCTTTTGGCATCCATTTCCATGTCCAAGTGTCTAAGAAAATATGTATTTTCATAGACTATTAATTGTTCTCATTCCATGTTTAAAAGCATTTGAATGGTAGGATTCAAATAGCTTTCATTTCCGCTAGTTACTTTCTGTCATTCATTATCAAAAAAAGTATAAGTTTACAAGCTATCCTTGAATTTACAATCTATGCTTGAAGTTTGTAAGATTTGATTCTATTGGTTTTCTATCTTGTAAGAACTCGTTCTTTTCTCAAGCAATCAACTGCAAGGATTTCACTTTCAACTGCAAGGATTTCACTTTGCTAAATGTAAAGAGTGTCCATATAGGCACTATCCTCTGCACTCCACAACTTGATTGTATGATCAAAAGATCCTGATATAAGTTGTTGTGTGCCTTGAAGAAAGGCTAAACAAGACACAGCTCCTCTATGACACTGAAAAACCTGAAATAAATGAAACATAAAACATGAGCGCGAATGAAACTGGCAGAATAGCAGTACCTGAATATGTTTTTGTGTTCGAGTATCCCATAAATGAACATAACGATCTAAACCTCCAATTGCAAAATAATAGCCATCAGAACTTGTTGAGATATGTGAATGTTTCTAGCTACCACAAAGAGCATCAACTACTATGCTACCTCCATTGGTTACATGCAAAAGATCTTGCTTTGTACCATAGTATGATTCCCTTAGGATCATGCACTATGAAATTGAATGCAACTGTAAAGATGATGCTTGTTACTTGGCCAAGTTTTGCTGACATGCACCCTTTTGCACCTAAATATCAAGCTGCTAGTTATTAGGTACGACTATCATTTTCTTTACTGAGATTTAGAAGATAGTTTTAGTATAATAACAAATCCTTCTTGAAAAAGTATAAAAATTGCATATTTTGTTCCAGGAGATTTTCAAAGGTTTGGGAAAGCTTCTTTGTGACATTACTGCGTTTGATTCATTCTATCTGCAACCAAATGTTGGTGTAGCAGGGGAGTATGTTGGACTGATGGTTATTCGTGCTTATCATCAAGTAGGTGCTCAAAACTTTTGAACCTTATAAAAATGTTTACCAAGAATAGTGCGTAAGACACTGGATTTGGTGTTGAACTACACATAAAACCTTCACAGGCAAGAGGAGAAGGGCACAAGAATGTCTGTATTATTCCTGTATCTACTTATGGAACAAATCCTGCAAGTGTTGCTAATAAAATCTAATAAAATCTACATAGAAGTAATGATATTCTCTCCAAGCCAATCTAGAGCAAAGATCATGTCCTGTTGAAGAATTGAAGGCTTTATCTGTTCTTAGTATGGTTATTTTGCTAGAGATTTTATACTTGATTTGTAACATCTTCTTTCTAAAAGATTATTATGCATAATTGTTCAATGGTTAATTCTATCATTGAGAAATCTGTTTCATGAAATTTCCAGGGCTGATCAGCAATTCCATATTTCATCAATTTCCTTGCATTTAAGAAGCATGAAGATATTCCAACATACTATAGATTTGCATCAATTTTGGGGTCTTTCCAGCAATTTCTGACTGATTTCAGCTTGTTGTCTCACAAATTTAGGGTGCAGCAGCAGCAATCAGGTTGTCTAATTATGAAAGTTGTTATAATTACCCTTTTTGCAGTGGTTAATGTTTGTATTATTCCTGTATCTGCTCATGGAACAAATCCTGCAAGTGCTGCTAATAAAATCTAATAAAATCTACATAGAAGTAATGATATTCTCTCCAAGCCAATCTAGAGCAAAGATCATGTCTTGTTGAAGAATTGAAGGCTTTACCTGTTCTTAGTATGGCGTTTTTGCTAGAGATTTTATAATTGATTTGTAACATCTTCTTACTAAAATATTATTATGCATAATTGTTCAACGGTTAATTCTGTCATTGAGAAATATGTTTCATGAAATTTCCAGGGCTGATTAGCAATTCCATATTTCATCAATTTCCTTGCATTTAAGAAGCATGAAGATAGTCCAGCATAGCTAGCTTTGCATCAATTTTTGGGTCTTTCTAGCAATTTCTAACTGATTTCAGCTTGCTGTCTCACTAATTTAGTGTGCAGTAGCAGCGATCAGGTTGTCTAATTATGAAAGTTGTCATAATTACCCTTTTTGCAGTGGTTTGTGTGCCAATTTATATATTTGGTGCATCAATTTTAGGCTCTTTCTGACTTATTTCAACTTGCTGTCTCACACTAATTTAGTATAAAACAACACAAAATTATCATCCATTTTAGGATATACCTCACTAATTTAGTGTGCAGCAACAACAATTTAGTGTCTCAAAGGGTAAAATAAGCAAAATAAACTTGCTATCCAGCACTGTTTTTTACGCAGAAATAGGTTGTCATAATTACCCTTTTTGCTGTGGTTTGTGTGCCAATTTATACCAAGTATTTGGTGAGTCAATTTTAGTCTCTTTCTGACTGATTTCAACTTGTTGTCTGACACTAATTTAATGTAAAACAACACAAAATTATCATCCATTTTAGGATATATGCAAATCTTATGGATCTATATTGCACACGTACACAATGAAACCCAATTTTCGACATCTAATTAAACTTGGCACTCATACAAACCCTGTCATTTCCATTTGTTAAAGAAATTCCAGATTTGGTTGATCTTGCTGAAGTGACATGTTGAATGAATTTTACACCATTTAGCACCAAACCATTCTTTCAACACAATATACCACTCATATGACGAATGCTCTGATTGTGAATTTTTTCACCCATATCGCCCATGTTTCATGTTATTATCTAAATTTGTTCAAATGGATGATATATGGCATCCCTGGTAAGAGCTGATAGTGGATTTGAAACACAAAAAATGATAGTTACATAGTGACTAGCCAATGGATGGAATCTGATCTCTCTTCAAATGATTTTTTTTATCTTTGAACCTATTCTTGCAACTGCAGGTATGTCTAGCATATTGACCACTTCTTGTAGTTTACATTGTAAGAGTTTCGTTTGCAAGCAACGTGCACCAGTAAATAGTCACAAATACTGCTTTTATTGATCTTTCGAATGAAACTGGTGAGCGTTTAGTGATCTTGGGGGTGAAAGTATTGGCTGTTTAAGATCTTTTGAAATATGTGTTTTTTTCATTCACAAACTGTGTCAATGTGATACCCATCAGAGTGAAGTGCTATTTTGTGGGATTTTTGGTGCACTATGGTTCCAGACTGGTGTGGGGAGGTTATTTTGATAGGGATATTGGCTATAATAGCAGGAATCATTCTTTCTGCCATTTTTAGGACACACAGCGAGGATAATTACAGGCGCTCAAATGCAAAATCATGGAAATAAGCTCTCGATACATGAAACAACCAAGCTTCCTGATTCACAGTATTCCTCAATTCAGTCCAAATGGACAATCTTGTGGCATAAGTGGATCGATTCCTTCATTATTTCACGTCCCTGTAAAGACTTTGGTTTCCAGTTCTGTTTCCGGCGGTGGCATTGCACAAGATGTTTTTGCTGTTGTTGTTGTCATGTGTAGTATAGATTGGTAATGGTCACTAGTTTCACTGAGTCAGTAAAGACGTCCTTGTAAATACTTTGGTATCCAGTTCTATTTTCAATGGTCGCATTGCACATGATGTTGTTGCTCCTATTATTTTCATATGTAGTATGGATTGGTGATGGTCATTAGTTTCACTGATCAGTAAAGTTCCAGGCTAACTGTAGAAGGATATCTGTCTACTAGTTTTTTCGTCAACTTTCTTCACCATCCTAGTTTTTCCGTCAATTTTTTTCCCGATAGTACGTAACTGCTTCCAATACAATCATCTCTGACATGATATGCTGGTGATGTCTTTATCAATATGAATATTTATTACAATTGGATAAGATGTGAGTGCTAAGTCTCAGATTCTCAAAACGTTATATGTCACCACATAGTATCCAGGTTGTTTATATCATCGGGTGGCGGTAGCTCTTTATGGCATAAGAATAATTATCTGACAATCATCTGCATAATCCACTTTCAACAAAAACCCTTATCGCTACGGAAAAATCTCTTGATTTCAACTACCTATTGCATGATTGCTTCTGGGACTTTCCATAAGCTGCAAAATTAAGTGTGGTGGTTGTAGCATTTATCGTTGAGATTTTTTTTATTAAAGTTGATAGATTTAGGGATCTCTGTAGCATGGCAAAGGTATGTAGCATCCTGTAACATCTGACACCTCAAGCCATGAAACACTTATTACTGCTACGTTTCCAGTGGAAACGGCCCCTATGAATGACCCACATACTGAGATGCACTTGCACTATTCTTGCTAGCCCAGAAGCAACGGAATTCTACCACCTACATCTCAGGAAGTTGGTCCTCTCTTTTCATTCAACAATACTTTTCAACAAATGAAAAAAGCTATATCAAAATATTCACTGCAAAAAAATATTTATATCAAAACACCAAATCCAACTTCTTTTATCTTTGAATGGCATCTGTTGTGATATAGAAAAATGATTTGGGGTAAACTGATACTACCTCCAAACTTCAGTAACCAGTGACTTGAAGCAACAACAGGAGCAGAGAATCAAAGCAGCTACTGCCATCCAACAGAATATACATCAACTACAACAACAAAAACAGGAGCAGGGAATCAAAGCAACTAATAACTAGTAACAACCCTTATATTTACCTTTGAATTAAATTAGTTTACTTGCTTTATATGTATTATGTGATATAACCTGCATATTTACTGACTTTATTTATACTTATTGAGGTTTTTCTTCATATTAATAATTGGTCATAGGGGTGTTTTTTTTCAGTGGTTGTCATTTCTTGATTAGTATAATTAATATCATTTATTTCCTGTCTAGGTACATGGCTAAGGTTCTATTTACAAAAGGAGAAGGTTTTCCTTAAAATTCACAAGCTCAGTCACAACCTAGGCTATGGTAGGTTGTTCTGCAACATTATTCTACTTTGTCCCTCTTCGTTTATTTATACTTATTGAGGTTTTCCTTCATATTAATAATTGGTCACATGGGTTTTTTTTTTTTTTTTTCCAGTGGTTGTCATTTCTTGATTAGTATAATTAATATCATTTTTTTCCTGTGTAGGTACGTGGATGAGGATCTATTTACAGAAGGAGAAGGTTTTCCTTAAACTTCACAAGCTCAGTCATAACCTAGGCTCTGGTAAGATAAAATTGTCACAGAACATATTAATGCTATACAAAAATAAGAATCTTTATAGGGGATAGACGGGATTCTTGAAATAGAAGTCAAATGCTATCAAAAACAAAAAATTATTTCCAAATTCCAACAACCATGTGTTCTTGGAGAAAGACGCTAATCCAACCTTACGATACCTTTATGACCATAGATACCAGTAGCATATGGTATATCTATCTCCCTTTACATTCCTGTGATGGAACTAACACTACAACTTCAGATGTTCCTAATGAAGCAATTATGTAGAGACTCGTAAACATTTAGAAGCTTACCTTGTTGTTGGTAAGATAAAATTGTCACAGGACATATTGATGCTATACGAAAACATGACTCTTTATATTGTATAGACAAGACTCTTGGAATTGCACATAGCATAATACAAATGACTGAAAAGTTACCAGCAATAGCATAATATTTTTTCCTTGCAGCTGGTGAATCTACTGGAATTGCTGGAGATATATGACACTCAGGTATCTATAAATACTTTTTCCTTCCTTGATTTGGAACAATGCAACATTTTTATGCATATTCTGTCTTTTTGTTTTTGACATGTACTTGGTGTGTTAACAGAACTCTTGGATGTTGGCTAGCGAGTTTCACTCCTTCCTCTCCTGTAGTTGGTGAATCTACTGGAATTTTTGGAGATATATGACAATCAGGTATTTATAAATACTTTTTATTCCCTTGATTTGGAGCAGTGCAACCTGTTTATGCATATTTTGTCTTTTTTATTAAGTGATTTTCCAACTATTTGATTTTCAGGCCCTTTTATGTTATTTTTTGTTGCAGAATTAAAGGGTATATTTATCATTTATCAGTTCATCTTTCAAGAAATCTTTCACTCTGAAATGTGTATATTTATGATTTTTGATCTTTTTATTTCTGCTTCTTATTTACAGACAAGGATACATACCTTATTGCATAAAGCTATAAGGATTCATGTTATGAATACAAATAAAGTTCACTACAATATGCATCTACTGATGCCTATTACTTTGGATGCAGAAATTTTCCAGTTTGTCAAAGATATATTTAATGTGGTTATAAGCAATGTAGCAATAATAGCTCCATTACCTGGAATGAAAGCTTGAATGTAATCAATAACTGAGTTTTTGACAACATTGTCTCAAGAATGTAATGTTTTAGTGATAACGAAATTTGACAAAGTAAAAATTCTATTTACATAATGTTTTGCTAATGGTTATGATGTTTCTATTTACTCTTGTTAATTTACATTAAATCACCATGCTAAATAGGCACTACTGCATTTGTCCAATTTATAGTCGATTTACTAGTAGATTTATTATGCCAATTTTGAAATGGAACTTTTGAGGTTTGGAAATGGATGAATTCCATAGATACGTTTCAGGTGGGTGTAGGCACTAATAAGACATAGAAATTACCTAAAGAAAAATAGTATATAGATTAACTAAAGAAAATTCAGTTATCATTTCATCTTTATGCTTCTTCCCTCTACCGGCAAGGACTACAACTACGACAGTTGCTCCCTTATTTTCTATTCATTTCAATATTTTTTTCTTTCTTTATCAAAATACTTTCAGATTAAGCTTCTCATCGGAAAAACTAAATTTGTGATATTACAATTTATTTTTTTCTTATTGTCAAGTATTTATGTTAACCTGGCTCTATATTATTATCGGTACATTTCTTTGGGATTTATGCTGCAAACCATTCACCTAATTCATTATGTGCACAATGGTAATTATACATTGAATATTCTACGTTAATAATGAAATACAGCTATGAAATATTAAATCAAATACATGATGATGAAATATTAAATCATTCTTTGTCGTGATTAATGATAATGGTAAGTTTATAATATAATTTTAATTAATTAATTAAAAAACCAAAAGGATCAACTTTTAAATCCTGTTAACCATCTTGGTCTTAAGATTTCTTTCACATATATTAAATAGGAATGTCCGGTAATATGTAAGGTTGTTAAGAATGAATAATTGATTTATGATTAATTATGCAAACATTGTATATGTGTGGGATGGTGGGTAATAAGAATTTCTTAAATCATGGTGGACTTTAACTCTAGGAAAATATGTTATTTAATAAACAATTATTCAAGTAATTGAAAGGTCTAGACAAGCAATTTGAATGACATAAGATAATGATTATATTACACTAAATAAGTTAGATCAAATTTTATAAGTAACATATTGTTATTCGTCATCCTTAATATTTTTGAAAGGAAATTGAATTTAAGAAATATGAACTGGAATTGCTTTCTATTGTAACGAATGATTTGGCAAGCTGACCGTGAATTTAAAATAATCACTCGTTAAAAATATAGATCATATCATCTAACATTTCAATTTGGAGATATACTAGGATATTCGAAGACAATGAGAGCGCACACGGCAGGCAGACAACGAGAGCATGCATGACGAGTAGAGAGTGAGACAACAAGGCCGCAGATCATCAAGGAAGCATATTAGAGAAAACTTGCAAACACAGAAAAATAAATTTAAAAAAAAAAAACAAAAAAAACCAAAAAAGAAGAAGCATAAAACATAACACCTTCTCACCTTCGCTTTCTCCCCTCCTCGCCCCTACAACAGTGAGACAACAACAGAGAAGCGAGACAAAAATAGAGCAGCGCAACGATGATACAACAACAAAGCAGTGAGAAAGAAACAGAGCAGCACAACGATGAGACAACAACAGAGCGACACATCAACATAACAGAGTAGCGAGACAGAAACACAACAATGCAATGACGAGACATCAACATAACAGAGTAGCGAGACAAAAACACAGTAGAGTAACGACGGGACAACAACAGAGCGAGACGACAACAAAACAGAGAAGCGAGACAGAACAAAGCAACGCAATGGTAATGAAAACTTGTTGTGGTCTAGGGGCTGGTATATTTATAACAAAAAGTTTGGCCGAATTATTTTAAAAAGTATGTCTGAACTATTAATTCGGTCGGACTATAAGTTCAGCCGAACTTTTGTTGCCAGTTTTCCCATCTCCGACCAAAAATCTGTTTACCCACATCGTCAATACGCTGTCAATGTTAATGACAGAAATAGTTCGGCCAAATTATTTTCAAAACTTCGGCTGAACTGTTGGGAAAATGAAATTTCTGAACGTGTTCTCACGAAAATGTAACCCACCTTAGAATATATATATGTGTGTGTATTTTTTTCAGTGAAATTTTTTTGTTGTTGTATATAATGTACCAACAAAATATTCGCTTGTAGGAGTCCCCTAGGCAATAATTGACCTGCGCATTTTATTGAGATCTTGAGTTAGCAGTTTCACTAACATCTCGCATATGGAATAATAAACCATCCTATTCCAGCCTTCTGAGAGTAATATCCCTATTGTTCTCTGTTCATGCAGTATAATATATATATATATACATTGTGCTGCATGAACAGAGAAAAGTATACGGATATTACTCTCAGAAAGCTGGAACAGGAAGGTTTGTTATTCCACACACAACATATTATAGAAGATAATAAGAAAACCATATATATATATATGGTTTTCTTATTATCTTCTATAATATGTTGTGTGTGGAATAATAAACCTTCCTGTTCCAGTCTTCTGAGAGTAATATCCATATACTGTTCTCTGTTCATGCAGCAAAATGTTATATATATATATATATATGGTTTCTTATTATCTTCTATAATATGTTGTGTGTGGAATAATAAACCTTCTTGTTCCAGTCTTCTGAGAGTAATATCCCAATACTGTTCTCTGTTCATGCGGCGTGCTTAATATTAAGCATGCTTATATATATATATATATGGTTTTCTTATTATCTTCTATAATATGTTGTATATGGAATAATAAACAATAAAAGATGAAAACATCATTTTTATATCCCATTAACCCACACACATTTACCATTATCTCATCCTTGAGTAATCTCTAATCTCATAAGATGAAACCATTTCCAATTATATGACAACCTTCTTTTTAGACATGGATTTTCAATTGGTAAAGTCTTCCCATCAGATTAGTGGTGTGGCCATGTTATTTGAATCTGTCAGCTTTAACAATGTTCCTCTTTATGTTGTGTGTAATCTTTTGAGGTTTGTCCTAATGTTCTCTTATGTCGGAAGCCCAATCATCCTTTTTGAAGTTATTTCGTGATTATGTCATCATTATTGCTGTTGTTTCAATGTTATTTGAATCTATGTCAGATTTAACAAGGTTCCTCTTTATGTTGTGTGTAACATTTTGAGGGTTGTCATAATGTTCTCTTATGTCGGAACCCCTGTCATCCTTTTTGAAGTTATTTCGTGATTCTGTCATCCTTTCGAAGTCCTTGGCATATTGATCTATGTATGAAGTTCTCTTATAATTTAACTTATTCATTTGATGCAATGCTATTAATTCTCTCCCTTGGAGGTTGTTACGGTTTCCTTTTTCTTGTCTCATAAGTCAGCGACGTGTTCTTTTAGTCCAATGTTTATGATTTATATGGATGGGTTTGGAAAATTATCAATATCAACACAAAACATGTGGCTTTTGTTTACCGTCTCGAGTGCTATGTTGTTGTTGTCTCACTTTGTTGTTGTCTCGCCGTTGCGCTTCCTCACCATTGTCTCCTTGTTGTTTTGTCTGGGGTGTGTAGGGGCGAGGGGAAAAGAGTTGAAGGTATTATAGTTTCTTTATTTTTTTTATGTCTTTTTTTTTTTTTAATTTTATTTTCAGTTGATGCAATGCTATTAATTCTCTCCCTTGGAAGTTGTCCACAGTTTGTGTTTGGCTGTCTCTATACATTTTACTACAATCGTTTCTATACATTTTACTACAATTGTTTCTTTTTAGTCCAAGTTTTATGATTTATATGGATGGGTTTGGAAAATTACCAATATCCTTTTAGTCCAAGTTTTATGATTTATATGGATGGGTTTGGAAAATTATCAATATCAACACAAAATGTGTGGCAGAAAACTTTTTTTCAAATACCATCGACACCAAAAACATGAGGTAATGTGTCAATATGGACAATGACAATTAGCAAGATCAAAATGCTTGGAAATGGCAATTATATGTTCAGATCTGTGTATTAACAGTGATTTCTTACCAACACTCACTGTACATTTCATTTCTCCCATAAACTTTTTACATTTCTCCCATAACCTTTAAGGCAAACCATGTACATGTCATTTCTCCCATAAACTTTAATTTAATATATTTTTAAGGAAAATGTTAGTGTTTTTTGAAACCATGTACATGTCATTTCTCCCATAAACTTTAAGGGATTTGATAGTGTTTTGGGAACCATGTACATGTCATTTCTATTTCATTTCTCCCATAAAATTTAAGCAAACTTTAAGACAAACCATGTCCATGTCATTTCTTCCATAAACTTAAGGCAAACTTTAAGGCTAACCATGTACATGTCATTTCTCCCATAAACTTTAAGGAAAACCATGTACATGTCATTTTTCCCATAAACTTTAAGGAAAACCATGTACATGTCATTTCTCCCATAAACTTTAATTTAATATATTTTTAAATAAAATTCTAGTGTTTTTGAAAACCATGTACCTGTCATTTCTCCAATAAACTTAACGCATTTGCTAGTATTTTGGTAACCATATACATGTCATTTCTATGTCATTTCTCCCATAAAATTTAAGGAAAATTTGAAGACAAACCATGTAAATGTCTTTTCTCCCATAAACTTAAGGGAAACTTTGAGGCAAACCATGTACATGTCATTTCTCTCATAAACTTTAAGGCAAACCATGTACATGTCATTCTCCCATAAACTTTAATTTAATATATTTTTAATGAAAATGCTAGTGTTTTTGGAAAGCATTTACATGTCATTTCTCCCATAAACTTTAAGTCATTTTCTAGTGTTTTGAGAACCATGTACATTTCATTTCTATGTCATTATTCCATAAAATTTAAAGAATAATTTAAGGCAAACCATGTACATGTTATTTCTCCCATAAACTCAAGACAAAATTTAAGGCATGCAATTTCTATGTCATTTCTACCATAAACTTTAATGAAAACCATGTACATGTCATTTCTTCCATAAAACTTAATTTTATATATTTTTAAGGAAAATGCTAGTGTTTTCGGAAACCATGTACATGTCATTTTTATGTAATTTATCTCATAAACTTTAAGGCAAATATTAAGGCAAACCATGTACATGTCATTTCTCCCATAAACTTAATGCAAACTTTAAGGCAAACCATGTATATGTCATTTCTCCCAGAAACTTTAAGGAAAACCATATACATTTCATTTCTCCCATAAACTTTAATTTAATATATTTTTAATGAAAATGCAAGTGTTTTTGGAAAGCATGCACATGTCATTTCTCCCATAATCTTTAAAGCATTTGCTAGTGTTTTGGGAACCATGTACATTTCATTTCTATGTCATTTCTCCCACAAAATTTCAGGCAAACTTTAAGGAAAACCATGTATATGCCATTTCTCCCATAAACTCAAGGCAAACTTTAAGGCATTTCATTTCTATGTAATTTCTCTCATAAAATTTAAGGAAAACTTTAAGGCAAACCATGTACATGTCATTTCTCGCATAAACTCAAGGCAAACTTTAAGGCAAACCATGTACATGTCATTTCTCCCATAAACTTTAATGCAAACCATGTAGATGTCATTTCTCCCATAAACTTTTATTTAATATATTTTTAAGGAAAATGCTAATGTTTTTGGAAACCATGTACATGTCATTTCTCCCATGAACTTTAAGGCATTTGCTAGTGTTTTGGGAACCATGTACATATAATTTCTATGTAATTTCTCCCATAAAATTTAAAACAAACTTTAATGCAAACCATGTACATTTCATTTCTCCCATAAACTTTAAGGCAAACCATGTACATGTCATTTCTCCCATAAATTTTAATTTAATATATTTATAAGGAAATAAGGAAAATGCTAGTGTTTAAGGAAAACCATGTACATGTCATTTCTCCCATAAACGTTAAGGCAAACCATGTAAATGTCATTTCTACCATAAAATTAAGGCAAACTTTAATACGAACCATATACATGTCATTTCTCCCATAAACATTAAGGCAAACCAGGTACATGTAATTTCTCCCATAAACTTTAATTTAATATATTTATAAGGAAAATGCTAGTGTTTAAGGCAAACCATGTACATGTCATTTCTATGTCATTTCTCCCATAAACTTTAAGGCAAACTATGTACATGTCATTTCTCCCATAAACTTTAAGGCATACCATGTACATGTCATTTCTCCCACAAACTTAAGACAAAATTTAAACTTAAGGCAAAATTTAAGGCTAACCATGTACATGTCATTTCTCCCACAAACTTTAAGGCAAACCATGTACATGTCATTTCTCCCATAAACTTTAATTTAATATATTTTTAAAGAATTTTACATGTTTTTGGAAACCATGTACATGTCATTTTTCCCATAAACTTGAAATTTTCTAGTGTTAAACTTGGCATTTGCTATTGTTTTTTGGAACCATGTACATGTCATTTCTCCCATAAACTTCAAGGAAAACCATGTACATGCATTTTCTCCCATAAACTTCAAGGAAAACCATGTACATGCATTTTCTCCCATAAACTTTAAGGCATTTGCAATAAAATTTAATTCATTTGCAATAAATGTTTATTTAATATATTTTTAAGGAAAATGCTAGTGTTTTTTGAAACCATGTACATGTCATTTCTCCCATAAATTTTAAGGCATTTTCTAGTGTTTTTGGAAACCATGTACATGTCATTTCTCCCATAAACTTGCCATTTGCTAGTTTTTTTTGGAATCATGTACATGTCATTTCTCCCATAAAATTTAAGGCATTTTCAATAAAATTTACAGCATTTGCAATAAAAAAACTGCTAGTATTTTTGGAAACCATGTACATGTCATTTCTCCCATAAACTTTAAGGCATTTTCTAGTGTTTTTGGGAACCATGTACATGCTGTTTCTTCCATAAAATTTAAGGCATTTGATAGTGTTTTTGGGAACCATGTACATGTCATTTCACCCATAAAATTTAAGGCAAACCATATACATGTCATTTCTTCCAAGCATTTGCAATAAATGTTCATTTAATATATTTTATTGATTTTTTTTTTTTTTTTTTTAGGGATCAAAATGGCCACTAAACATGGTTGAAAAATGGACATTATGCATAGATGTTTATTTCTATCACAATCTAGGGAAAGTAGTGATTACATATGTGCTTTGCAATATTGCGACTAACAAGGTCCTCCAAAGGAAAATGAATATACTGGGAAGAACAACAAACAATGAAGCATATTATACTGCATTGATAGAAGGCTTGGGAACAACTAGGGAATATGGATCAAATGGAATTGTAGTTTTCACCAATTCTGAACTTGTGTGCAACCATATGAAATACGTGTATCAAGTTGAGAAGGAGAGGCTAAAACAACTACATGGAAAAACAAACAATATTGTTAGACAATTTAAATTTTTTAGTATAAGACATTGTGCAAATGTTAATAAGATGTCTGGTGATCTATTGTGTGGGGTAATTCCAATTCAAGATTCATCTGTCAAAGATGAATTAGTAGATGAATTAGTATTATATGGGGAAATGGAAATTCAATATTCGTCCCTCAAAGATGATTTAGTGTTGAGACGTTCTCCTTCAAAATTTATTGATGAACATTGTAACATATCTTTAATATGTGAGTGATTTTTACTTATAAATATATCATTTTTAATGGTCATTTGTTTTTTTCAATTATATACCAAGTGTGCTCCCACCATGTAAGTGCAACTTGGTGAAATTCATGTTTTATAAAATTAAAATGTGCAGGACTCCAACAATTTTTTGTTTAATGTGAGTTTCACACATCAATTTGTGCTTTGAAAGTTGTGTTTTACACAATTTGTGTTTGTGCTCAACATTTGTGTACTAAATTACATTAAATTTTTTAATTTATTTTAAATAGTAATTTTAAGAATTTATTTTAAATAGTAATTTTAAAAATAATTGTAAATTTCCACTGTTGATATCGATATATATATCATGGAGGATGAAAGGTGAACATTAATAGAATCTCATGCCTTTACGAGAGAGAGGGATCATGGATCGATGGATGTTCATAGTATTTATATTAAATGTGGATGTTTTTAAATGACATTTGAATATATAATATTATCTCCATACATACATGTATAGATGTGGAATTAATTTTTTTATTGAATATATATATATATATATATATATATATATATATATATATATATATATATATAATTTTATCTCCATGTACATACATGTATACATATGGAATTGATTTTTTTATCAATTTTGCAAGTTAAATTAGTTTTTAATAAATTTTATTTTTTATGTTTTAGGAGTTATAAGGACAAGAGTATCTACTCCATCAATGGATCTTGGCCATGGTTCACGCAATCGTGGTATGGTTCACGCAATTTAATCAATCATATGTACTTTATTTATATGTATGTATGTATTTTTGAATTGATTATAAAATCATATTTTTTTATGAAGCTTCCCTCTTGTAGCGTGAGGGTGGTGGTGGTAAACATTCCCTTGGTGGCCAATCAATAGGTGGTGGCTAATTGCGTGAGGGTGGTGATATGCATTCCCCTGGTGGCCAATCAATGGGTGGTCATGTTGGTTCTCAAACAATCGGTCGTCATTCTGGTTCTCAATGATCTTAGGGTGGGCATGATGCTACCTAGTTATCTCGAGGTGGCCATCAATCTGAATATCATTTTCATTCAATTATTGATTTGCTAATTTATTTATATAAATTTTTATGGTTAAAAATAAAATGTTTACAAATTTGTTCACATGTTTTTTTATTTATACAAAATTTTATATATTGATGCAAATGGTGAAAATGTTGCTCGAAAAAGACGTAGGCCAGAATGCGTTATTCAAGAAGAAGGTTGTACACCAACCACAACTTATCCTTCTGACATTTCCGATTTACCTTGGGAAACAAACATCCAACAATTCACTTTACAAAGGTGTCAACATATTTATTCAGAATTGAAGAAAGATCTTGTGTCTTTGAAACTCCTTTCTAAGAGTCGAGAGAGCTTAGAAATAGTTACTCACTCTTTAAGCGCATGTGTAGATGTGTATAAAAGGTTTGGCCCAACCACTGATACTTTTGTAGAAGTGATGAGTAAAAGAAAGGAAACAGTGACGGGTCCCGGTACATGGGAGGATGTTAAACACAGAGTTACAATAGAAATGGCCAAGTCTATGTTTAATTTCAAAGAATGGTCGAAAATAAATATGCTAAAGGTGCAATATTTCAAACACCCTGATATAGCTTGCCATTTGTATGATAGGCACCTTGTTGCCTATGGAAGACTACCATGGAAAAATGAGGTTCCTCTTTATTTTGAAAAATTATTTTATGCAGAATTATTTTTGAGAATGAAACTCAATTATAATGACCTTCCTTCTGAATTTTTTCATCTTGGGAAAAGCTGATTATGTGACCGTAGGGGCGCTAAGCGTGATGTTGAGTTGCCTCGCCTTGAGCCACCATCGGTAAGGCGACCTCTTCGTGTGGAAACTTTGCTGTCAGAGATGTATGCCACTTCTCAAATTAGTTGAGAAGGAATGGATGTCATCATAGACAATGTTAAGAGTGGACTTGGTGGAATTGATGTTTGTTTGAATCGACAAAGAGCACAAGAGAATGCATATGCTAATTTTGTGTATCATACAGATGATGAGATATAAAACATAAGTATTTAAGAGCTAAGAACATATGCAAAGAATTTTTGCAATGGTTGGAAGGACTTAATTATTCATGAGGAAGAGGGCATGGGATCAGTATGTGTTAATGGTTAGGGTGAATATTTTAACATGTAAAATTTGTAATAAATACATATACATACATTTATTTGTATATGTTAATCTAACAAAAATGTATCATATATGGGAACATCATTTGCAGTTCTCACACTTGATGAACAAAGCTTTTAATATCACAGTCGAAGCTTCAGGTTCTCACAATCAAGATGATATGTTGACAAATATTAGTGTTTTTTAAGTGTTCATGATGTTGATGTACAATTATTTTAATCTATTATTATATTGGTATCATGATGACATATTTTTAAAATAAATAATTGTGTAGAAATGTACATGTATATAAGTAAATGTTAACAAATTCTGATTCCGTCCAATGTTTTTGCAATGGAGGTACTCTCTTCTTCCCTGTTAGGTGATGTGGAAAATCCACCGTCACAAGTATGAAATTTTTTTCACTTATATATGTTTTTATGTTATAAATTGAAGTGAAAGTTTCATTAAAAGAATGAGATCTAGATCTTGAGTTATTTTACAGTTTTAAAATTGTTGGATTTTAGGTTTGTGGAGATTATTTTTGTTCGGAGCCACCCTCTTCTTCCCTGTTAGGAGATATGCTAAATCCACCATCACAAGTATTAATTTTTTCACTTACTTTTTAAAGTTATATATTGAAGTTCAAAAGTTTCATTAAAAAATGAGATCTAGATCTTGAGTTATTTTACATTTTTTATTTTTTTGAATTTTAGGTTTGTGGAGATGATTTTCATTCAGAGCCACCCTGTTCTTCCCTGTTAGGAGATGTGTCAAATTTACTGTCACAAGTATTCAATTTTTCACTTATATGTTTAGGTTATAAATTGAAGTTCAAAAGTTTCATTAAAAAATGAGATCTAGATCTTTCGTTATTTTACAGTTTTAAATTTTTTGAATTTTAGGTTTGTGGAGATGATTTTCATTCTCCAAGGACTCTAGCGATGGAGTGTATGATGGAGATAGGAACATCCACACCATTTGAACAAGCTGTCTAACTTTTTTTTTTAATATTATTGCAAATTAGTTTATACATTTTCATTTGAAAATTTTTAATATATATATATATATATTGTACAGTTTACTGTGGAGGATGTATTGATGGACGACCAAATGAAGACAATGGAGAAGGAACTACGTGAGGTATTGCATGAATTATTTTTTTTCATTTTGTTTTTTACATGAAGTTCTACATTCTCATTCAATTTTAAAACATTAAATTTTAATGTTTGTACACGTTGTGTACAGGTTCCCCATTCTTCAGAAGATAGCACGATGAAGCTTAAGACGTTGCTGGAAAAGACACTAGATTCATTTCTATTTGATTGATGATGCACATGAGCAACATTTTATTTGATAGATAGTCTTAAATTTACGTTTCTATATAGAGTCTTATTTATAACAATGTTACCGATGAAATGGGAACTAATACCTCAAAACGGGAACTCTAGCCCAAAAAGACTAAAAAAACATGAAAAAACGACCAAAAACCAAAAAGTTTGTATTCTAGAACGCATTTGTTTTTTTCTCAAGGTCAAATTTCACCTTTTTATAAAATTATGCTAAAAACGAAATTGTTTGTTGAAAAAATGATTGAAAAAACACCCACAAAACAAAACGAGTTGATGCTGGAATAACAAAAAAAAACATTGTGTCACACTTTTGACACATTGTAACAATGGAATTAAAGACAACATATTAGGACATTGAAAAATCATAAAATTCTAAATTTTTTGATAAATGATGTTAAATATAAAAAAAATCATGTCTGAAGGGCTTATCATTTCGAACAATTTTTATCCATGTTGTTAAACATAAAATATCTTGACTCTAAACAGCCCTAAAATTGTAATTATTTTCAACCATAACATTAAAGATAAAATTTCGCAGCGCATAAAAACCTTATTGACAAGTTGTAAATCTCAAGTTTTTAAATCTTAAATTTTCAAGATACTTGAACCATGAAATTATGGAGAAATTATATGACTTAAACAATTTTTAAAAATGAACAAGTAAATGAAAAATATGTTATTCATATATTTGTTTGTTTATATATAAAAGCATATTTTTTATTTATTTTTATTGTTTTTCTATATTTTAAATTATAATTGTTTTAGTTTTAAGAAAATAAAAATTAAAAATTAAAATCTTCTTATATATGTTTGTTTATATTTTAAAACATATTTTAAATTTTTTTTTTTTTATTGTTTTTTAATATTTTAAATAATAGTTGTTTTAATTTAAAAAAAATTAAAATTAAAAAATATTTTGTTTTTTATATTTGTTTGTTTATTTTTTAAAACATATCTTTTAATTTGTTTTTATTGTTTTTTAAAATTTTAATTAAATAGGTTTTTTTTTTTATATATTAAATAATAATTTTTTATTATTATTATAATAGTTTGTATCTTAAAAAAAAAATTAAATTAATTTTCCGCCCGCCAGGGGCTGGAGGCAGGCTGGGCAGCCCTCGACAACGCCACCTGACCAGCCTCTGGCCCCTGGCTGGGCAGAGGGCGATTCCGAGAATCACCCCTGGCTGGGTGGAGGGTGATTCTCGGAATCGCCCTCCGCCCAGCCAGGGGTGATTCTCGGAATCGAACTCCGCCCAGCCGGGGGTGATTCTCGAAATCGTCCTCGACCTAGCCAGGGGTGATTCTCAGAATCGCCCTCAGCCCAGCTGGGGGTGATTCTCAGAATCGACCTCCGCCCAGCCGGGGGTGATTCTCGGAATCGCCCTCCGCCCAATCGGGAGTGATTCTCGGAATCGCCCTCCGCCCAGCTAGGGGTGATTCTCGGAATCGCCCTCTACCCAGCCAGGTGTGATTCTCGAAATCACCCTCCACACTTTCTCAAGACAACTAGGTGTGGGAGACCTGTTTAACCCACCCAGAGTGATTTCTTTTGAGCCACCTCTTAGATTTCGGTCTTAGATACATTGATCTAGGGGATCCAGGTCCTGGTTTCAAATCCTGTTGCATACATTTTTGGAAAATTCCTTTTTCATCCATGTATTTCTGACATATCCCATTTTGGGATATTACAGTGGTATCAAAGCAGCTTTCTTGGCTCAGCCTGTGAGTCTCAGCCAAAGGATATCAGAAGAGGATGGGCTTTATCTCATCATATTTCAGATCCATGAAGAACCTCCCCAAGGAGGGTAATCAAATAGGAGAGGAAGGACCCTGCACTTCCTATTCTCATCGAGAAGAAGACAGAGAGATGAGAAGGAGAAAGCCTCCATCTACTGGAGGAGACAAAGGGGATAGGCTTACAAAGCTTCTTCCTAAATCTGTACAAAACATTCATGAAGATCTCAAGAAGATAAGGGGGGAGATGTGTAGAGAATCTCCAGGAGAGTTTGATTATGAAACAAACTCTAGATTTCCATGTGAGGAGTGTGAGCATGCAACCACACACTATGATTTACAACGCAGTCATATGCCCGACGTTACCAGGAGGAAGAGGGAAGAAGAAGGAAGGAGACTTCCTAGTTCTAAAGAAGAAGCCAACAAGGTTGCAGCACTGCACTTGAGAGGTAAGGCCTATGCTTGGTGGATTTTTGAAACCTTTTTCTTAGAAGGTGCAAACACTTCATCTTATGCATTAGTGGAGAGATTTGATAAGAGGATTCATGATACACATGTGATGGAGCCAAACAAGAAAAATCAAACAGAAAATTTGCATAGAAACTCAAAACCACTTCAGAAACCCATGGAAGGGGTTGAAAACTTACATCATGCCTTGCTAGAAGCAAGACTTCCATCTCACATCCTTGAACAAAAGGGGAAGGAGATCTCTTTTTGAGACGGGGATCCAATCATTGAGAGGTTTCCCATTCATGATGCAGAAGTTGAGGGCAACAACATTATCAGATCTAGAGAGTATCTAGTGCCTCATGCAGAGGAAGAAGGAGCTCCTGCTCCAACTAGAGGGATTCTTGTATTTTTGCAAGAAAGTCCCCAGGATCATGTGTGGAGGTCATGGCACAACTCATGATCTACATATGCCATTAATGAGGAGGTGTCAAACCATGGAGACACAAGGAGGAGATAGGGAGGAGAACCAGCATCATGATATGAGGAGTACACACCCCTATCCATTTCTAGAGGTTGTTGCACCTAAGAGGGAGACTAGATTGCGTAGTAAGGGCAGGGATAAATTTTTCCATTCATATATGCAGTCATCTCTTGATGATGTCTCATTTCATGGAGACATTTCACTGGGGACACCATTGGATCAGCAGAGGAGGAGGGATGCTTCACTTGTTGAGGCACCACTCATTGATTTCAGAGGAGTGGAGACCTTGGGAGAGCTTGGTATAGCGCTGAGAGTCTTGGGTAGACTCAAGGAGGAGAGAGGAATTCTCTCAACATCATCTTTACCCACTCTCATTGTGGATTCTGCATTGTGGAAGAAGCAGCAGGGGAAGGATAGCAGCCTTCCAACTTGCATCTTTGACATGGGAGATTTCAAAGGAGAGGGCAGCCATATGACAGAGGGTCTTCATGATAGTTCATCAGTGCTTTCGCTATGAAGGATAGATCCATATTGGAGCTCCCAACTGTTGGTGGAGTATTCTAAGGATCTTCATGCTTGTACGATATTGGATGGCCAGTTGCATAAGGAGGAGTATTCAATCAGAGATGGGGTCATCTACTATCATGGTAGGATCTTCTTATCTAGAGCTTCAAAGCTCGAGGAGAATTTTCTACAAGTAGCACATGTGGATTTCCTTTTTAGCCACACACATTCTATGAGAGCATACCACACCATCATGGAGGCGTATTTTTGGGAAGTCTTTGAGGAGGAAATATATCAGCATATGAGGAGATGCATGGATCATGTAGAGATGGAGGAGAGACATAACTATTTGGAAGAGTTAGCACAACCACCTTTTTTCTCCTTGAGGATGAGAGGAGACTCATCTATGAGCTACTCCCTTTGCATGAGAAAAACATATGGTAAAGGTGTTGATTGTTTACATGGTGATTTATATAATGTATGTATGTATCCCTTGACCATATATGTGCAGGATGTTTCTCCAAGAAGGAGCATTATTTATTTTAGGCTTAATGGTCTACTTGAGGCCATAAGCATGAGTGATGGTCATTCCCTAGGGGGACTTGGGGAGGAGTTGTATTATGGAGGACATGCTCACTCTACACCATACATCATTCAATTCCTCCATTCTTATGAAGAGATTGGGGTAGGAAGCAAGTGGTTGAAAAGCCACATATTCTATCAGTCTCTATTGCAGTTGAGAGTCAAGCTGCATTGGCTACATTTGAGGGACCATTTTCCTTCTCACTTACTACACATGTCAGCAAGCATGATTATCATCTTGGCTCCCTATGTTTCTATTATTTATATCTTTATAAGGAGCATGTTTGGGAGAGAGACACATTGGATGGATGTGTCCTTTGGGAGAGAAGATCTCCATATTTTTTGTAGTACATGTTCTAAGGGGAGCATGGGAGATTATATGGCCACCACAACAGCACATTTGTCTCTTTATGAGGGGGGCCATAGGATTGGATGGACTCCATATGATGGTGACTTCCAACTCATCATATATGGAAGGGTTTGGGCCAGCTTGATTTGCAGCATTGGGGGAGATATCTTTGGAGATATATTCTTCATTTTGCCACTTGTGGGAAAAATTATTGCAGCCCAAGGACAACCAACACTCTAAACTTATCATAAGTGGAGAGATGGATAGCGTGGGGTAGGCTATCTTGTCTACCATATGCAGATTTTCAGCCCACCTACTTTGCATGAGCCAAAGGTGGAGGAGAGTTTTCAGGAGTTTCCTAGTTGGAAGGTGACTCATTTTGCATGGCTAATAGCTTGGGGATGGAGGATTAATATGGGGGAGTTAGTTCCATTATATTTCAAATCCCATTCCTCAATGGGACCTCTAGACATCACTTTGTTATCCTCTTGAGTATTTTACCTTTACATGATGATAGCTTGATAGCTAGCTTGCATGCTGAGGAGGAGCAATATGGAGATTTGATTGATGAGATAACATCCTTTTACTTGGAGGAGTTCATCATACATGGATGCTACAGGGAGAGGAGAAGAAATAACTCAGTTCTATCCTTGCACTTTCTTGAGGAAAAGAAATATTTGAGAGGGGAGGACTGTAATGTTCCAAAATTAGCATGAAGCTAATTAGAACATTGATTTTTCTCATATCATCTAGGAGGTAAATAAAATGGGTGAGGAGACCCACGAGTAAGAATAAAATCCCTCATAGTGTGAAAGGGATCAATGGAGTAGCTTTATTTTTCACCTTCCAGTGTGAAAAGGGGAAAATGCATGAGGACAAGGTCAAGTTTGACCAAGTCAACAATGTTTCCTAAGAGGGTGTGGATTGCTTGGGAAGACAACATAGTTTGAGAGGGAGGAATATAATTTGTGGAAGAAACCCTAGTGTGTGGGGTCCAGGGCAAAGAGGCATTAACTTGCATAAAAGGAGGAATAAGCAGCCATAGAAAAACATGTTTGAGTATTTAATTATTGGTCTTGTAGACTCTTTGCATTCTTGGGTTGTTTAGCAGAGTTGCAGTGCTTTTTAGCACGAGGAATTATTGTTTAGGATTCCTTCTCCTTCTTGAGAGGCCTCTTGAAGTATTGCACTTCATTTCTCCACATCTAGGCTCAAGGCAAAGCCACCTCCTTCAGTCACAGTGCTATATCTACTGAGGTATAACGTTGTGTTGTAGGGTGTTGCAGCGGAGGGTTCCACAACACCATTCCTTGGCTCATCTTTCAGAGGAGGGAGCTTCTATTCCTCAGGAAGTTTAGTGAGAAATTTTTCAAAGTTTATTTTCATATCTTGGCATTATGCCAAGCATCTCCCATCACCAACAGCGCAGTCCCTTCTCTAGACTGCGTTATTTCAGTGTGCATCTATAGTGGGGGTTTGCACCACTATTTTGGAGGGTGATGTCTTCAGTGTTAGGATCAGCCTATCACTTGAGAGATCCATTGGAGGAGGTCTGTTTCAGATCGTGCATCATCTTCAGCCATCACCAGCTATTTTCTGAGTTTCAGCTTCTACCCAGCAACTTTGGCATTTTTCCATTTGTACATATTCCAACCAATCCTTTCAAGGATTGTTGTACTATTGTTTCCGGGGGTTGAGAGCTTGCTCCCCCACCTTTATTAAGCCTCATATTTTTATATCTTTGTGTTATCATCTATTATGTTATAGTGTCTCCAATAAACTGTGTCCTCTTAGCCTGCAGAATTCCCAGTGTAGCAGTGCTCATCTATTTTTATGTGCATTTTCCTTTGAGGTTGTATTGCATTGCTTGAGTGACTCTTTCCTCAAGGATTTGTATACAAGTAATGCTATAATATACAATTGTTGGCTATTCATATCTTCATGTATGCTAGCTCATTAAAATAACGCTGATACTCCATTGTATGTTCATACATTGCTCCAGTCCCTTCACTGGGAACTTTCTCAAGACAACTAGGTGTGGGAGACCTGTTTAACCCACCCAGAGTGATTTCTTTTGAGCCACCTCTTGGATTTTGGTCTTAGATACATTTATTTAGGGGATCCAGGTCTTGGTTTCAAATCTTGTTGCATACATTTCTGGAAAATGCGTTTTCTAGCTATGTATTGCTGACAGATCCCATTTTGGAATATTACAACAGAGGGTGATTCTCGGAATCACCCTCCGCCCAGGTTTATTCTCAGAATCACCCTCTTCCCAGCCAGGGGTGATTCTAGGAATCACCCTCCACCCAAACGAGGCTAATTCTCGGAATCACACTTCGCCCAGCCGGGGGCCGGAGGCAGGCCGGGCGGCGTCGTCGAGGGATGCCCAGCCTGCCTCTAACCTGCATTTGGGTGGAGGGTGATTCTCGGAATCGCCTTCCGCCTAGCCCGGTGCTAGAGGCAGGCTAGGTAGCCCTCGACAGTGTCACCCAGCCGAGGGGCCGGCCTCCGGCCCCTAGCCGTGCGGAAGGTGATTCTGAGAAACTCCCTCCACCTAGCCGAGGGCCGGAGGCCAGCCGGGTGGCGCCATCGAGGGTTGCCTAGCCTACCTCTGACCAATCAAGGGCCAGAGACAGGTTGGGAAACCCTCGACGCTGCCGTCGGGCCAGCCTCCGGCCCCCGGCTGGGCGGAGGATGATTCCGAGAATCACCCCCGGATGGGCGGAGGGAAATTATGAGAATCACCCCCGGCTGGGCGGAGGCCGGCCGGGTGGCGTCGTCGAGGGCTGCCTAGCCTGCCTCTGGCCCCCAACTGGGCAGAGGGTGATTCTTGGAATTTCCATCTGCCCAGCCGGAGGCTGGAGGCAGGACAGGCGACGCCATCAAATGAAGGAGATTGGGTTTTGGATCTATTTTCAAGTTCAGGTAAGTTTTATTATACAAATTTAAATTTAAATATTTTATTTTTTACTTTTTATGTCTTATACTAATTTTCTTACTTATTTCTTTTGTACTTGATGATTAGGTACAACACTAGCATGTTGTCTACCAAAAGGAAGAAATTTCATTTCCAATGAGAAAGACCTAGTGCAATGCAGATTTATTCAACAAAGAATTAACACTCTTGAATTCCTTCGAGATGCGAAGCAAGAATTTGGTTTGAGGAAAGGGGATTTTAATGAAACACATGTGGCAAAAAAAAGCAAAGGAATCTCAATCACCATTATATGGAATGATTGGAGAGGGACACTTTGGAAGATTTGCAGACATGAAAGATCCATTAGAAGATGACAATGACCAAAATGAAGTAGAAACTATTGCGGAAGAAGCCATCAATGATGTTCTAGATGATGTTGAACATGTATTAGTTGATATTGTTGAGGATATTTAAGTTATGCTTGCAAACAAAGCTCATTTTTGAGATATATTAATAATTTTTACTTGTAATGTTTAGACTTTGATATTTTATTAGAAGAATCCTTATTTTTTGCAAAAAACATGTGATTACTATTATTTTTTGACATAAAATTCAATAAAAATGCTATTTTCTTAAGTTTTTTTGTTAAGATTTCCCCAAAAATTAGTTTATGTAACATGTTTTTTTTAACAAAAAGTCTCTAGAAGTGTAATTTTTGCATTCTATTTGGATTGAAAATTTTTATTTTTTTGTCATATCGTTCAAAATATTGGTTTTTTAGCGACAATTATTTGATGTGCATTGAAAAATTAATTAGCAATGCATAAACTTGTAGAAAATATAAACTTTATAATATTGACCCTTTTTTCATTTTTTATCTATGTGAAAAAGTGAAGATATCATTACAAATTTTTATTTAAAAATATATATATTTTTTTCTTTTTAAAACACAATACATAAATGCACTTAAAAATAAACATATCACGAAAGAAGAAGACATTAGAATAGGTATAGTGTCAAAATCAATTCTCTAAAAAAACGTTGGTGATGATACGCCACCACTATTCAAAATCGACATAAAAAACATCACAGAAAAAAATAAAAAAATAAAAAATAATAATAATAAAATAAATTAATTAAAGTGCCAAAAACATGCTCAAAAAAAATAAATTGATTCTGCATCACCACTTTTCAAAATCGGGTGTTTTTCTTGCTACGTCAAAAAGTAGGTACCAGTGCAGTTACCTATTTCATCGGTAACAGTGTTTTATGCAATCATATTTAATTTTCTATATAACTTGATAATTTTAACACTATACATTACTATATATATTTATTTTTATTGTTCATGTGATATAAACTTTGGAATTATTTTACATTTTGGATATAGTTTCAAACTACATTTATTTTTATCAAGAATGATTTTAAATTTTGGATAGTTACATTTGGCATGTGATATAATGTTTTGATTTAAAACTCAAGTTGTCAAATTTTATTCGTTAAATATAATTTAATGAATCTAGATGGAAATTTCAAATTACAAAACACATGTATATTTTGGATAGTTGAACTACATTTTGCATGTGATCACATGTTGTGATTTAATGTGTGTTTTTAAAACTCAAGTTGTCATTTTATTTGTTAAATATATTTTAATGAATGTATATGGAAATTTCAAATTACAAAACACATGTGTATATTTTGGATAGTTGAACTACATTTGGCATGTGATCACATGTTGTGATATAATGTTTTTTTTTTTTTTAACTCAAGTTTCATTTTATTTGTTAAATATAAAATGAATCTAGATGAAAATTTCAAATTACAAAACACATGTATATTTTGGATAGTTGAACTACATTTGGCATGTGATCACATGTTGTGATATAATGTTTTGTTTTTAAAACTCAAGTTGTTATTTTATTTGTTAAATATAAAATGAATCTAGATTGAAACTTCAAATTACAAAACACGTGTATATTTTGGATAGTTGAACTACATTTGGCATGTGATTACATGTTGTGATATAATGTTTTGTTTTTAAAACACAAGTTGTCATTTTATTTGTTAAATATAAAATGAATCTAGATGGAAATTTCAAATTACAAAACACATGTATATTTCGGATAGTTGAACTACATTTGGCATGTGATCACATGTTGTGATATGATGTTTTGTTTTTAAAACTCAAGTTGTCATTTTATTTGTTAAATATAAAATGAATCTAGATGCAAATTTCAAATTACAAAACATGTGTATATTTTGGATAGTTGAACTACATTTGGCATGTGATCACATATTGTGATATAATGTTTTTTTTTTAAAACTCAAGTTGTCATTTTATTTGTTAAATATAAAATGAATCTAGATATAAATTTCAAATTACAAAACACATGTGTATTATGGATAGTTGAACTACATTTGGCATGTGATCACATGTTGTGATATAATGTTTTGTTTTTAAAACTCAAGTTGTCAAATTTTATTTGTTAATTATAAAATGAATCTAGATTGAAATTTCAAATTACAAAACACATGTATATTTTGGATAGTTGAACTACATTTGGCATGTGATCATATGTTGTGATATTATGTTTTGTTTTTAAAACTCAAGTTGTCAAATTTTATTTGTTAAATATAAAATGAATCTAGATGGATATTTCAAATTACATTCTACACATACATTGGTACATGTTATGCATTTTTACATATGTGTGAATGTTATCTAATTTTAGGATACATCTATTATTTAGGTGATATTTAAGTACATTTTGCATGGTCATACTTGTCATTTAAAACAATAATAGATGGTTTTACATATTTAAGTTCATAAATATATGTACATAGAAATGATTGAAGTACATGTTTGAATATATGTAAAAATGATTGAAGTACAATACATATCGATGTATATATCTAAAAGAAATCATAAAATTCTAGCTGTTCATAGATGTGTCAAACAATCATAAAATTTTAAAATTTCATTAAAATATATATCTAGTACACAACATTTTTCATTAATGTACATAGAAAAGCTACTTTTAGTTGATAGTAAACTAGAAATTACAAAACACGTACCACACATTTTGCATTCAAGAATGAATATTATAATTTTCCTAATAGATACATCTAAAACAAAATCATGCAACTTAAAATTTGCATTATATCAACTATGCTAGATACACAGATATGTACATTTTTCAATAATGGCATTATGACAACTTGTACCAGAGAATGTATGAAATCGTTTAAGACCAGATAATCTACATGTGTATGTGTATACATATGTATAAATTACTTGTGTGCATGTACCAAAACAATGTACATGTGAAAACACTTGTACATATAACATAAAATATGTATATTATAATAATTGTAAAGCTTAAGAATGCACAAAAAAAAGGCCAGTTCAATTTTTAGTTGAGTACTGGAAGTTCTAAAATACGAATCTAAAGAGAATAAATTGTTGGGCAGTTCAATCAAAAAAAATCTAATGGAATTCCATCTTCAATGATCCGTTCATGATCGAATTTTGACATTTTCCATTTCTAAGTTTCAATTTTTTCTTTGATTGAAATTCTATCAATTTTATGCATGCTGCACACACCAAGTGACAATATTGACAACTTATGACATCAGGTTCATAGTCTTGAAAGTAAACAAAATCCCGACTTTGATGAGTTTGTTGGAAAAAATAACCTTTCAGTATAATAGACCCTCTGTCATATGTAAACCCGTTATCATCATAGTTTTCCAATAATTTCATCTTTCGTTTAGTGTAATGCATCAAATAATAATTCAAAATTTCATCGTTGGTAGTAGGTGCAACTACAACAAAAACATCTCCTGCACAATAAACCAAACTTACATTTAAATTTAGATCATAATTAACATGAAAAATTAACTTTAAAATTAACATGTGTACTTTATTTTATTATCTATTTCTAAATATCTATCATTTGAAAGCAATTGAAATGCTACCTTTTCTAACAAGATTAGAAACTCGATCACCTTCGGATGATACTATAGTCTCCTTTGATTGCATTTCTTCAAAGTTTTCAATAGACATTTTCCCCTTTGTATTTAGATTTGTATGTTGCTAATATTTTACATACATTTTTTTTTCACAAACATCATTGGATTCTGTGTTGTCTATGCAAACATGACAAAAAAAAGAATATTTTCTTTTATCCAATGCAAACACTTTTTTGTATAGCTTTGTTTTAATTGAATGCAATTTTTGAGTCCCTTTTATTGTTTCAACGTCATCTCCAGTCGATCTATCTACATCTTGGACCCCAATATGCTAAACAAACCTACATGGAAAATTCAAACAAGAATATAAATATGTTATTCAAAATACCATCAAAGATAATCATTGTGATAATTAATGTTTAGAATTAGAAATCCAATAAAAATTAAATCATGTACCTTCATACTTCACTTGATCGGTTAGTCTCATGGCTTAGTGCAATGATGCATCATTGAACAACTTGTTCAGCTGAGACAAGTCAGTTTGCAGAGTGGTCCATTTGATATATTTGAAGTGCTCGTTTTATACATGCCCCTGCACCATCATGTTCTCATTTTCCATGGCCAGTCTCAAAGAATTTCCAACAATGTTTAATGTGGGTTTTCATATGAAGACGACACAACCAAAATAATGATCGTGAAGATTTAAATTGACCTGCGCATCCATCTGACCATATCCAATGTTCATTGAATTTTATTTCACAACTTTCAAGGAGTCATAAATCTTTTCAAAATAATGTTGTACAAAATATGTATCATGTGTACAATCGTCATTGATATAAAAGTGATATTCTTTAATAACATGTTGATTTTCACTGGTGCTTTCTATATGATCAACATTTTGTTCAGCATGTCTATATAGAACATGGACAAGCATGGAGACTTGGTTAGAATGATAATATTCACTCTGTATTTCTTTTTGTGGAACAAATGTGCAGTTATCTGCAGAATCAACTATTGATAAAATGGTCCCTGGTGGAAAAACTTCACGAGATTTTTTGAATTGCAAGTCCTACCATCGAGCTCTATGGGAATGCTTGGTGTATTTATAAATTTCTGGCTCAAACTTTCTAAAAAACTCTATCACAAAAATTTCTTCTTCTTGTAAATCAATTCTTTTAGCACTTGTAGTACTACTTGAACCAATTGACGTATGAATATATTCATATCTCTTCCATTTCACTTATATGTTGGAAAATGATTGATCATTTATATCAGTACGATATTTGTTTTGAAATTTATTAAAATTTCCACAATCATCGCATTTTTTACCACCAACACATTTCTTTTGGTAAAATAATTCATGGATTTCTCTTCCACATAGAATTTGAGATATGAAATAATGGATAGTGGAAGGAGGAGGTGAATATTTCCAAAATGTTTTACCAAAATTAAGGAATGTATCATAATATAACTGAAATTCGACATGATAACGACAACAAAAATTGTCGCGTACAATGATAGGTTTAACATACTATTACACAGCATTTTGTCACCGTCCCTGCAATCCCTTTCCCCGCACATTGGAGGGTCTTTCCCGTGACCTGTGAGCGATGTCATACTCTGCAAATACCTTCTTTGCATCCTTTTGCATAAGGACATCATTTCTCCTGTTGAACATTTCCTCAAAAAGCACACAAAAACCTATGTTTTGGCATTGGTGCAGGTAGCTAACTCACCCCTCGCGCCAATAGGGAAGATTTGCACTAGAGCCCGCACCACCTAGCGCTTTGTCTCTGTGTATTGCCCACACCAGCTGTTTTAGGAATGTTTTTTAATAAATAGAGGCGGAATTTTCCTTCTAACTACCTCAGGGATGACTCATTAGAAGTGGCTAAAGTCGATAAGACACGGATCTCCTTCTTTAGGTAGTGTTTTTTACCTCCCATGGAACACTCTTTGAAGATAGGACTCCCCTCCATGATTATAGGGATCCTAACCTCTCCCTCTTCCTCTATATAATCAAGCCTTCTCCCTTTATGAAAGCTAGCTGAACATATAGCCAAGAAGCTAAACTTGAAGAAGAGAAACTATAGTTGAGTAATTGCTATATAGAAGGTAGAACTAAGGAGGATTCCATAGAGAGAGCCCCTTCCGAATTCCCGACGAGCTTTTGTGAGACGCGCTCTGCTAGAACCCTGTTGGAGGAGACCGAAATGTCGAAGCTTGGTTGTACTCTTCCTTTATTTCATTAATATACTCGACTATGGTATTGGTTCCATAATTGTGTTATGTTTATTTAATGCAATTGATTTAGTCTTCTTCAACTGACTGATAGTTACAAATGTGAAATAGTATGTTGTGTATCATTGTTGTTTCTTGTGTGTGTGCAGGTATCCGAGCGTGAAGGCGAGTGGATCGTGATTTTTCAAACCAGGAGTGAGAGGCAGCCACTCTTTCCGATGACAGCAACACCGTAGGACCTCCTGTAAGTCATCTATCGAATCTCCATCCATTCGTTAACTAGGAATCGATATTATAGCTAGTCTCGTTTGTGGCTAGACCCACTCTAGGGCTAGTGGGATTGCCTCTGTCTGTAGAGGGGATTTACCTCACCAAAAAATTGGCGACTCCACTAGGGAATCAATGCGAGTTTTTCTTTCATCCATTAGGTCTTCTTCTTGGTATTTTCTTACTTAGCTTGCTTTTTCTGATTATTTTTGCTAAGTCTAAGACCCCTGTTCAGCCCCAAAGGATCAGATCTGACCTTTGTTTTTCCAAAATTCTCCTTTTACCAAGGTTGACTTGATTGGCTCATTTTTTGGTCTGATAGTCGCGCCCAATGGCACTTTTTTCTAGTTCAGCACCTGTGCCATCCCCTATTTGGCACTGATTACAGCCAAACAGTCGTGCCAATTCCTGTAGGTGCTAGGGTTTTCTAGATTTTGGAGTTTTTTGTCATTCCTTGTGCTTCTGGGTGATTTCTTGACATGTTTTGAGTGCTTTGGGATTGTTTGTGATTGTGAACAGCCTCCTTCCTTCAGTTGTTTGTCCGTTTCCTGTTAGCATCATAGCCTTAGGGTTTTCTAGTGCTTCGGAATGCTGAGCCTCCTGTAGGTGTCTGGGTCTTTTGTTTCACGGTCAACTTCATTCCTTGCTTGATTTCATTCGGCTCCCTTGATCTGTTTGAGTGATTGCATTTGTTGAAATGAGTCTTGCCTCTTTCATTCAATTGTGCTTTTTGTCACTCCAAGCATAGATTACACTACTTGTATGGGTCTGTTTAGACATCTCTCTTCGATTTGAGAGATTGCAACATTGGTTTGAGTTTTGTTTTTTTTTCTTTTGAGTTGATTGAATTGTTTCGCTATGACTCTCGCGTTGACATTTTCGAACTAGTGTGTTGATTTGTTTTTCATGTCATTTAGTGCACTGTTTGCCCTATTACATTGAAAAATCAAAATAATTTTGTGCTTTCATTCTTGTTTGCATTGTGGAATTGAAAATATTTTGTATAACTAGCAATGGAAATTCTAGGGAAGATTTCTCATTTTCATTAGCTTGCATCATATACTGTAGTGGATGCTTCTGTGTGTTCTCATCATTTTCTATCGCTTGGAAACTTCTAAACTTTCTCTTAGACAGCTTTTCATCGAACGAAATGGTATTTTATGGCCTGTAGCTTGCATTTGGGGATTTTTGAGATTCAACATTCGGTAGGACCTTGGAATTGAAATACAAATGCAATATCAACTTAAAATTTATTCAATTAACCTAAGGCAACATTGAAACCTAACGAAACATTTAGTGGTCTAAGTTAGGGATGTGTTCCGGTGTCTTTAAACCTAGAAATTTTCGCTCGCCATCTGGCTTCAGAAAACACTAGTATAGACTTGCGCTCCCCGTACCGTCGAGTATATAAAGAGAGACCCCTCTAGGTTGCAATCCTTTTATCCATAGGAAACCGAGTCTGCCGCCTTATAACTGTGATACACCGAACACAACATTCAAGGAGACTACCTACATGTACTTCAAGTCCTTGGTTAATTCTTCTTTCATTTTATTACCAATGTGTATATGGAAGTTCACAGAAACCCGGTACACCCTTCTACCTAGACTACCTGAGCAGTCATTTTTGATCTTTACTGACTCTATAAATTTTAAAAGATCATCGAGCACTTGTCATTTCACGCTCGCTTAAAACTGAAAGAGACTAGAGTCATCTTTGACTGTTTCTTGCCTCTTAAAACATGAAACAACAAATTTTTGGTTTCAATGTGGTAAAATAAATGACCTACAATTACACACCCATTAAAGTTTGATTACTTGGCATGTCTTTGTTTGCCTTGGTTTTTGATCCAAGAGTCTCCTTTTCCGATATTTTTCCCTTCTCTAGTGTGCTACATTCATAGTGGCAGAACCATTGGTTTCCTCTACTGGTAGTCCTTTCTCGGACGATTCATCTGAAACTTCACAAACCTCTAGGTCTGCCGAGCTTCAGCAGCCTATCATATCGTCAGAGTACCCCTTTGGAGAACCAATTGAGTTCAATTGGCCTCTCTCAAATGCTTGGATTGGGTTTGGGGTCGGGGAACATTTTCCCCCTCTCACTTCGAGATCACCATTTTTGGCTGCTGTCATACCTCCTAGCCCCCGTAGTCTTTTACAAGATCTCACAGTGGGTTCATACATGGACTCATCTGGTCCTAATGGCAGTGAGGGAATTCTAGTTTCTGATGAAGAATACCAACTTTTCCCGGAAGACATCCATTAGGACCCAGCTCAATCTTCGCCATCGGTGTCGCTTCCAGCTAGATATAGGTATTTAGGTCAGATTATAGCTGGTATTACCTCTATGGCAACATCAACTCTCTTGAGGGGGCTATTTATCCCATCATTAGGGATGTTGCCGACAACACTTGTCTCGTCGACGCCTTTTGTTACGTCTGTCTCCACTAGGCCTACTGTCTGTGTGGCTACATCGACACCGGTCATCACCGCTCAGTCGTCAGGAGTTTTGACTTCGGTAGAGACTTAGATTTCCATGGAAATCCCTGATGGCCTTTCTTTTGAGGAGTATCGGCTGGCTGTTTAGCAACAGAGCTCCCAGACTAATCAGTCCCCTCAGGATCCTAATCGTTCTTATTGTTCTCATTATGGCACGGATGGTACCTCGATTTATTCACTTCTGTTTCAATATGATGAGCATGGAAACTCTATCTATTTTCCTGCTCCTAAGGCTTATCAGTTTATTAACGGTTTTATACCTACCTTCCCTGGGCAACCTTCTAACCAACAAGGACAACCCTTTTAGGGACAACCTTCGGTTCAGCAAGGGTATGCTTTCGGCCCACAAGGATAACCCTTTCAGGGACAACCTTTAGTGCAGCAAGGGTATGCGTACGATCCACAAGGGAAACCCTTACAGGGAAAACCTTCGGTCCAGCAGGGATTATTTTATGGCCCGCAAGGGCAACCTTACAATCCTCAAGGTCAACCTTTACAAACTCAACCTGTGGTCCAACCAGGGAAACCTCAAGGACCAGTTTTGATCTAGGTGGGTATCAGTGGCCACCCACCTATTCCATTTGGACTAGCACCATAATTCTTGCAGCTCTTCACATTCAGCACAACTTACTATTTTTAGCAGGTTTTCGGGTCCTCCACTCCCGGAGCCGTTTCGGGGCCTTAATGATCCAGGTGGATATTGGTGGCCACCCACCTATTCCATTTGAGCCCCCACCATCAGTTTTTTCAATTTTCATGTTGCAACAAAACTTATTATTTTTAGCAGTTTTTTGGGTCCTGAACTTTCGGAGTTGTTTTGAGGCCCTAAACGACGTTTTTTGGGAAAACTGAGAGTAACATGGGTCCCTGGACAGATGTTGCTTGTTCAAAATTTTTACTCCTCAGATAGATCTTTCTAACGAGCTATTAAGCGCGTCAAACGGAGATCGGGTGCCAAAGTTACGCCCCCGGGAAGTTGAACCACCAATTTACCCAAACGGGCGCCCACAGTTTTAGCGCCTCATCTCCTACGGTTAGGTTTTTGGACGTTTCAGATTCTACATTGTTTCTCAACAATAAATAGGCCCTCGAGCCTCTTTGTAACACAGTTCAGAGGCATGTAGCCGCCACATCTCTTCTCAGAGATAGCTACCAGCGCCCTAGCTAGTTTTATTTCCATTCTGTCTGTAAGCATATTTCTGTTATTTGATATTAATGAAATGAATTGTTATTTCCGCTACATCTTTGTATTTATGGTTATGTGTTTATTTTGTTGTTTTCCTGCATAAATCCGGATCAATGGTATCAGAGCGAGTCTGCTCTTTCTTTGTTTTTCTTTGCATGTCCCCAACGCGGTCAAGGTATAAGGATTTAGGGCTCGATCCAGTTGAACCCTTGCAAGATCAGCCTCGCAAACCCCGACGACCTCCCATGGCGGAAGAAAAGAAAGACGAGGGAGCAGGAAATTCTATCAAAATATTGCTTGAGGAGGCCCTCGAGAAACAAAGGAATGCGATGATGGATAACTTTGCTCAAATCCTTCAACGACTGCCCACATATGGTGCATCTGCATCCAACAGCCACTCTAAAGGTGCCACTCCCTTCAAGGTACAGGTAAACTTTGACATTCCTATATTTGAAGGAAAAATAGATGCAGATGTCGTAGACAGATGGTTAAATTTTTTGGAAGGGTATTTCTCGGTCCATGACTTCTCTGACCGAGAAAAGATTACTTTTGCACTCCTCAAAGCTGCCCCCCATGTCAAAGACTGGTGGGAAACCTACCGTGAGCAAGAGGGCAAAGGGGAACCCACTCTGTTCTCGTCCACACCCACTTGGAATTCGTTCTGAGATGGCATCAAGGAACAATGTTACCCCATGGGGAGCTATGAAGACAAATACATCTAATGGACCACGCTGCGACAACAAAAGGATCAAGATGTGCACGAACTGACGAATCTGTTCCATACCCTGCGCACAAAGTTGGGTATTAAAGATTCAGAGAGACATTTGGTGCTCAAGTACCGCGGCTATCTGCATAAACATATTCAGGAGGAAATGGAGTTCCTCGACATTACATCGCTTGGCACGACATATCACTATGTTGTAAAGATCGAGCATAAATTTAAGTAGAAGAAGCGAGACTTTGGATCTGCGAATCCAAAAGTTGCCCCCAAACCGAAGAAAAAGGGGTAAGGCCAAAGCAATGCGACTCAGAAAAACACCACAAATCCAAAGAAGGACACAGGGAAGTGGTGTGAATTTCATAATAGCCCCACTCACAGCACAAACGAGTGTCGGGCCAAACAGTCTTTGGTGGCCGAACTAAAGGCACCTGAATTAGATGCATTTTCTGATCCTGAGTTAAAACCAGACAAAGGCAATGACAAAGGGAAGCAGATCATTGATGCAGATCCCAGTGCTATTGTTTCCACCACCAAGATCCAGAGGGAGGGTCCAGAGGATCCAGAGGAGGGGGAGCGCCTCTTCCAGTCGTAGATGTGGGTGAAGGGTTCTCCGCTGCAATTTCTCGTCGATAGCGGAAGCCAAAAGAACCTCATTTTAGCAGAGGTTGTGAAGCAGCTTGGCCTACCTACCATAGCACACCCGCAGCTGTATAACATTGGGTGGCTCCACCCAGGGAGAGATCTCCGCATCCGCCAGCAGTGCTACCTTCCGTACAGTATCAAGCCATTCACGAATGAGGTTTTGTGTGATGTTGCTCCCCTTGATGTAGCTGATGTATTATTGGGCCAACCATACTTGTGGAGGCGACATGCTGTGTATGAGTATAGGCCTCGTGCTATTATTATTACTTTGGGAAATAACTTGTACAGGATACCGGAGGTAGCACCGCCTCCTATCATCTCTTTAACTACTGCAAAACAACGCAGTAAGATTGTTTCCAAAACCAGGAAATTCATTTTCCTTACAACTCACTCACAGGGAAAGAAAATTATTGTGTCCACAACCTCGAAACAGGGCTCCCTTGCATGGTTGCAGCAGATGGAAAAAGTCATGGAGGAATATGAGGAATTTTTCCCCTCACTCATAGAGGTTCCTCTACACTGTCAGGAAAAGCACTCCATTGATCTGACTCCCAACGCACCACCGCCTGATGTTTCCATACATCCTGCAACTAAACATACAGAATCCAAAAATGTACTATCTGAGGTTGATAAAGAAACCAAATTTACTAAATGCATCCAGCATGTCCACCCGCAGGTCCTTGACATCTTCAACACATCTAATACTCAGTTCAATAGAATTTGCCTCATCTCATGGGGGATCTCAACACAATGGGGACCATTACTTCCTAAGGAGAGAGGAATGATCTAGGTGGATATCGGTGGCCACCCACCTATTCCATTTGGACTAGCACCATAAATTCTTGCAGCTCTTCACATTCAGCACAACTTACTATTTTTAGCAGGTTTTCGGTTCCTCCACTCCCGGAGCCGTTTTGGGGCCTTAATGATCCAGGTGGATATTGGTGGCCACCCACCTATTCCATTTGAACCCCCACCATCAGTTCTTTCAATTTTCAAGTTGCAACAAAACTTACTATTTTTAGCAGTTTTTTGGGTCCTGAACTTCCGGAGTTGTTTTGAGGCCCTAAATGACGTTTTTTGGGAAAACGGAGAGAAACATGGGTCCATGGACCGATGTTTCTCATTCAAAATTTGTACTCCTCAGATAGATATTTCTAACGAGCTATTGAGCACGTCAAACGGAGATCGGGTGCCAAAGTTACGCCCCTGGGAAGTTGAACCACCAATTTACCCAAACCGGCACCCACAGTTTTAGCGCCTCATCTCCTACGGTTAGGTTTTTGGACGTTTCAAATTCTACATTGTTTCTCAACAATAAATAGGCCCTCGAGCCTCAATGTAACACAGTTCAGAGGCCTGTAGCCACCACATCTCTTCTCAGAGATAGCTACTAGCGCCCTAGCTAGTTTGATTTCCATTCTGTCTGTAAGCATATTTCTGTTATTTGATATTAATGAAATGAAGTGTTATTTCTGCTACATCTCTGTATTTATGGTTATGTGTTTATTCTTTTACGTTCCTGCATAAATCCGGATCAAGCTGGGCAACCAGTATATCAACCTGGACCTTTATACGGTCCTGGGGGGAAAATCCATACATCTCAACCTTTGGTGCAACCACAACAGCCATATTTTCCAATTGGTCCAAATGTTGCACGAGCAGGGCCATCTTATGGTCCTGCTCCAAGTCAACCTGGTTATCAGGCACAACCTGGCCCACTGCAGCCATCAGGCCAACCTGCTCAGCAGGAGCAACCTGGTGGCTCTCATTAGTCAGGTCAACCTGTTCAGCCCAGACAACCTGCACAGATAATTCACCCTGCTCAGCAGGAACAAACTGGTGGCTCTCATCAGTCAGGTCAACCTGTTCAGCTGGGACAACCTGCACAGATAATTCACCCTACTTAGCCAACGCTTTACTTTATGTCGCAGTCGAATCAACCTCTGCGCCCGACCTATCCAGCTCAGCAGGGCCCTACTTATCAGCAGCCCGTTCGACCCCAAGGTGGTTATTACCCTCAAGGTCAATATCGACCAGTATACGATGCACCTCAAGGTTCTACTCATTACCCTCAGCCACCAAGCCATACTTATATTCCAAAGAAAAATCCTTATGCTACTCAATCGAGACCCTCGTATACTCAGAATCAGTATTCTAGTTTTCAACCCCCGTATCCTGGTCCTCAGCTGCCATATCAACTGAATTATTCGGCTTATACCCCTTATGGTCTGAATCATCTAGGACAGAACCAATGGGGGCAGAGTTATACTCAACCAGGATGGAGTATGGGTATGGGTCCTTATCTAGGACCTGCTATGCCTTTTAACCCTCGATTACCTTTTCTCGCCACATTGGAGTTACCGGATGTGTCCAAATTGACAAATGATCCAAATCTTCATAATCCATATTGGCCTCTGATTCCAACAAAGGTTCCTGGTGATTGTCCTAAGTTTGAGGGAAAATCTAGAGAAGACCCCCAAGCACACGTCATGACAAACCATTTATGGTGTTCTTCCAATTCTTGGGTGGATGACTCTGTTCGACTCCGTCTTTTCCAGTGCACTCTCACCGGGGTTGCTGCTAAGTGGTATATCGAACTGCCTCGTGGTATATTTCAAGATTTCAACACTCTTGATATGGAATTCCTTACTCATTTCCAGTTTCTGATTTTTTATGAAGCTAGGACGCATCTCCTAGCATCCTTGAAACAGGACCGGGCTACCCATATCTCGGATCACATTCATGAATGGAGACAACTTCGTCGCCTGATCAAGTTCGAAATTCCTGATCAGCTTCTTAATCATTGGTTCACTACCTCTTTTTCAGTCATATTGCGAAAGACATTGCCATGGGGGCATGTGTAACCGAGGAACAAGCCATTTCTCATGCCCAACACCTTGATTTAGTGTACTCTCAATCGGGCATATTGTATGACATCTTGAATGAGGCTCCATGACCTGGGACCTCTAAAGCGCCGGCTACCCCATCGGTCGACGGTGTTATTGGTTCCATGTCTCAGACTTCACACAAGTCTTCCAATGGGAAGTAGAAATAAAATTCTTCCAATGCTTCTGCTCCTCAGCCTACCCCAGATTCTAGTAAAACCTCGGAGGTCAATGCCGTTCAGGCTAATCCTACAGACAAGACTTCCAAGGGGAGAGAGAAGGGCAAAGGCAAGGCCAAAGCCGATGCCCCAAAACCAGAATCGTCTAAACCTTGTGCTGATGATGGTTCACAGCGCAAGCTGAAGTATCCCTATTTGATTTTTGATGAGGAACACTACACTAAGGATTGCCCTAGAAGATTCGAAGTTAGTAAATTGCTCAAAGGCGCTAAGGGAACTCTGGTTGTCCTTAAAGAACCTTTCCCATTGCAGCAAACTCATATGGTCGATCAACCTGCGTCGTTTGCACCGTTTGGCTCTCAGGTGTTCATGATGAACGGTTTTGCACCCGTTTCCATCGCTACTCGGTCGAAAGATTACATTGGATCATGAAAGGCAACCGGGAAAGAGATCACTGATGGTCCTCCTCCCACACCTGCCTTTGGTCCTCTTGAGATTGAAAGGCCTAGTGCTGAACCCGTTGTACAACCACTTTCTAAATGTGTTCTTCGAAAATCTTCTTATAATCCTAATGCCTGTGCTACTCAGCATTACATTATTGTTGAGGATTTAGCACAGGCGCCATCCGTGATGTCTGTGTTGGAAGTACTCTAGTGTTGTCCATCTCAACGAAAAGTGTTGTTATCTGCGATCGGCGGAATTGATCCTGCTGATTCTAGCCTTATCTCTTTCGATTTAGAGAATTTCATCCCCCGACTTCCACACCAAATTGCGCTCATCATACAAGTCGGCATTAACGGTCTCAACATCCATAGAGCCGTTGTGGATGAAGGTGCATCCACTTGTGTCATGTCATCTGCCTGTTGGAAGGCTATTGGCTCTCCATCCCTAACTTCGTCACCCAATGCCCTTGAGGCATTCGATGGAAGGGAATCGAAACCCTCGGGTGTTCTCACCACCCTACCGATCATGTTATAAGGAAAGACGGTCAACGTCAAAGTAGAAGTAGTTGACGCTAAACTCAATTACAATCTTCTACTCGGTCGCAGTTGGACTCACGCTATGTTGTGCATTCCATCGACCCTCTTTCGTCTTCTAAAGTTTCCGCATGAGGGAAAAATCATTACTTTCGATTAGTTGTCATTCTTTACCTCGTCTTCTGAGAACAATGTTCCATACGTGGATCAAATTCCTTCTCTTGATAGCATAGGGTCGGGTCTTTTCAAAGACCCTGCCCTCATGGGTATCTTTCCCCTTCCACCACCAAATACTATTCAAGTCAATATGATCTCTCGATCGGATGACTCATGGATTGTCCCTTTACCTGAACAGGTTGATTCATTTGGGGATTTGATGCTGCTTAGTCCAATTGAAATCAATTATTGTGAGCTTACAGCTGTATCTGATTCTCCCCCTTTTGAAGGTGCTCCTTCGAGAATGAATCTCGATGTTTATTCTCAATCCCCCTGGCTTGGCGATGCGGATTCACCTAATCCTTTGAAAGAAGTGTTTCCATCCGATGAAGATATAATGGAAACCATGTCTCTCGAAGATCTACCGTGGAGCGGTGGGCATCACTGTTCCTCATTTATGCCTGGCCTCTTGGCAATGTCTAACTGTCTTGAGTGTTTTTCATCTCAAGTTCCTTCTCCACCACTTCAAATGCCTATTTTGACTCATGAAGTCTTCGTTGAAGGTAACCTGGGTAACATCACTCAGATGATGCCTATCGACATTTCCGTGAAATCTGGAATTGTCGAGAACATCCATGTGGGAGTCACTTGTTCTTCCGATGAAGTCCAAGTGTACACTAGTCTCTTTCGCGAATTTCGTGATGTTTTCACCTAGTCTTACGAAGAGATGCTTGGAATCGACCCCAGTATTGTGGTGCACGAGATTCCCACCTATCCCGGTGCGAAACCTGTTCGCCAGCATCTTCGTCCAGTGCATCCTCGAAAAGCCGCCGCCATAAAAGCTGAAGTTGAAAAACTTCTTAAAGTGGGTTTCATTTATCTGATCCCTCTGACAAAGTGGGTTTCTAACATTGTTCCTGTGGATAAGAAGCAGGGAACAATTCGCGTCTGTGTTGACTATCGCGATATTAGTCGAGCTTGTCCTAAAGATAACTATCCCACCCCTTTCATTGATCAGATCATTGATGATTGTGTGGGCAGTGAGATTTTTTCCCTTTTGGATGGATTTTCTGGCTATAATCAGATCAACATTCTCCTGTCTAAACAACATAAGACCGCTTTTATCTATCCTTGGGGAACATTCGCGTGTAATAAACTCCCTTTCGGCTGGAAGAATGCTGGAGCTACGTTCCAGCATACGATGTCTTATGCCTTTCACGATATTCATCATATTTTTCAACCATACCTAGATGACCTTCCGGCTTATTCAGCTACGTGAAAAGATCACCTGGACCATCTCCGCCAGATATTTCTTCGTTGTAGACGCAACAACATCCGGATCAATCCACATAAATGCATCTTCTATGTCAATTCTGGTAGAATTTTAGGGTTTATCGTATCTAAATACGGAATTCGCCTTGACCCACTTAAGGTTGAGGCTATTTTCAATCTCCCCTCTCCATCCTCGTTACACCAGCTCCAGAGTCTCCAAGGCAAAGAAAATTTCCTACGTCGTTTTATCCCGAACTATGCCAAATTAGCCAAAGGATTCACATGAATTTTAAAGCAGGACATCCCTTTATGTTGGGATGAGATTGCTCAGCAATATTTTGATATGATTAAGACATTTCTTGTCAATGATCCTCTATTACGTCCTCTGAATTATCATCGTGATTTCACCCTCTATCTAGATGCCGCCTTCAGTACGATCGCCATGGTTTTGGTTCAATATGATGATGACGGTAACGAGCATGTCATTTATTACTTGTCTCGGAACCTTCTCGACCCTGAAACACGTTACGCACATGTCGAGAAGTTAGTGTTGGCTGCGGTCTAGGCCGTCCAGCATTTTCTTCATTATATCTTGTTATGCATGGTGACCGCGATTTCTAATTGTAACCCCATGACCTATATTCTGTCTCGGCAGTTGCTGGGGGACAAATACTCGAAGTGGATCGTTATCCTCCAAGAGTTTGATTTGGAGTTTACTATAGCCAAATCAAAGAAATCACTTGTTTTCGCTGATCTAATTTGTTCTCTCCCCACTGAATCTGCTCCTTCTCATTCCAAGGATCATATTCCAGACGAAACTCTTTTCTTGATTAGCACCCTCGGTCCATGGTACGGTGATATCATCGTGCATCTCCAAACTTCTACTTTTAGGTTTGAGTTAACGAAAGATGTCTGACGCTGCATTCGACATCAGTCACAACCTTATCATATTATTGGAGATACCCTCTATCATGTTGGAGTCGATTCTGTACTTCGTCGATGTCTGACCCTCAAGGAAGCTAAGAAAGTTTTAAATGACTACCACAGTGGTGCCTGTGGTGGTCACATGTCTGGTTATTCCACCGCACAGAAGGTCCTTCGTGCTGGCTATTTCTGGCCGTCCATTTTTAAAGACTGCATTGTTGCAGTATGCAAATGTCATGCGTGCCAGATATATCAACGCAAGATGCGTGGGCCACCTGTTCCTTTACACCCTGTCATTACCGTTGGTCCTTTTTCCAAATGGGGCATCGATTTCATGACGTGTAACACTCGCTCAGTCGGGGGGCATGCCTATATCATTGTCGCCGTCGATTATTTTACAAAATGGGCTGAAGTAATGCCTATGCTGGCTGCGGATGGTAAAAAAGCAACGCAATTCATATTCAATCATGTTATTGCTCGGTTTGGTGTTCCTCAAGCCATCGTTACTGATCACGGTTCTCATTTTTGGGACTATATGATGGCAGAGCTGACATCTAAGTTGGGTCTGTGCCACGACAGCTCAACGCCATATTACCCTCAAGCTAATAGCCAGGTTGAAGTCGTAAAAAAAGTTCTTGTTACAATTCTTCAACGAAAAAATGGGATCCATAAATCAAATTGGCATCTCATGTTGTTTTCAGCTCTTTGGGCTTACCGAACGTCGATTAAGAGTGCGACCAGATTTACCTCGTTTCAGTTGGTGTATGGTTTAGAAGCTACTCTTTCAATTGAATGTGAAATCCCTTCACTCAAACTAGCTGTGGAATTATTGCCTAGTACTTTGCCTGAAGAAGAGCGTCTCCTATACTTAGAAGGATTAGATTAAACTCGTTGCTTAGCTGCCTTGGTCATCGAAGCACAGAAGAAGCGAGTCAAAGCTCATTTTGACCAAACAGTTTCCCCTCGTTCTTTTATCGAAGGCGACCTCGTTCTCCTGTACGACCAAGCTCATGATAAGCTGGGGGCAGGTAAATTCCAACCCATGTGGCATGGGCCCTACATCGTTAAACGTGTGTTACAAAATGGGGCTTATGAGCTTATTGATTATGAAGGTTATCCCTTAGCACAACCCAGAAATGGGTTTTACCTGAAAAAGTATTATGCTTGAGTCATTCATGCATGATATGTGTATATAGGTGATTTTTTTCATTGTGTGCATGCTTTGGTTTGATGTGCTTTGTGAGCTTTTTTCTGCTTATTGGGTCTTTTTTGTTATGTATATGTCTATTTCCCCTTATGTCGGTTTCACAGATGGTGCTTCCCGCAGTACCAGGAACTTGTCTTCGGCAACCTGGGTAATTTATGAGCCTGTTGGTGAGTTGATTAACTTACAAGGTATTTTTCTAGGACCAACTACAAAAAATGTCGCTGAATATAGTGCTATTTTGGAACTATTAACCGAGGCAGTTAACCTCGGCATACGCGCATTGCTTGTGAATCTGAATTCGCAGCTTGTTGTTCTTCAACTTAACGGTCATTATTCGGTTCGAAACCCACACATTTTGAGATTGTATTTGCGTATTCATTTACTTGAAAGACATTTTGATTTCATTAAATATCAACATATACCAAGACGAATGAATACATTAACTGATGCAATAGCTAACATTGTGCTAGATAGACATTTGTGCAATTTATAAAACATCATCATATGTAAATAGACCCATGTAGAAAATAGATGTATATATATATATATCGATTGTTTGCAACGTGTGCATCATAAAAGCTCAAAAATATATATGTATGTTTCAGTTACATCGCGAGACAACATGTCTCTCAAAATGTGAGGAAATAAAAAGCCTAAGTGCCTAATCGGCGTGGAGCTCATGATAACACGTCACCGCCCGTACCAACCGCCTCAGCAAGCAGTGGATACGACTCGGCACCCCTACAGTGTGCCTCTGATAGGCCCGAGGCACATCATCAAAACAAGTATAGTCTAGAATCCCACGAGTGATCCCCTCCAAGTTCTTTACTATCTCCTCGTCACTACCCTCACCATGAGGATCGAAATAATGAGGCATTCGCCTCGCTATCGGTGACATACCTGCGGGTCGCTCTGGGCCAACATCTGCATACATATAAAATTAACTGTCAAAACATGCATATATACCAAAAACTCATAAACTCATAAAAATAAAAAATGAGTCTCACCTAGCTCTTCCTCCCAATCCTCTCCCTCTGGGAGCGAGAGGTATGGATCACCGGTGAAGTATGTACTAGAGTAAGGCCAATCCTCCACGACAATCAGTTGTTGTCGAAGCCAATCAAAAAACTCTGGCCTTCAGGACATCTGTTGGCCACCCCCTGCTCTAGGCATCAGTGTGGCCCATCGGGCCATCCGTGGCTCCCTGGGTGGTGGCATCAGGACAATGACCTCCAGACACTGGAATATGGGTAATCGTTCCAAGAAGAACGATACCAAAATGGATCCATACCCAAACTGCTTTAGTTTGGTCTTCTTGCACTTGGTCAGCTGCCGCTTGATGTTAATGGTCACGTCCTTGGCCCAATTGAAGAGAGTCGGGTTCATGCACTCTGAAGCAAGAAGGAGTTGTGTCTTTGTGGATTCATGCGGTGCTTGCGATCATGCAACCCGTGTGATAGTGTGCAGCACTACTTTTAGTGTCAGATCAAGAACGGTTTGGATGTCTACTTTTCCACTCCCTGTTCCTTTTCATGCCCCTCGACACACCCTATCAATCACCATTCCCATGCTTTCCTCAGAAGGACGGGTACCGGTCAAGATAGGGACTGCACCCTACGCGACAATCCAGTGATGAAAGACACATTAGAGACTTCGAGTTTGAGTTCCTGATATCGAAGCACAAACTTTTCTTGATCTTCATCCCAAATTCTTATCATATATTGAAGCAATTCGGGCTGAGCCCGGAGACATGGTGTCAAAAATAATTTCTTTAGCCACAGTTTCTGAGGGCATTCATGCATTGTTAATTCTCCATGGCCAATTCATCCTCCTCATTGTGTTCTCTATCTTTCCATTCGATTACCATATTTTTTTCTTGGTACCTGCATACATTGTTCACATAAGCATTGTAAGTCTCTTTAGGCATCGAAATTTGCAAGAAAATGGTTGCATTTTCTTTAAATTTAGGCAGATTTTGGGTTGTGCAGTTGGCGCGACTGTTTCACTAACAGTTGTGCCAATGGGTGCAACCCCTGTGTAAAAAAGGGGCGATTGGCGCGGGTCCATGCTCGAAACCTGCGCCAACCGCGATGCCCTAGTTTTTACAAATCCTCCCCTAAAGCATTCAAATGAAAAATCAAGGTAATAAAAATTAGCTTGAAATATGGCAAATGGTGTTAGCTCTTACCTGAAACTAACGGGATCAAGATTGGTTCACTAGATCGCTCGCAATTGTCGCCACAAGATCACAAGGTAAATTGACCATTGTTGCTCCACAAAGAGGTAAATGTGAAAAGTAAATAATTTTTTACCATTTATGGTCTTTTATAACTTTTCAAAATCTTAAATTAGGTTTTAAAACATATTTTTCGATTATTTCATCATATTATTGTCGAGAAATACGTTTTACACACGTCTTTTTGTGGAGCAACAGGTTTTCACATGGTTATGATGAAGAACGAGTTGTATTTTATACTTTTTCGGACTCGGTAAAAATATGAAAAAGTCACTACTGGAGTCACCTTTCAGCTCTTTTCTAACTCTCTAAAACTGAAAATATTTCTGAGACGCTTGTCGTTTTGAACTCGTTAAATTGGTTGCGAAACGATATCTACCCAGTATACGTTTACCCCTTGTTCGGGCTAGGATAGATTAATTATGAAAAAGGAATACCTTAGCCTATCGCGACTAAGAGGTTCTCTCAGACACAGTTTTCTACCTTTTCGGATCTGTGAGACTATTTACGAAAAGGGACTGATGGAGTTTTATTTTCTGCTTTCTTTTCAAATTCTCTAAATATGAAAAGATGCCAAGTTCTCCCTTTGTCAGACTCGTTAAAACTGATGACATCGGACTCCGTCGTCATGACGTTACCCAAGTTCCTCCTTCCTAGGGCTCGTAAAATGTACTAGGTTGGTTTTTTCCGAAGGAAAAACTTACATCGCAAGCATATTCTATCCCCTTCAAGTTTGTTTTCAAAAATAATTGGGGTACTCACCAGAAAGGGCTTGGGAAAATGGAACCACATTGTAGTCGTGTTGGCAGTGTGTCGCTCTTGAATATGGCACTTGTCTGCATTCGTGTCGAGTTGGGGACATCTCATCTCATTATTTGTTTGCCTCCATGGGTTTGGGTAATCTCTTTTGACCGCTCATCTGCTCTTTACCACATCACCATGACCTCAGATCCCTTGATGTCAAATACTGCCAAATCCAGTGTTGTGTTGCCGATATGTTCAAGAGAAGTTTTCCTCTGAAGTTTTCAACCTCCCTCTGATTCTCTGTTGGTCTTGATTCACAAACATCACATTCCTTTGTCTCGTATCGATGATGTGGGAAACATTATGGCCCACCTTCGATTAGGTCACTTCCTGTCGACTCCAGCTCATTATCTAGGAAGTTGATCTAGAGACTCCGTTCAGTTAACTTAGAGCCTGCATGACTCAATGGCAGGTTCTTCACATTCGACGCAAGGTCCACATCATTGGCCTTCGATCAACTGACTCTACGAGTGTTCGATGTCATATCACTGTTCACATTCCGTGGATTGTACATTTTGTACCTTGAGAGCCATTGCCATTATTGGTGGTTTCTCTCGCGTCTGTTAACGACTTTCATCATTGGCTGGTAATTAGACGATTTTCTTGCATGTTCGACTTCAGCTCACGTATTCGCATGCTCGAATTCACACTTTTTTTGGGTCGAGATGGAGCATAAGACCCTGGGTTTTGTATGATGAAATCCAGGCTGCGGGTTCGTTGTGGATTACTATGAATTATTGCATGACTCTTCTGATTGGATGGCTGCGACCATACCTGAGTCTATTTGTTGATCCTTATTATTGGATGGTTGTGTCCATACCTCAGATCTTACAATTTATGTACTCTATTATGGATGGCTGCGCCCATGCCACATGTCATGTATTAGAAGTATCATTTGTACTTGTACTTGCAGGTCTTCCGACAACATTGTTTGGGTCAAATGCGTTCTCATAAAGCATTTCACCCCTCCCTCTCTCTCAGACCTCATGCTTTAGGGAGTATCTGTTACACAGCATTTTGTCATCGTCCCAGCAATCCCTCGCCCCGCATATTGGAGGGTCTTTCCCGTGACTTTTGAGCGATTTCATACTCTGCAAATACATTCTTTGCATCCTTCTACATAAGGACATCATTTCTCCTGTTGAACATTTCCTCAAAAAGCACACAAAAACTTATGTTTTGGCATTGGCGTGGGTTACCAGTTCACCCCTCGCGCCAATAGGGAATATTTTCACTAGAGCCCGTGCCACCTGGTGCTATGTCTCTGTGTATTGCCCATGCCAGCTGTTTTAGGAATGTTTTTTAATAAATAGAGGAAGAAGTTTCCTTCTAACTACCTCAAGGATGACTCATTAGAAGTGGTTAAAGTCGATAAGCCATGGATCTCCCTCTTTAGGTAGTGGTATTTACCTCCCATGGAACACTCTTTGAAGATAGGACTCCCCTCCATGATTATAGGGATCCTAACCTCTCCCTCTTCCTCTATATAAACAAGCCTTCTCCCTTTATGAAAGCTATTTGAACATATAGCCAAGAAGCTGAACTTGGAGAAGAGATACTATAGCTGAGTAATTTCTATAGAGAAGGTATAACCAAGGAGGATTATGTAGAGAGAGCCCCGTCCGAATTCCTGATGAGCTTTTGTGAGACGTGCTCCACTGGAACCTTGTTGGAGGAGACCACAATGTCGAAGATTGGTTGTACTCTTCCTTTCTTACATTAATATACTCGACTATGGTATTGGTTCCATCATTGTATTATGTTTATTTAATGCAATTGATTTAGTCTTCTTCTACTGACTGATAGTTACGAATGTGAAATAGTATGTTGTGTATCGTCGTTGTTTCTAGTGTGTGTGCAAGTATCCAAGCGTGAAGGCGAGTGCATCGTGATTTGTCAAACCAGGAGCGATAGGAAGCACTCTTTCTGACAATAACAATAGTGTAGTACCTCCGGTAAGTCATCTATTGAATCTTCGTCCATTCGTTAACTATGAATTGATATTATAGCCAGTCTCATTTGTGGCTAGACCCACTCTAGGGCTAGTGGGATCGCCTCTGTCCACAGAGGGTATTTACCTCACCAACACATACCATGGTTTTTGTTGCACAAAAGTACTGATTGAGACATTAATTTCATGATTATCTTCCATAAACTTGTTGAAAAAATCTATCTGAATGGTGTCCAAGAAATGTTTTGCATGTTCTTCTTACTGATTTCGTGCTATTCTTCTTTGCATCACATCCCTTGCTTTTGGTGAAACATGTGAATTTTTCATCCAATATTCATATATTATTTTTTTAATATCTTCTCCAAGTCTATCTTTGTATGGTTGCCTACAAATAGATGTCCAACAAGCGAGTTCATCATTTACATCTATTTACAATCGAAATTTTTGATGGTTGTGCAAAGTTTTTGGTGAGGTTCCTAATGCTTGTGCCGTAGATTTTACCAAGTGATTATCTTTAGTACTTGATGAAACCACTACCATTTGTATTGATTTATGTGCATCTAAAGCAATTTTTTTTATAGATCTTCCAATTGACTTTAGAGCACTATTTATATTTTATATCACATTTTCCTTCATTTTTTTTATCTTTTGTTGATTTTCGAATAACCAATAAAGTCGTAGCTTCTTTAAATTTCTTTGATGTTAAGAGACTTTTCAAAATGTGGGCTTGAACTGTCACAATTTCATCTTTGAAGAACAAATCAATAATGCGCTTAACATGATATCGTATAACATGGTCAGTGTTTTTATCTCCATATGTGTGAGTGTCAACATCTATATTGATTTCATCTGTACATATTATAATTAAATGTACATAATGAGTTTACATATTCCATAAATAATTAAATTAATAAATATGTATAATTTCAATAATACACATTCAACATATATATACATACCTGGTGATTCAATTTCTCCACTTGAATTTCTTTCAACATTTTCAACATCTTCAATCATTGGTTCAATATCTCTTTCACTTTCTCTTTCAAAATTTTCTATCTCATCATCAATATTTTGAGGAATATCTCTCTTTGTTTACATTACAAAATATTTTTCAAATTAGTTCATAAAATAAAAATTAAGTTTCACAATACACTAGTAAATTTTTAAATATCAAATTTATAATATTTACAATTGCATACCTGCTTCAACTTCTAATTGAGGTTGATTATTCCTTTCAATATTTAAGCATTCTTCTCTCTTTTTTTGCAATATTCTCTCCCGTGTTCTCTACGTTACTTAAGGTCTCTTGGTCGATCATATTTTCTCTTGCAATTCCTTCGATTTCCCATGATAACTTAGTATGAAGCTAAACAAATTTCCTTCAAAATCTTGTCAAAAAAACCCACTACATCAAAACCTAGACAAAAACTCAATTGAAAAAAGCATCACAAAAGATTTAATTAAAAAAAAAAAAAAAAAAACCCATTTTAAAAATTTTGTACAAAAGGCATACTTCAGCCCAAAACAATTACTTTAAAAATTCCGCCAAAAAAATGTCTTTTAAAAATGAAATGAAGCTCAGAATATTTCCTTCCAAGTTCTGCAAAAATATTTCATTTAAAAAATTAGACAAAAAATCATTTAAAAAAATCATTAAAAAAGATTTACTTCGACCCAAAACACTTACTCTAAAAAATGTCACTTTGAAAAATACCTCCAAAAAAATTCCATTGAAAACTAAGCCCAACCTCTTAAAAAATGTCACATTAAAAAATACCTCCAAAAAATTTCCTTTGAAAATTAAGCCCAAAAATCCTTTGAAAATATTTCACTTCAAAAAAATACCTCCAAAAAATGTCCTTTGAAAATTAAGCCCAAAAATCCTCTAAAAAAATATCACTTTAAAAAATACCTCCAAAAAGAGTCCTTTCAAAATTAAGCCCAAAAAGAGTCCTTTGAAAATTAAGCCCAAAAAAATTCCTTTGCAAAATCAACACAAATGAAGAAATGTGCGAAAATATGCAAAAATAATGATTTCATTTTCGACTATTTATATAGCTGCGAATTTGATTTTTTGAGGGGTTTTATTGAATTTTCCGACCGATGTAATTTGCGAGCATAAGTTCATCCAAACTTCTGTAAAAAGTTCCGCCGAACTTTTTTGTCATTAGAATTAATGGTCCGACGTGCCAAAAAACAATTCGACCAAACTATTTTAGAAGTTCGGCTGAACTATTTAAAAATTTTGATCGAACTAACACGTCTGCAACTATGCAGCAACTCAGCTCTAAACACATTTCTTCAACTTTGGAATGATTAAACTCCATCAAAGTTTATGAATTAATTGTCAGAACCAAGAAAATCATTTGTAGAATTAAATCTACTTTCAGGAAATATAATTTTTATGAAATTCCATAAATATTTACTAATTTTAATCAATTTTGTAATAAAATGGGTGCAAACAATTTCTGAAGGTCATTATGATTCAGTGAAATAAAAATTATGTATCCTCCAAAATACACTATAAAAAAATTGAAAAAATTATGGTGAATTGCATTGGTCCGTCATCTGTAATGGGTAGATTTTGTATTTTTAGTTAATAACTAATATGTTGAGAAACTTCGAGTGAGCCGAAACATATTCAAAATATGTAATTTTTTCATATTAGATCAGTTCAAAAAATTGTAGTAATTATGATATGCATAAGTTGGTTTCGTAAATATAACAATACCGAAGTAGACTCTGTCTAGATTGTTGTAACACATTTTTTTTCTCAAAAACACAAAGTTTTCAAAGAATACACCAACGTGTTTGAACATGACTTTTTATGAATCCTTTGATTGTTAAATAAGGAACACTCAAAGAAATGTTAAGTTGACATATCAAATTTGAATAAAAAAATTCCAAAAAATAAGTAATTCAAAGCTAATAAAATTTCTAACAAGTTTTATTTTAATTGTAAAATGAAATTCTAAATAGAAAATTTGTTTTGGCTTGCAGAAATTTGGAAAAAAAAATGATATTTTTTCTCAAAAAAGAACAAAAAGTGTAACCCAACTTCACAATTTCACCCTTATCAAATTATTATTTGGAATGAGAGAGTTTAATGAGTAACTTGGTAGCATAGGTAGATACATCTTATGTCAGCCCTTGAGATAGTAAATGAATGTATTTGTGATAAGAGTTGCTTCTAGATGGTATGAATCTTCGAACCATGGTCACCTTCCACATTGATTTTTATTACTCAAGTTGGAATAATGTAAACTGGTGTTTCCTTAATAGGTAATCATGGTTAGAAGAGTAGTTGGAAGAAGTTGGGCTGCTAGAGGGCACCACATGGTGCCACCATCATAGCAAACTCATATCACCCCACCCAATGATGGGGAGCACAATGCAGTGTAGGAATAGACTCATGTTGGAGAAGTATTGAACTTAGTGAGATCATTTCAACATATGTCAGAGGCATTAATAACCCATTTGGAATGGGAACAAGGAGCATTTTCTATGTAGAATGAAGGGCCCCAAAACCACACAAGAAATGATGTGAGTTGGGATTTGGACAAGGTGAAGTTATTGGAATTTTTAGGGTTTGTGAATGGAAAAACTATAGAGGCATGGCTAGAAAACATGGCCATGTGCTTCACCTTAAGGGACTAGACCTTAAAGTTGAAGTCTAAGGTGGGTGTATTCTAATTAAAAGAATTATTGCACTTGGGATTCATTCGACTTAACATATCTTGTTGAAAAATGCAATAAGAAATTCTCAATTTGATTTTTCCTTGATTAAATTGACAAAGTTTGAATTTCCACATCAGTAGACAACTTGGATGTTGTTAACTGAGGTTCCATGCATCTTTCACTTAGTTAGCTCAATGAATTAAGGTTAGAGAAGTTAGAGTTCATTTAAGCGTGTGTGATTTCTAATTTGTAGCAATCAAGGTCAGTTATTTCAAATTGTTTTTAGTTAAACTAATTCTAACTATTGGAGGAAATAGTGGAAGGTCGGTTGTGCAGTGGGACTTCAGTTGTTAGGTCCCTATAATACTAGTGTATCTCATTATTTTTATGGTTAGTGTAGCTCCCTTATTTTAATTTTCGTGCCCATGTAGTCCCTATATTGTTATTATTGTGCCCCATAGAATCCCATTATTGTTATTGTTATGCCCTTACATTATTATTGTTATGCCAACATTGATTATATTGTGACCCCTTAGACTCTTATATATAGAAAGGATATTTTTCCATTTGAATCATCCAAGAATTCTTCATTTATGTAATTTAAAGGAGGTTTCCCCCTCGAATAGGATAATTTTTAAGTCGTTAATATATATTTTCTTCTATTATGTGAGCTCGTTGCATAACATTTGGTATTAGAGCTTTGGATTCTAAGGTTTCACTTCTTCAAACAGGTCATCTTGTAATTTTCGCTATAATTTTTTTCTACGAAGCTTCAGAAGCTGAAATTGAAACTACGTGAAGTAGAAATACTGGTGAACCTCATGTACAACTTTCAGATCTTTTTTCACTATATTTTCGGAGATATGATCTGAGGAAATTAGGATTTTTTCAGGATCCAAAATTTCATCTCAAATAGGTGACCAGGGAAAATCATCATAAATTTCGTTTCAGGAACCAGATTTGAATTCTATAATAAGTGGCTGAAATTTCATGGACTATAGTTTTTCCTATATCAATTTTAGAGCCGAATGTTTAAACAGTAACATGTGGCATCCCTTACAACTTCACTCTACTGAACCAGTCCATAATCCGGTCATCGTGGGAGATTTGGAATAAATTTATCTTGAAGAATCCAAATTTGGTCTGACTTGTGGCATTGGAAAGAAGACTCATAGGGCTACCACAGGATCGAAGTTCAGATCGTAGAGATATGAAATCAAAGAGATACAACAGTTTCAATATCGAGTTCCTAAAAAGAAATAAAAAGGTGTGTATTTTTTTTTTAATTGCATAAATTTTGTTTGAAAAATGAGTTTGAAGTGATTCCAAGGGAATATTGAAGCATATATATTAGTATTGGGTTCTAAAATTCCTCCCAAAAAAAATAATTCCACACCCATTAGCCCTCAGAAATATCTACTATGACGCATGAAGAGGAATAATTGCAGCCCCAAACTTATGGGATCAAGTGCAACAAATTTCGCTCTCACAAAAAGCAACCAAAGATTAACTAAAATGTGACATGGATGGTTTAAAAGGTGACATGGATGGTTTAAAATATGACATGAATGGTTTAAAAGAAGGCATGGAAGGTTTGACAAAGTTGCTACAAGAATGGATTCGTAAAGGCAAAAAGGTATTAGATGAACTCATGATTAGAAAAAAATAAATGTTAATCATGATTTCATAGAATCTAACGTTATATTGAATACCCACCATATTCCAAAGATCAATATGAGGAATTTTGATGATAAGCATTCAGTAACATGGATACTACAAATGAAGCAGTATTTTGATCTCCATAATGTGCAACACACGCAAAAGGTATGCATTGCAAATTTACATTTAGAACCCAATCAGTTTGTATGGTATCGATGATATTTTTCTTGTAAACCACTTGTTACTTGGTCAATTTATATGAAGGAAATGGTATCATATTATGAGGATACAAAGAGAAACACCTTATTTATCCAATTGATAAATCTCAAACAAAAGGGTTCAATGGCAGAGCACATTGAGGACTTCCAAAAATTGAATATAAGGGTAAATCATATTCCAGGGGAGCATAGGATTAGTGTATTCATAGGGACTTTAAAGGACAACATCCAACATGAGTTTCGCCTTTGGGAACTTGATTCATTAGATAAGGCATTCAGGTTGGCAAGAAAAATTGAAAGAAAATTATGGAAACAAGGAATCCTACCACTCAAAGCTGTAAAGATGGAAGTGTTTCTTCTCCTAGCCTTCCACAACCCACAAGGTTGACACTACAACAATTGGAATAAAAAATATCAAAATGGCATTGCTACAGTTGTGATAGGAAATACACTAAAGGTCATAAGTGTGTTGAGAAGAAATTGTTTTACATAGATTGTGAAGAGGAGGAAGAAAAGGAACAAGAAACTTCAAAAGAAGAGTATATACACCAGGAACCAACCCTAGAGAAAGAAGAAATGAATCCGACCATATATTGTAATGCATTGGCAGGAATTACCACTCCTCAAACTCTCAAGATAGAAGGACATATCAAGAATAAAAATGTAATAGTGCTAATTGATTCGGGTAGTCCCCATAATTTTATTCATTGTAAGATAACCAAGGAATTGAATTTCTTCCTATACCCAGCACCAGAGTTTCAAGTGATGGTTACAAATGGAGGAATGATAAATTTCTCTGGAAAGTGCCATAATATCAAGCTAACCATGGGGGAATATGTATTGAATATTCCAATGCACTCCATTCCAATGGGTGGTGTTGATGTTGTACTAGGAGTCCAATGGTTACAACCTTTGAGTATGATAGCTTTTAATTTTCAAGAACTTTCCTTGAATTTTTTTTGGGAAGGAAAGGAATTTGAATTAATGGGTATTTCAGGGAAACCAAGAAAGATAATAAGCTCTAATGGAATCAAAAATCTTCTAAAGAAATAACAACAGGGCATAGTTTCACAATTATGTTCACTAGAGGTTCAAACATAGAAATCATCTATTTTTGTAGATCTCCACAAAGTATTAGAAAATCATTACAAGGCATTTGAGACTACCAAAGGCCTCCCACCTATTCATGATCATGATCATGATATTAATTTAATTCCAAGAAGTGTTCCTCCAAACATCAGGCCTTACAAATATCCCTATTCCCAAAAGAGTGAAATTGAATGTATGGTTGTAGAAATGCTAGAGGTTGGTATAATTCAACTTAGTCAAAGTTATTTTTCGGCTCTAGTAGTACTGATTCACAAGAAGGATGGATTATGGCGCATGTGTCTGGATTATAAGGAGATCAATAAGCTCACTATTAAATAGAAATTTCCCATTCATATCATTGATGAATTATTGGATGAATAACATGGAGAAATTTACCTCACCAAGTTGGATCTGTTATAACATATTCTGTAAACTGGAAATTAAAATTTTCAGTCGCATTGTGATAGAGCTTCGGGTGACGTTCTTTCTGGTCTGACCAGAAACTACGAATGGAAAATTACTCAGCTCAAGAAAACCTTGAAACTAATAAACAAACACCGAAATCCATGTAACTTTTGTATTTCCCCCTTATCCTCCCTTTAATGGGATTTCTTTATATAAAATCATATCATTCTCATCATCCTCCCGAAAACCATACCACATATTCCTTTTTATAAATCTCGTTTCCACGTCATCTACACTCCTCCATACTTCGTGTTGCGCACATTGTATATTCAAAATCATATCGCATCTCATCATCACCAATTCATAGATCTTTTCTTAACACAATCTTGCTGTTATGTCGATTTCACTTCACACATATCAGAACTTACCACTTCGCAGATTAGCTAATATAATATTTCACACGTCGGCGATAATAACCTTTTGCACATCGCAACTTCACCGATTTATCATTCCGCCATTAACTGCTCCCCATATCGCATGCGCTATGCGATATGCGCATAGACCACGTGCTGCCACGTGTTTAGTTCGCAAATTCCACAATTTAACTTGCGAATTCCATCTGGATCGTCGATATTTGCCCGATATTTTTCTTATCTCGCATATTTGAAATCTTTATACCTTTTATTTTGTGTCTGATGCGACTTCGGTCCCACCATACCATTCCATTCCATTATATTAATTATCATTCACTTATCTGCCCACCGATCTCCCTTTCTGTTAATCTGATGGTTATTACAGATTTTGGACTCCCCCGGGGTATTCTTGTTAACGCAAGGGGAGGGGTCCGAAAAAAGGTGGTTTTATTGCTCAGGCCCTTGTCACGTGTCTACTTTGTGTGCTCTCGCACCCACCCCCACCGGAAATCACTTACCATCTGGTACACCCTCCGGAAACGGTTTCTCCTCTGCTTAGAGGTTTTTAACCATTCATCTATTTCGCGTCTCTACTCCAGTTTCTCATCATTTATCCTCTATTGTCCTTACCCACGATTCATCCACTTTCACTATTTAGATTGTTTATGTGAAAATTTTTCCTATATGAAGGTATAAGCCAAGATTTTAACCACTGCTACAGGGAGGAATTATATTTTATTACATTACTGCTACACCATAAATATTCATATCTTATCAGCTTACTGTTTTCACCAGATATTACTTTTTGAGTAAGCTTAACAGTTTCCAGATATAAGGGGCGGAGGTTGAGTTTTTCAATGCTTGATATCAGCTCTATATTTAGTACAAAGACACCTTGCAGATTAGATTTCAAGATTCGAGGCAGAATATATGTACACAATTCAGCTTCGGGGACTCTACTATTATTAGTGTGATCGTTTTCAGTGTTTTATTCCTTTACTATTGTAACATCTTAGGAAGTAGTTTCTCTATGTATCGTTTCATATTGTAATATGAAGGGGTGGGCTTTTGAGGCCCAACTTTGTAAAAATTTTCTCCAAAATTTCTAATTAAAGTATTTCAGATCTTTCTTTGACAAAAATTTTGTTTCTCGTACGTTTTTCCAGTATTTCTATATATGTTTTCTTCATATGATTTAATTCATGTACAATTATCCAATTGAAAATTTAATTAAATCTCAGTTTCATTTTCAATTCCTTGTGAAGTTTTAATTTGATTAAGAGATTAATTTACAGGGCTATCTGTTATTGTAAATTCCTCTTAAAATCTAAATTACACAAGGTTTCTGTAATGACTTTATTATATTTTGTTTATTATGAAAACATAATTTTCATAATTTCTGAAAACTATAATTGTTTAAAGAGATTAGTATATCAGACTATCTGTCTAATCAAGCTCCTCTTTGAAACTGGTTATTGTTTGTCCTTCTATCTTCTCCTGAATATGTTTTTTTGGGTTGTAGAAATATTCTACACACATCCAAATCTCCCTAGTGGTTAAGCAGTTAGTCTGGCTACTACATTATCAGGGATCTCCTTACATTCTTTTGTCAACTTATTATACAAATCAAGCCATTCTGTCAGGTTGGAAGCTGACACTTTGAGAAAGGACTCTGCGAAGGAGGGATTTAGTCATGAATAGGAATTTTCATTGATAGCCAACCACCCCCAATTAAAACCATAAATCTGGCCACTGTGCTTCAAAGGCTGTTGTTTAGTGATAGTGAACAACGTTAAACAAGGCCTCGTAACAACTTAGGGAGCCCCCTCTGGTTCAAGGGCCAACTTGAACCTAAATCTGGTTGAGTTTCTTTCCTGGCATTATGTTTGCAGCCAAGGACTGCCTACTGGAAACATGTACAACATTTTTTGCCATTGCCGGGGATTCACATAACTAAGAAATTTTTCCTTGGATCACGATAAATTTTAGATCTATTTCTTGCTAGTGAACAAGAAGTAGGCATTTGTATTAATTGCATTATTTTCACCTGGTGACTCCACTTTGTCGGATGTCGATTCCACTAGGAAACCAATCCCACTCTTTTCAGATTTCAGCTACCTTTACTGCTATGCAAGATTTTTTAATACTCGCAATCAACAGTATATGTGTCTTCCTCTCAGCCATGGTCAGAAATATAAAATGTCAGCAGAGGATGCAGCTTTTAAAGTACACCTACAAGTATAAGTTTTCCATGGGGTTTTATGTTCATATTGTATAGATTCTTCATATTTTTAGCTGTTGGTAAGGTGGTTTTTCAATAAATTCAGTCCACACTTGGTTACATTGGAAAACAGATTACACCTAACAGTGAAACATTTTCTAGTTCAGTTAGATAGAAGTGTGGGGATTGAATAGATATTCTAAGTTTCAGTATGTAGTAGATTAGTGTGTTCATTGCTTATGAATGGTGTGTTAGATCATTTTATATTCTCATTCTATAATTTTTCAGTTTTCGTTTTTCAGTATGAAAGAGTATCTGGATTAGTGCTAGCATATGGTTTCACTTCACAGTTGCAAGTTGCAGTCTACACTAGCATGCTATTCAAATGACATGATTGATCCGTGAGAATTGGTTATGGTAGATGATGGTTGATGATCAGGTTTACAGTATGACTTCATGCCCAACAATAGAAGGCAACTGATCTACTAGTTCTCTACATCCCATAAGGGGAAGCAGTCCCCATTGGAGCCGATGTTGTAACATATTATGGAAACTGGAAATTAAAATTTTCAGTCACATCGTGACAGAGCTTCAAGAGATGTTTGTTTCTGGTTGGACTAGAAAAAACGAATGGAAAATTACTCAGTTGAAGAAAACCTTGAAACAGATAAACGAACACCGAAATCCATGTAACTTTTGTATTTCCCCCTTATCCTCCCTTTAATGGGATTTCTTTATATAAAATCATATCATTCTCATCATCCTCCCGAAAACCATACCACATATTCCTTATTAAAAACCCGCTACCACGTCATCTACACTCCTCCATAATTCGCATTACGCACATCACATATTCGAAATCATATCGCATCTCACCATCGTTGATTCAAAAATCTCCGCTTAACGCAATCCTGATGTTATGCCGATTTCACTTCGCACATCTCAGAACTTACCACTTCACAGATCGACTAATATAATATTTCACACTTCGGCAATAATAACCTTTCGCACATCGCATCTTCGCCGATTTATCATTTTGTCATTAACTGATCCCCATATCACATGCGCTATGCAATATGCGCATAGACCACATGCTGCCACGTGTTCACTTCGCAAATTCCACAATTTAACTTGCGAATTCCATCTGGACCGTCGATCTTTGCCTAGTATTTTTTGTATCTGGAATATTTGAAATCTTTATACCTTTCATTTCGTGTCCGATGCAATTTTGGTCCCACCATACCACTCCATTCCATTATATTAATTCTCATTCACTTATCTTCCCATCAATCTCCCGTTGTGTTAATCCGACGGTTATTACAGATTTCGGACTCCACCAAGTTATTTCTTGTTAACACAAGGGGAGGGATCCAGAAAAACGTGTTTTTATCGCTTAGGCCCCTGTCACGTGTCTACTTTGTGTGCTCTCGCACCACCCACCCCCCCTCCCCCCACTGGAAATCACTTACCATCTGGTACACCCTCCGGAAACGGTTTCTCCTATGCTCAGTGGTTTTTAACCATTCATATGTTTCGGGTCTTTGCTCCACTTTCTCATAATTTATCCTTTGTTGTACTTACCCACGATTTATCTGCTTTCACTATTTACATTGTTTATTTGCAAAATTTTCCTATATGACGGTATAAGCCAAGATTTTAACTAATGTTATAGGGAGGAATTAAATTTAATTGCATTACTATTGCACCATAAATATTCAGATCTTATCAGCTTACTTTTTTCACCAGATATTACTTTTTGAGTAAGATTAAAAATTTCCAGATATAAGCGGCGGAGTTTGATTTTTTCAGTGCTTGATATCAGCTCTGTATTTAGTACAAAGACACCTTGCAGATTAGGTTTCCAGGTTCGAGGAAGAAGATATGTATACAGATCAGCTTTGGGGACTCTTCTATTATTAGTGTGATCGTTTTCAAAATTTTACTCCTTTACTATTGTAACATCTTAGGAAGTAGTTTCTCTATATATTGTCATATTGTAATATGAAGGGGTGGGATTTTGAGGCCAAGACCTTTTCAGCTTTGTAAAAATTTTCTCCAGAAATTCTAATTAAAGTATTTCAGATATGGCTTTGACAGAATTTGTGTTTCTTTTACATTTTTCCAGTATTTCCCTATCTGTTTTCTTCATATGATTTAATTCATGTACAGTTATCCAATTGAAAATTTAATCGAATCTCAGTTTCATTTTCAATTCATTGTGAAGTTGTAATTTGATTAAGAAATTAATTTACATGGCTATCTGTTATTGTAAATTCCTCTTAAAATCTAAATTACACAAGGTTTTTGTAATGACTTGATTATATTTTTTTATTATGAAAAAATAGTTTTCATAGTTTCTAAAAACTATAATTGTGTTAAGAGATTCGTATGTCAGACTGTCTCTTTGATCAAGCCCCTCTTTGAAACTGGTTATTTTTTTCCTTCTATCTTCTCCTGAATATGTTTTTTTGGGCTGTAGAAATATTCTACACACATCCAAATCTCCCTAGTGGTTAAGTTATTAGTCTGGTTGCTACATTATTAGGGATCTCCTTACATTCTTTTGTAAATTCTTATACAAATCAAGTCATTCTTTCACACTAGAAGCTGACACTTTGAGAAAGGACTCTGCGAAGGAGGGATTTATTCATGAATAGGGATTGTAATTGATATCCATCCACCCCCAATTAAAACCATAAGTCTGGCCATTGTGCTTCAAAGGTTGTTGTTCGGTGAGAGTGAACAGTGTTAAACAAGGCCTTGTCACAACTGAGGGAGCCCCCTCTGGTTCAAGGGCCAGCTTGAACCTAAAGGCGGTTGAGTTATTTTCCTGGCATAGTTTTTGCAGCTAAGGACTACCTACGGGAAACAGGTACAACATTTGGCATCGTTGTCGGGGATCCATGTAACTAATAAATTTTTCCCTGGATCACGATAAAGTTTAGATCTATTTCTTGTTGGTGAACAAGAAGTAGGAATTTCTATTGGTTGCATTATTTTCACTTGGAGACTCCACTTTTTCGGATGGAGATTCCACTGGGAAACCAATCCCACTCTTTTCATATTTCATCTACCTTTACTGGTATGCAAGGTTTGTTGATACTTGCAAACAACAGTATATGTATCTTCCTCTCAGCCATGGTCAAAAATCTAAAATGTCAGTAGAGGATGAGGTTTTTAAAGTAAACCTGTGAGTATAATTTTTCCATGGGGTTTTATGTTCATATTGTATATATTCTTCAGATTTTTAGTTGTTGGCAACGTGGTTTTTCAATAAATCCATTCCACACTTGGTTACATTGGAAAACATATTACACCTAACAGTGCAACATTTTCCAGTTCAGTTAGATAGAAGTGTGGGGATTGAATAGATATTCTAAGTTTCAGTATGCAGTATATCAACGTGTTCATTGCCTATAGATGGTGTGATAGATCCGTTTATATTTTCAGTCTAGAATTTTTTATTTTTTAGTTTTCAGTATGAAAGAGTATCTGGATTAGTGTTGGCATATGGTTGCATTTCACAGTTCCAGGTTGCAGTCTGCACTAGCATGCTATTCAAATGACATAATTGATCTATGAGAATTGGTTATGGAAGATGATGGTTGATGATCATGTTTACAATATGACTCCATGCCCAACACTAAAAGGCAACTGATCTACTAGTTCTTTGCATCCCATAGGGGGAAACAGTCCCCATTGGAGCCGATGTTGTAACATATACTGGAAACTGGAAATTAATTTTTTCATTCGCGTCGTGACAGAGATTTGGGAGACATTTTTTTTTTTATAGTAGGACTAGAAACTACGAATGGAAAATTATTCAGCTCAAGAAAACCTTGAAATGGATAAACGAACACCGAAATCCATGTAACTTTTGTATTTCCCCCTTATCCTCCCTTTAATGGGATTTCTTTATATAAAATCATATCATTCTCATCATCCTCCTAAAAACCATACCACATATTCCTTATTATAAATCCTACTGCCACGTCATCTATGCTCCTCCATACTTCGCGTTTTGCACATCGCATATTTGAAATCATATCGCATCTCACCATCATTGATTCGTAGATCTCTTCTTACCGCAATCTTGTTGTTATGTTGATTTCACTTCGCACATCTCAGAACTTGCCACTTTGCAGATCTGATAATATAATATTTCACATGTCGGCGATAATAACCTTTCGCACATCACAACTTTGTTGATTTATCATTCCGCCATTAAATGCTCCCCATATCACATGCGCTATGCGATATGCACATAGACCATGTGCTACCACGTGTTCACTTTGCAAATTCCACAATTTAACTTGTAAATTTCATCTGGACCATCAATCTTTGCCTGGTCTTTTGCTTATCTTGCATATTTGAAATCTTTATACCTTTCATTTTGTGTTCGATGTGATTTCAGTCCCACCATACCACTCCATTCCATTATATTAATTATCATTCACTTATCTGCCCACTGATCTCCCTTTGTGTTAATCCGACGGTTATTACAGATTTAGGACTCCCCCAGGGTATTTCTTGTTAACGCAAGTTGAGGGATCCAGAAAAAGGTGGTTTTACCGCTCGGGCCCCTGTCACGTGTCTCCTCTATGTGCTCTCACACCCCCTCCCCACCCCCCCCCCCCCCCCCCCCACTAGAAATCACTTACCGTCTGGTACACCCTCCGGAAACGGTTTCTCCTCTTTTTAGCAGTTTTTAACCATTCATCTATTTCATGTCTCTGCTCCTGTTTCTCATCATTTATCCTCTATTGACCTTACCCACGATTCATCTGCTTTCACTATTTACATTGTTTATGTGCATATTTTTCCTATGTGAAGGTATAAGTTGAGATTTAAAATATTTCTACAGGGAGGAATTGTATTTTATTACATTACTGTTGCACCATAAATATTCAGATCTTATCAGCTTACTGTTTTCGCTAGATATTACTTTTTGAGTAAGCTTAACCATTTCCAGATATAAGGGGTGGAGGTTGAGCTTTTCGGTGTTTGATATCATCTCTATATTTAGTAAAAAGACACCTTGCAGATTATATTTCCAGATTCGAGGCAGAAGATATGTACACAGTTCAGCTTTAGGGACTCTTCTATTATTAGTGTGATCATTTTCAGGATTTTATTCCTTTACTATTGTAACAGATTAGGATATAGTTTCTCTATATATTGTTTCATATTGTAATATGAAGGGGTGGTCTTTTGAGGGCAAGACCTTTTCATCTTTGTAAAAATTTTCTCCGGAAATTCTAATTAAAGTATTTTAGGTCTAGCTTTGACAGAATTTGTGTTTCTCATATGTTTTTCTAGTATTCCATATCTGTTTTCTTTATATGATTTAATTCATGTACAATTATCCAATTGAAAATTTAATTGAATCTCAGTTTCATTTTCAATTCGTTTTGAAGTTGTAATTTGATTAAGAGATTAATTTACAGGGCTATCTGTTATTGTAAATTCCTCTTAAAATCTAAATTACACAAGGTTTCTATAATGACTTGATTATATTTTGTTTATTATGAAAACATATTTTTCACAATTTCTGAAAAATATAATTGTTTAAAGAGATTAGTATATCAGACTGTCTGTCTGATCAAGCTCCTCTTTGAAACTGGTTATTGTTTGTCCTTCTATCTTCTCCTGAATATGTTTTGTTGGGTTGTAGAAATCTTCTACACTCATCCAAATCTCCCTAGTGATTAAGTAGTCAGACTGGCTGCTACATTATTAGGGATCTCCTTACATACTTATGTCAAATTATTATACAAATCAAGTCATTATGTTAGGCTGGAAGCTAAAACTTTGAGAAAGGACTCTGCAAAGGAGGGATTTATTCATGAACAGGGATTGTCATTGATAGCCAACCACCCCCAATTAAAACCATAAATATGGACATTGTGCTTTAAAGGTTGTTTTTCGATGACAGTGAACAACATTAAACAAGGCCTTGTAACAACAGAGAGAGTCCCCTCTGGTTCAAGGGCTAGCTTTAACCTAAAGCCGGTTGAGTTGGTTTCCAAGTGTAGTTTTTTCAACCAAGGACTACCTACGGGAAACAAGTACAACAAGATATTCATTCAATATATTATCAAATAAGAATGAATTCTGAATACATTTAGAACTCATGAGGGTCATTATGAATTTTTGGTCATGCTTTTTGCCTTACCAATGCACCTTCTACATTTCAAGGTTTGATGTATTCCATATTCAAACCCTTCCTTATAAAATTTGTGTTAGTATTTTTTGACGATATACTAATCTACAACAAGTCTTGGAAGGATCATATTCAACATGTTGACAGGGTGCTCAAATTATTGGAGGAGAAATAGTTATATGCAAAAACCTCCAAATGTTACTTTGGAGTACATGAGGTGGAATATCTGGGTCATATTGTATCTCATGAGGGTGTTAAGGTAGACCCTAACAAACTTAAAGCCATTAACGAATGGAAAATCCTAACAAACATAAATAATTTGTGAGGATTTATCGGGTTGATAGGGTTTTATCACATTTTTGTTAAGTATTATGGGAGAATAGTAGAACCTCTAACAATATTACTAAAGAAAGATGCATTTTCTTGGAATCCAAAAGCAACTAAGGCCTTTTAACATCTTAAAGAGGAAATGTGCCAAGCACCGGTCTTGGCTTCGCCAGATTTCACAAAAACCTTTATTGTGGAATGTGATGCCTTGGGAAATGTATTAGGATATTCTGACACATAGGAAATAGTTAAGTATAACTTGGTCTAGTGTAGAGTTAGGTAAAGTGTGTTTCTTTACTATGTACATTTGTAACTTATAATCTGACAGTCACGATTTGTAGTGATCCGATGGTTCACTCTCTCCTCGGTATTAACGACACTTAATCTGTGGCTTAACACCTGATTGGTCCATGATCTCTATTTAAAGAGCATGGAGGGTCATTTATCTAGTAATCGTTTATGAGAGAAACATATGTAAATTTTCTTTTTATATTAATAAATTTCCTGAATTGAACGCGTTGGCTCAGGTCGTGGACTGTTTCCCTCTTGAAGGGTTTTAACCACGTGATAATACTGGTGTATTGATTTTTGATCTATTTGTGAGCGGTGACCTTTCGTTTTTTATCTAAGGAACTTACCCTATAAATTCCTACATGGTATCAGAGCTATTTTGAGGGCTGCATCCGTTGTTGATTCAAATCCGAAGCCGGCTTGACTGCATGCGACTATATTTTTATAGATCTACTATTTCTAAACCTTTTTGGGCTTGAAGAATGGCTATGTTGTGTCCAGAGTGCCTGTTACAGTGAGGAACCCCTTTCGTTTCATGCGAAAAGGTTTCTAGTTGCCCAAGTTATGTCATTTTAGATCTGGAAGTATAAAGTATATGTTTTGCAGTTATATTTATTAATCATTTTATTTATTTCGATTCCCTGTGTTTATTTCGGTTTATATTTTTTATTGCCAGATCTATACCCTCTTCTCTGTGTATGCTCTTTGCTCTGTGCTGTGTGCGATCTTGGAAAATCAGAATTAGGAAGAGGGGATTTTTTTTGCTATGTATGCTCTTTCCCCACGTCTTTGTGCGATCTTGGGAAATCATAAATAGCGAAAAAAAGATAGTTACTGGTAAGACTAATTGAAAATATAACAATCTATCGTAAGGGTTGCATTTTTATTTTTTTTGCTCAGATTGTTGTGTTTTTTGTGCAGGAAAAAGCATGCATACCGAAGACTAAAAAAAAAAAAAAACCCTTCCTCCTTTCAAACAATCACAGAATCCTTTTACTAGCTCACTTGGTGAGAATTTAGTTTATGAGAATAGGGTTCTTGGGTTCAAGTCTCTTTCTCAAGCTTCTTTTTGTAAAAAGTTTTTGTTAAAGGGGTGGGATTTTTTTTTCAAAAGTAGAACTTCATCATCAAATTTCAAACCGTTCCCGTAACTATTCGGCATCTACAACTCCTTTTTTCAAAAAGGCATAACTTCTTCATCCGGAAGCCATTTTTCGAGCCATTTTGTTTAATTGACCTACTTTTTTGAGACCTTTCCATTGGCGTAGTTAATTTTAGCACTTTTCAGCTTGATTTTTTTTTAAAAATGGAAAGTGCATGCCCAACTATTCTTAACAGCACCAATTATTTCCAATGGCTACCTCACATGGTAGATTTACTTAGAAGTAAATGGTTTTATAGAATAGCCACAAGAAAAGAAACTAAACCTTCCAATGATGATAAAGTCGCTAAATGGGACAATAAGAAAGATCAAGCATGAGGGTTGATAGGAATGTCCATTTCTCAAGATATTCAATTTCATATCCTTGACATTGACACCCCTAATGAAGCCCTGTAAAAGCTAAATACTGTTTTTGGCATTCAAAATAAAATCAGGGCCCACCAGCTGGAAAATGAGTTGCTTAATTTGAAACCCTATAATTTATCCTCTATTGAAGTTTTTTTGTCCAAATTCAAGACCCTTAGACTTCTTTTAGAAGGTTGTAAGGTCAAAAAGGAAGATGGTAGCCTCATCTATTCCATTCTTGCTAAGCTTGGCCCTGCATACTCTGTATTTGTTTCCACCTTCCATTCCACTAGAGAAGCCATCATTTCTTCAGGAACCACCTACAAGAACCCCTCTTTTGATGCCTTTTGTGATTATTTGATAAGAGAACAAGAAAAACTCTTACACCTTGGTCTTATCACTTTTTGAAATGCTTCTAGGAAAGCCTTAGCAGCCCAACAAGAACCATATCAAAATAATCCCAAGAAGCAGTATCCTAAAAATTATGGTCCTAAACCAAACAAGGGTCCTAAGCAATTTCAGCTCCAAACTAATAAAGCAACTCACCAAACTGATAAGGCAACTAAAAACAAAGGGAAGAAAATAGATAGACATTGCAAATTTTGTAATTGTGATGGCCATGTAGAGTCAAAATGTTTTAAAAAGATGAAAGCCTTGGAAGCAACAATGAAGAAGCACCACATCAATTTGGAGACCTCTTCAACTTCATCTTCAGGAATGGAACTTTTTTCTTGTTTTTTTCAAGCATCTGGTTATGCATTAAATGTATCTTCTTCTTCTCATTCTCATGAGTGGCTCATTGATTCCGGAGCTTCTTACCACATGGCCAAAAATAAAACCATGCTTTCTTCTTTAAATTATTGTAACACCAAACATATTTATGTTGGTGATGATAGATCTCTTAGTATTGTATGATCTGGAACCATTCATATAGGTAATGGTCAGTTTAATGATGTACTATGTGTTCCTACCTTGTCATGCAACCTTATATTTGTTTATCAAATAACTCATTTAGGTGAAGGTAAAATAGTAGAATTCTCACCTCATGATGTTGTAATCAAGGACCTCACGGATCCTAGACATATTTTAGTTACTGGAATTGTTGATGATTCCACAAGGTTGTATAAGTTTGACAACTTTGGGTCATCATTTCTTCCCTCTGTTTTTGTTTCTCATAATTATGAAGTGAGAAAACTTTGGTATGAGCGATTTGGTCACTTAAACTATCTCTCTCTTCAAAATCTATGTAAAGAAAATATGGTGACATGTCTTCCTATGGTATCTTTCCAAGATGGTGTTTGCTCCAGATGTGTACTCAGAAAACATCATCGGGATAGTTTTGACAAACGTGCCTCTTGGCACGCTTCAACCCCTTTGCAGCTTGTGCACAGTGATTTATGTGGTCCACTTCCTGTTGTTTCTTTCTCTGGTTGCAAGTACTTCTTAACTTTCATTGATGATTTTTCCATACGCACTTGGGTATACTTCTTAAAACTCAAGAGTGAACTTTTTAACATGTTCTTGGCCTTTAAGGCCTTTGTTGAGAAACAATCTAGACATCAAATTCTTAAGTTAAGATCGTACAATGGAGGAGAATATGTAAACAAAAAATTTATCAACTTTTTCACTAAGCATGGCATTCAATTACAACATATTGTTCCATATACTCCACAACAAAATGGTGTAGTTGAAAGGAGGAATCACACCTTAAAAGAAATGGATAATTGTATGCTTCAATCTAAAGGACTTAGTCTCAATTTTTGGGCAGAAACAATTAACTATGCAAATTACATAGTAAATCGCACCCCTACTAAGTTCTTAAATAATATAACTCCAGAAGAAGCTTGGAGCTCGGATGTAAGTCACTTTCATGTTTTTGGAAGTGATGCTTGGGCCCATATTCCAGATGCGAAACATAAAGCCTTAGAACCTAAGAGTGAAAAATGCATTTTTGTTGGATATTTTGAAGATGTCAAAGGATATAGACCTATTCAACCAAAATCCAAAAATATAATCATTAGAAGAGATGTAAAATTTGATGAAAATATATCGGCCTGCAAGCCTAGTTTGGCGGGTGTGTCACCTTTGGTCTGCGAGCCTAATTCAACATGCGTGCCACCTCTCTCTATCTCTTCTATTTTTGATAGCATTCCTTCTAGTTCATATGATGATAGCGATGATGTAAATCCTCCTCCACCTCTTAAATATATTCCTTCCGCTCCACAGCTTCCAAGATGGGTCCTCTCTACTCGGGGTGCAGCAGGTTCTCTTGTAGGTGACCATGCAGTTCGACAACGTACACGTTCTTAGTTTGAAAGAGCCTCTTCCTTATTGGCTCAAGTTCCAGAAAATCCTGATCCAGACACCTTTGAAGGAGCTTCTGATCATCCATATTGTGATGAAGCTATGAATGAAGATTATCATTCCTTATTGGCAAACGATACTTGGGATCTTTTTCCTCTTCCAAAAGGAAGAAAACTTGTCAGATGCAGATGGGTTTACAGAACAAAGTTTGGACCAGATGGCAAAGTGGATATACATAAAGCTCGTCTTGTTGCTAAAGTATTTTCATAAGTTGAAGGAATTTACTATACTGAAACCTTCTCCCCTGTTGCCAAAATTAATTATATCCGCCTTGTTCTTTCCCTTGCTAACTCCTTTAAATGGGAAGTCCATCAGATGGATTTTAAATCTGCCTTCTTACATGGAGATTTGCATGAAAAAATCTACATGGAACAACCCCCCTAGCTTTATCCAAAACAACTCTATCCTTGTTTTTCGCCTTAGGAAGTCTCTCTATGGTCTCAAACAAGCTCCTCGGGCTTGGTATGCCAAAATGGATAGATTTCTATTAGATAATGGCTTTTCTAGGTGTCATTCTGACAACACTATCTACACCAAGAAAGTGGGTAAGTCCTTCACCATCCTTGTTCTTTATGTTGATGATCTTATCATTACTATTAGTGATCCCAACCATATAAACCATGTGAAGTCTAGCCTCAAAAATAATTTTGAAATGACAGACTTAGGACATTTGCATTATTTCCTTGGTCTTCAAGTCTTGCAATCCAAAGAAGGTATTACCCTTTCTCAGTCCAAGTATACCTATGATCTTCTACACCACTTTCACATGGAAGACTGTAAGCCATCCCCTTCTCCCTTTCAGTCTGGAGTCAAGCTTTCAGTCACTTGTACTACCCCTGAAGTTTATGCTACCTTATACCGTCAACTTGTTGGTAAACTTTTGTATCTAACCCATACCCGACCTGACCTTTCCTTTTTCATTGGTCTTGTTGCTCGGTTTATGAACCAAACTAATGAAATTCACTAGAAAGAAACTAAAAGAATACTTTGTTATATACGAGGTACAATTCAGTTCAGGATTCATTATAGTACAGGAGCATCTCCATTGTTGATTGGTTTCACTTATTCTGATTGGGCTGGTGACCCTGATGAACGAAATTCTATTGCAGGATATATATTCACTCTTTGTTCAGGACCTATTACATGGTCTTGTAAGAAACAAAGTGTCATCTCTCTTTCTTCAGCAGAAGCAGAGTACCATGGTGCAGTTGAAGCTAGCAAGGAAGCCATGTGGCTTCATCATATCCTATCTGAATTTGGTCTTCATCAGCAGCATCCAACTACACTTTGGTGTGATAATCAGAGTGCCATTCAGCTATGTAAAGATCCAGTTCAACATCAGCGTATGAAACACATTGAGCTCTACATACACTTCATTATAAATCTCATTCATGATCGTGTTCTTGAAGTGTAGTATTGTCCAACCAATGATCAAGTTGCCGATGTCTTTACAAAGGCTCTCACAGAAGTGAAGTTTACCAAACTTCGATCCATGCTTGGAGTTCAGGAAAGTTATCATTAAGGGGGGATATGCTCTGATGCCTCCTTCCTTCTCCTAATCTGTCACCTTTGTAAATCCTTAAATCCTATCCCAAGTTGTTCTTAAAGGGGGATGTTAGGATATTCCGACACATAGGAAATAGTTAAGTATAACTTGGTCTAATGTAGAGTTAGCTAAAGTGTGTTTCTTTACTATGTACATTTGTAACTTATAATTTGACGGTCATGATTTGTAGTGATCTGACGGTTCACTCTCTCCCTAGTATTAATGACACTTGATCCGTGGCTTAACACCCGATTGGTCCATGATCTCTATTTAAATAGCATGGAGGGTCATTTTTCCAGTAACCGTTTATGAGAGAAACATATGTAAACTTTATTTTTATATTAATAAATTGCATGAAGTAGCCACGTTGGCTCAAGCCATGGATTGTTTCCCTCTTTGAGGGTTTTAACCACGTGATAATATGGGTGTACTGATTTGTGATCTATTTGTGAGTGGTGACCTTTGGTTTTTGATCTAAGGAAATTACCTTGTAAATTCCTACAAAATGGAATTGGTGTTGTTTTAATGCAAGAAGGAACACCCATTGCTTTTGAAATTCATCCAATCAAAGGAAATTATTTACACAAACCTATTTATCAAAATGAAATGTTGGAAATACTACATGCACTTAAGAAATGGTGACCGTACCTAATGGGAAAACACTTCAAGGTAAAAATGGATCATGATAGTATTAATTACTTTTTAGAACAAATATTATCTTCATAAGAGCAACAAAAATGGGTCACAAAGATGTTGGATTATGAATTTTAGATCATCTACAAAAAATGGAAGAAAAATGTTGTTGCAGATGCACTCTCAAGAAAGGATGAGGATGTGGAAGCATTTCTTTGTGCCATTTCTATTATCCAACCACATGGGATAATTGAAGAAAGGGATGAATGGAAGAATGAAGAAGTGTGGGCACTCATTCAAAATTTGCAGCAAGATCCCAATACATATGATCCATTTAGCTAGAAAAATTATTCATTATGGTACAAATATCACTTATACCTTTGTAATAATTCCCAACTCAAACAAAAGTTACTTCTAGAATTGCACACCTCTCCCTTAGGAGGTTACTCAGGATTTTTAAAAACTTACTATAGGGTTAAGAAGGATTTTTTTTTGGGATGCCCTTAAATTTTATATTCAAAATTTTGTGGTGGAATGTTTGGTTTCCCAACAAAATAAAGTTGGCATAATTAAGACCCCGTGTTTTTTACAACCCTTTTCCATTCCAAGTCAACATTGGGAGGAGGTTTCAATGGATTTTATTGCAGGTTTAAAGTCCAAAGAAAAGAGTGTCATCATGGTGGTAGTTGATAGACTTACCAATTATGCACCATTTTGTGCATTATCTCATCCATTTAAAGCCAATATAGTTGCTACCATATTTATGGAAACAATTCAAAAGCTACATGGAAACCCAAATATTATTGTAAGCGACAGAGATCCCATTTTGACTGGAAATTTTTTAACAGAATTATTTTCTTTTCCAAGAACTCAATTAGATCAAAGCTCATCTTATCATCCTTAATATGATGGGAAAAATGAGATAGTGAAAAAATGTTTGGAAGGATATACTTGTTCCTTTGTATCTAATAAATAGGCACAATGGGTCAAGTGGTTACCTCTGGCTGAATGGTGGTATAACACTTCCTTCCCTACTACAACGAAAATGACCTCATTTATGAAACTTTATGGATCAAATCATCCATTACATCATCCTTAAGAGAAAATTCTAAGGTTCAAGAAGTGCACGATCACATAGAGCATCAACAAAAAGTTCTCCGACTCTTAAAGGATAACATCACTTTGGCGCATAATCGAATGAAACAACAGGGAGATCAACATCACAATGAAATAATTTTTGATGTAGGTGACTAGGTATTTTTATGGCTACAACAATACAAAAAAATGTCACTAAATCAAGCTAAGAAGGATAATAAATTATCACCAAAGTATTATGGTCCTTACAAGGTGTTGTAAAATATTGGTACTATGGCATACAAATTGGTGCTTCCTGCATCTTCTTGAGTACACCCAATTTTCCATGTTTCATGCTTAAAGAAGGTTATAGGTGACGATCTCTGAGTTCAAACAATATTTCCAAAACTTGACGAGGAAGGAAAAATCATAATGGAACCTAAAGTAGTCACGAAAATAAGCACTCAACAACTATGAAATCGATAAATTTCAGAGTATTTCATCAAGTGGAAGAACTTACCCGCTGAAGATTCCACATGGGATGATGAGAATTTTATATAGGAGCATCTAGAACTACTCAAACGTTGAGGAAAACACTTTTTTTTAGGAGAGGGGCATGTTAGGTCCCTATAATACTAGTGTATCCCCGTATTGTTATGGTTAGTGTAGCCCCCTTATTGTTATTGTTGTGCCCATGTAGTCCTCATATTGTTATTATTGTGCCCCATAGAAGCCCACTATTGTAATTGTTGTTCCCTTACATTATTATTGTTATTTAGGCTATGATTATATTGTGACCCCTTAGACTCCTATATATCGAAAGGAAGTTTCCTTTTGAATCATCTAAAAAATTTTCATTTATATAATGTAAAGGAGGTTTCCCCCTCGAAGAGGATAATTTTTAAGTCGTTGATCCATATTTTCTTCTATTATGTGAGATGGTTGCATAACATCAGTCAAACTCAATGATCAACTAGTTAGCTGATCAATCAACCCAAAATAGCTAGTGCATGCAGAGAATTCGAGTTCCCCAGTTGTGGTGGATATTCCAAGGCAATGTAACATTAGTTGTAGAATAGTCTTGAGCGTACAAGTTGGTGAGCCCTGGTATTGCACTAAGAGTGCTGCAACTCCCAGAGGCTACTCTACTTTACTTTATCAACCCAGGGTTCGTACAAACTTGGAGGTGATAGTTCTATATACACAACAGATGTGTTCTACTCATGTCATCCTCTTCTTATTTCTACGAGGGGGTGTTATAGCTAGGGTTAATCCTAGGATATGAAGTCTGTCACACTTATGAATGAAAACTAAGACTGAAAATAAATCATTATCATTACTCTATCAGCAAGACAAGAAACTATTCTAGATCATAAAGACTCATCTATCTATTTGTAAGAAAATAAATCCACACTTAACCTAATGCAATAAATAAAGTTAAACTAAGTGGAATTCAATATATAAATTAGTGAACTGAGCTTGCAGAAAGGGAAACTAATATAGGCACACATGCTGAACCAAATGATTGATTGAAATTTATCTAACTCATGCTTGACTGTTATGGTTAACAATGCATCTATCAATGACAAAACTATGCTTGTAAATAAATCTGTTTTGCAGCAAAAGAAGGAGGCACTAAGATGACCTAAGATGGTATTGGGCTCATGGTTTCAGAGGTGAAGGTGTCTTGGAGGTTGTGCCAAGTCTATATGAGGTGAAAGAGAGGTTTTGGGTCGAAGAAGTGACTGACTGGTGTTGCTATAGGATCATCGACAAGATTTCCAGTAGTGCTATAGCATGTCCTGAAACGCTACAGGAAACAAGCCGACAATAGTTTGAGGCCAGAAATGGTGAGGAAATGGGTAGGAGAGGTGAAATTAAGTTGTATCTAGGTGGATGGAAGGTAGCCAACCCTTTGGCCAAGCTCAAAACTTCTCTCAATTCACATCTTGAACCTCCAAGGTGGCTCTTAGTGTTGTGGTGGAGATTTCCAAAAACAGGGTTGAAGGTGATTTAGTTGGAGGTTGGTTGATGAGGGGTAGAAACTAAATCTAATGGTGTTGGTGCATCCCCCCTTTATTTCTCTACTCAAGCCTACAAGAAAACTACATGTTCATGCAGTTATCATTGACAAATCTATTATGAAAATGGTGGAAAATATGAGGTGAATTTAAGTAAACCTACCTAAATAGAAAACTAACTTTGCATCTACGTCATTTTCATGATAAGCAAATAAAATTATCGAACCTTTCAAATAAATCATAAACTAAAAGAAAATTTGGGCCTGTAGTGAATATCTACCCTCCTCAAACCCTAATGGAAGAGGTGAGAAAGGGAGGCTTTAACACACAATTTTAGAGTTTTCTATGCTACTGCAACATGAAAGGTAAAGACTAATGACAACAAAATGGAATGGAAGCAACATAACTACAACAATATGAAATGTAAGCAAATTAACTTACAACACTTGAAATGGAAGAAAACTAAATACAATGAGATGAAATGTAAGAAAAATAGCTACAACAACATAAAAGGTAAAAAAATACATAAGAGAGACTAAGGCCAATGGATTGGGCCCTAACCCACAAGCTCTACTCCCTAAAAATAATTCAGTGAAGAAGAAATTGAATACTCATTTTATTTCATAACCAATTATGCTACATAGCATATGACATTCACAAATGTCTATTACAAGAGATAAGAGTGCTCTGTCTATCTCCAAAAATTGAATCCTAATGAGCTCTTTCTTTGCCATATTTATCCTAAAGGGTAGATACCAATATTTCCTTAAAATGTAGGTGATTTGTCTCCTTGGAACTCAAGACAAGTGAAACTTGGCTCCACTCGATCTTTCACTTGCTTGGTTGCATCTGATTTCGAGTTGTTGGAGGAGAATCTCGAGGATCCATTGGCTGCCTTTAGGAGTTAAGGAGGTGGTCAACCCCCCTATAAACACTCCTAGTTGTCTACTCTGAGCTTTAATTGTGCAATATTCAGAAAAAATGACATATTCTCTTGATTTTCCTACATTTAAACCACATTAGGAATTCTAAGTATGACAAACCTTAATACACCATCTACACTAAGCAACATATGACCATAATGCAATTAAATTTGAGAAAGAGAGACTAATAAGGCTAAAAAGGTGAAAACTAACCCCTTAAAAGGTACCTAATGATGGTGCTCATCATCACCCCCCACCAAAATGGTTGATCATCCTCTGAGCAACTTAGTCCTCTTTCTTTATCTCTTTTAGTGCTTTAGTGGCTTCTCTGACATCCCAAGGAATTAGTGAAGGAGTCCCCTCAGGGGGGTAGAATCCAAAATTATTTTCTGCCTCCTCCTATTCTCTATTTTTCTTTAGCTTGGTCTTTTCCTTCACCCAGCCCCAACAGCAAAGGTGAATTGAGTTTCAGACCAAGCCATTGGATCTTCATTGTCTGCATAGCCCTTTTGTACAAAGATGCCCTTTCTAGGGCATTTCTCAATCTCTCTGGAGTATGATACTCCATGTTTCTAAGGATAAAATGGAGGCCATTCCATCTCCTCTAACTTTCCATTAATGTCATCAAAGTGTGCAATGGATTGTGCTTGGGTATTGAGGTATTTATCTGCAAGAATTTCATCATTTGCTATCATTACGTGATTGTTAATGACCACTCTAGGGCTGAATAGCTCTTCCCTGATATGGAGAGGCTCCTTTCCTTCTCTTCTTTTACGTCCTTTGCCCTTGCCTCCTCATTGATCATCCAAGCGTCTAGGGCCATCAATTGCATATCCCCCATCCTAGGGTTAGGACCCAAATGTTTAGATCAGTCAAGATAATATTATGCATATAAAATTCGGCCAACTTGGCATTATCTATTATGTTGGACTGATTTCAAAATTAAATGAAATGTCTGCAGTTTTGGAAAGGTAATGATCCATAGGAAGCTAGTGATTTGATCTGAAACTGTAGCCATTGTTCCTTCAGATAGATGGAATCAGAGTTTGAAGGATTTCTCTGTTGTATTGCCTCCATGCAAAAATCTTCCATGGTGGAATCTGCTTGTCCTTCTATTGTAGTTGGATTTGTAACGTTGCATTTTCTTCTTGTGTTTATTTTAGTTTATCTTTTAACATTTCTTCCCTCAGTCTGACATCAACCAAATATATCCCCATCTCAGTGACTTTTTCTTCCATGATCCCTACATCTTGCACACCCTTTGTTTTTGAAATTTGCATCCAGTGATGTCTGCATGCTCTCTCTTTCTCTAGTTGATAAAATAGGGGAACTGAGAGCTTTTGAGGGATCAACCTCCCTCCTTCAATGAAAGTGTAGTAGGAGCTTAGATTCTGTTGTGGTCTAGGATGTGTAACTGCTTATATGCCTTTTGGAATAGATTTTGGAGAGGCAGGCTCCCCTTTTGGTTCGTCCTCTTCCCTCCCTTTGACATCTTTCCCTTCAATTTGTGCCTCTTTTTCAGCATCTTGGGCCTCCTACCCTTCCAAGGGTACCTTATCTCCTTACCCCATGACCTTCTACTCCTTCTGTGACACATCTGGAGTTTCCTGCAGCACTGACAGAGTTTCCTGTAGAAAACTCTGTTTTTCTTGTATCAAACCCTCCTTTGCTTGTTGTCCCTTATTTTCTACTTCTTGAAGGTCTGTGGGGGTTGATACTTGTTTGAGGTATGCTAGCCTTGAAGAATGTCTCCTCATATAGGTCACAAGTGTCTTCTCAGGTGATGTGACCTCTTGAATTTTCCCCTCTTCTAGGCTTATTTTTTATTTCTTCTTGGGTGACTCCTCAATTGTTATTAGGCTTTTGGTTGGAGTCTGGGGTATCCCCTGCTTCACCCTCGCACTCTTTCTAGTCCTAAAGTACATGGGGGTATGTCATTTCCTCTTTTCCTTCACTGGTGTGATTAGGGTGTCTAAGGCTAAAACCACTTCTTTTTCTGAGGTTCCGAGTGATAGGTTGGTCTGTTGGGGAGAGATTTCATTGCTCAACATGGGGTCTAATATCTCTTCCTCTCTTGTCTTTCCTTACTTTTATTTCTCTTGCTCTTACCCCTCCTTCTCATATCCTTCTCCTTTTTCTTCTTTCTCTTCCCCCCCCTCTTTTACTTCCTCCGTTTCTAAGGTTTCTGTGTGTTCTGCTTTTTCCCCCATCTCTTCTTATTCCTATGTTCCTTCGGTCTCTCCTTCTTCTTCACTCATACCCCACTCTCCAAGACTAGAGGCAGTGGTTTTTCTAGGAGTGATAGCTTGTGTCCCTATGAATGCTTCCCTATCCATATCGATGAATGTGGACCAAGGTACAAGGATGTTCAACCTATTGAGAGCATATCCTAATATAAGTTTGATGAGGCCATGGTGAGCTAGAAGTGTTGATACTTCCTTTCCCTCACTCTCTGGCTCATGTCTCTCATGGAATGTAGGAGGAAGTATGGAATTCTTAGTCTTTGCTCTAGTGGCAGATCTCCTTTGAATCTAAGCTCATGTAATAATCTGAAGTGGTATCCATAAACCACACTAAGTCTTCCCTCATAGGAAATGTATTTCTTGATGTGATATGCCACTTCATCCCATGGGTAAGGGAGGCTTTCCCTTCTTACTCCATTTTTATCCTCATTGTACTCCTCATTAAGCAAAAATAAGCTCTTTTTACAGGCAGTGTTAGACACTCTATATTCTTTGTTCCATTTAACTCCTAGAGGCAAGGCTGTGACTCTGATAATCAATTCAGGGGTTATGGTGATGGCTAGTCCTCTAACCACCTGAGGGTATAATCTAATTATTTTGAAATCTGTGGGTTCCCTTATGTTGAAACCTCCCCACGTTTTATGAATGTGTTATGGAGATGGCTAGGTGGTTTTTGTCTTGTAACACTAGTGATATGGGACCTCAAAACTCAATTCAACATGAACTCAGACTTTCTTGACCCTACTTCCCTCAATAGCCTCTTAATTTCTGAATTATTGTTGTCACTGTGTATAACCTTTTCATGAAAAATTTCTTAACATGGTGGGGTGAAATCCACTTAACTATGAATTTTATTGTTTCTTTCTTGGGAAATGGTGGTTTTGGGTGTCAATACCATCTGTGAGTGGATCTTATGGAAATTCTAATCACTGTGCAACCTTCCTGTAGATTTCTTGTAGCATCAACAGACTTCTTGTATCATGGGCTTGCATGCAAACTTAGATCTTGGTGCGAAATTATTCGATGGCTCCTATCCCTATCTTCTCTAAATATTTGTTAAATTCACAATGAAATGAATGAGGGTGAGCCAAAACACATTTTTATTCCAAATTCAGTGGACTTGGAGCAGAGTGGTGATTTCGATTTGGCACAAGGTTTCCTCTTTTGGACCATTGGCCCCACTCGAGCCAATCATTTCGACCAGACTTAGAATCACCTCCATATCCTCGTGATCTTTATTAACTTATTTTACATCCCAAGTGGCATAAAAAACTCCACTTCTCCTTCACTTTAACCTTACGAGGTTGGCCAAGTTAACTGGCCACCTTTTTGCCTTTTTAAATCTCTATCCTCGACATTAATTCATTTTAGAAATATGATGCATAACGAGAGGGTGAGGGAGACATACTTGAGCCTACCTACTACTGAGGAATTGTAGAATTTATTTGATGTAGGGAGCTAGAGTCTGGTGATACCCATTAATGTTTTTTTTCTATACATATTTTATGAGTGATCCGTTTATTTCTGAGTGAGTTGCTTATTATTTTTGTTTTCTGATTATTATTTTTTTTGGTCAGGTGTTGCATGGAGACCCAAAAGTGTTTTTTTTGGTGTGGCATTCCTCCTAGATTCCTATGGTGATCATCTGGAGCCATTTTCATAAGCCACCTCTTGCATTTTGGGCTTGCTGTGACATGTATAGGATTTCTACAGGAAGTGATCATATTCCTATAGTATTCCCCTTTCTACTACTTTGGAGCTCCACTTAATTGAGAAATTAGGAGTGCATGGATGCTAGGGATGGAGTTATGGAGTGAATGGAGTAGTTGAGAGATGAGGGGAGAGGCCCTGTATACGAGTTTAGCTAAACTAGCTCACAGTGGTGAAAGAGAGGGTTTAGTGAGTGAATACTTATGCATGGAGTGGAGTGATGGTTAGGAGTGGTAGATATGGGTAAAATAATAATTTTCATGTATTCCTTGAGGGTTATGTTTTCCTGAGTGAGCTTTTTCTCTTTCAGATGACTTTCCTATAGCAGTATAGGGTTTCCTATAGCAGCCTAGGTTTCCCGTAGCACTGTAGAGAATGAGAAAACATGGGTTTTTTTGCTCACTTGGAGGGATAAATGGATGGATGGATGCATAATATGGTTGATTATGGAGTGGGTAGGTATATGAAGAGAGAGAAGAGAGAAATAATGATGCTCCTCTTTGTCTCAACTATCCTTGATCAACAACCTGCAAAATAGAAATAGGTGAGTGCATAGGTGTTGTTTCATTTTTTCCTTTTCTCTTTGTTTTTCCCTTTTTTTCCTTTTTTTTTGCTCCAGGATCGCCTCATAGAGGTTTTCAACGCAGGAGTTGGCATTGGATGCCTCAAATATGTTTTCACCAATGCCTCCTTATTTTTTTATTTTTTATTTTTCTAGGAAGGCGAGGGGCTAGAAACTATGGAGCTCCCAATGACCTTCACCTCCCTGTTTATTGACTTGATAAACTCAGCTTTAGATAGGGGCTTCTTATACATTTTTAGTCTATTACCATTGAAAATCTGGGGGATTCCCTCCTCATCTATGGTTTTTATCTGAACAACCCCATTTTCATGGAATTTTTCTACCTGATAAGGTCCTAGCCACCTTGTCATCAATTTGGCTTTGAAGTCCTTGAATCTGGAGTCATAGAGCAGTGCCCAATTTCCTTTTTGAAATGTATTTTATTTAATGTTCTTGTCATGCAAAAATCTCCTTTGCAATTGATTTACCTCCGTGTGAAGGAGGGCTTTCATTCTAAACTCATACAAACCATTTAGCTACAACAACCTTTCTTGTTGTGCCTTTGTGATGTCTAGGCCTAATTGAGCTGACATTCTCAGGGTGTTGTACTCAAAATCAATGGAAATAAAAGCTTTATTCCCATAAACTAAATCATATGGAGTAAACCTTGTGGTGGTATTCCAAATGGTATTGTAAGCCCAAGTGGATTCCACCAATTTTTCTGCCCAATCTTTTCTGTTGCTACTCAAAACCTTGGTGATGATGTTCTCCAAGGCTCTATTTGTCACTTCCACCTATCCATTTTCTTGAGGATGATAGGAAGTGGAAGTCTTGTGCTTTATATTGTGCCACCTTAGAAGGTTTTCAATGATATGATATGTAAATTGGCCCCCCTAATCAATGACTACCTCCTCGTGGTATCCAAACTTGTAGAACACATTATCTCTCAGAAACTCAACTACCTTCTCTTCTGTTGCTACTTTTACAACTATTGTTTCAACCCACTTGGTCAAGTAGTCTGTGCATACTATGATATACCTTTTCTGCCTAGATGGTGGATCAATGTGTCCAATTAAGTCCATTCCCCACTTGTTAAATGGCTTTAAAGCCACATGAGGGTGCAAGGGTATTTCATCCCTTGGTGTAGGTATCACCATCCTTTGGCACTCATCACATCTACTGGTGTATCTCCTAGCATATTGGTCGAGGGTAGGCCAATAGTAACCTGCTTACAAATATTTGAAGGTTGTCCTCTTAGCAGCAAAGTGGCCCCCCACATGGACCATCATGACATGTTGATAGGATGTCAAAAACCACCTCTTCTCTCACACACCTTCTGAAAATTTGGTTGGAACCCAACTTGAAGAGATTTCCACCAATCCAAGTGAAAGGGGTGCTTTTCCTGATAATCCTGCTCTTCTCCCTGGATGAAAGGTTCAGAGAAAAATTTTCAGCAACCAAGTAGTTAGATATGTCAGCAAACCAAGGAGAGAGTGTTGAGATAGCAAATAGGTGTTCATCTGGAAGCTGGTCATCCACCATCCCTTCCTCATCTGCAGGTAGAGTTAGCCTAGATAAGAAATATGTAACAAAATTCTACTTTCCTGGTTTATCAACAATTGTTAAATCAAACTACTGTAATAACAACAACCATCTAATGATTTTAGCATTAACATCAATTTTATTCATTAAATATTTGATGGTTGCATGGTCGGTGTGTACAAAGGTCTGATAACTAGTAATATAATGCCTAAATTTTCTTAAGGAATGGAAAATGGCTAGAAGCTCCTTTTCTATGACAGTATAATTAAGTTAAGCTTTGGATGGATTCTTGCTAATGAAATAGATGGCATAGGGTAATCTTTCTTCTAACTCCCCCGAGGCTTCCCCCACATCTTTTTTGATGCATCTGTGTGGATGTGCAAAGGGAGAGCCCAGCTTGGACCTCAAAGAATGGGGCCAGTAGTTAGATTTTACTTAATGAGATCGAAAGCTTCTTGATAGAGAAGAGACCAGAAAAAATTAGAATCTTTGGCCAAAAAATGGCGAAGCCACTTCTCTAAAGTCCTTAATGAACCTCCTATAGTAGCTATCCAAGCCTAGAAACTTCTAACATCTCTCTGATTTTGAGGAACATGCACCCTTTTTATGATGGTGTTTTTTTTTGGGTCTACTTGTATTCCTGCTTGTGATATTGAGTGGCCAAGGACTATCCATGCTATTTTTAAGAATTCACACATTTTTGGACTCAGGGAGAGATGCATTTCAATGCACTTTCTCTGCACTTTTCCCAAATTGGAGAGAGCCTCCTGGAAATAATACCCATAAGCTGTGAAAGCATCCATTTATATTTCGACGGAGTCATGGATTAGTTTAGATAAAAAGTTAAAGACTTCCCTCTATAAAGTAGCAAGGGCATTGCACAACCCAAAGGGAAAGACTTTGTAAGTGAAAGTTCCATAGGGATAGGTGAAATTAGTCTTGTCCTAGTCCTCAGGGCTAATTTGGATCTAGTTATACCTACTGAACCCATCTAGGAAAGAAAAAAAATTCTTCTGTGCAAGTCCATCTAGGACTTGATTTATGAAGGGCAAGGGAAAATGGTCCTTTTTAGTGGCTTTGTTTAGTTCCCAGTAGTCGACACAGATTCGCCACTTTCCATTCTTCTTTGGGACTAGAGCAAGAGGAGACACCTAGTCACTATCTGATAAGGGACAGATGAAACCTCCATCCAAAAAATTTTACAGTTCATCCTTCACTATGTCCTTTAGAGCTGGGTTCATCCTCCTTTGGGGCTGGTGCACAAGCTTGCATCCTTCTTTAATATAAATATGATTTGTGCACATTGATGGATGCACCCCCTTCATGTATTTGTAGTCTCAAGCAAATGCATCAATTTTTTCTTTCAATATATAGCATAGTCACTCTTCTTCTTTGGTTGAGAGGGATGAGTTAATCTTCAAATATTTTGATGGTTTAAATTCCACAACCTTGGTGGTTTTATAGGTTTAATCAACTGAGTACAGCTCCATCCAAGGCCGGCTTTCAGATTCTTTGACTAGTTCATTGAGTATAATGAAATTGGGGGGCACATTTTGAATCATGTGGTCAATGAGATTATCCTCATCGGGTTTCCCCTCTCTAAGAACAATAGCTATGGTAAAAATGGGGTAGGGTGTGGTACTATATACTTCATGTTATTTTTCTTCTTCATCCTCCAACCACAAAGGTAGGTCATGGTTAATGGAAGGTTGGGCAGGAGGATATAATACCAGTTGTTTAGACAAGGGCCCATTCTTTATAGTCATGTTTCTGGTCATGCAGCTGATATAAGCATCGGTAGTGGCTAACCAAAGTCTTCCTAAAATGATATGATATCCATTAAACTTGGTTTTTGGTTGGATGACCAGGAAATATGTAGGATACTCCCAAGAGTCGATTGAGACCATAACACCGTCAACAATTCCTTCAGGAGCTACTGTGGATCCGTCTGCAAGTTGCAGAATAGTGGTGGTCTTTCTCAAAGCTCCTTGGAGGTTGAGTTTAAGAATAGTTTCCTCGGTCATCACATTGATGTTAGCCCCAATATCAATCATATTATTGGGGACTATGACTCCTTCGATGTGTACATTAAGTCAGACAACTTTCCCACTACATTGATGGTGGGGGTGTCTTTCTTATTTCTCCTAGGTTTCTTAAATATTTTTACTTTGATGAGCCTATTTTAAATAGGAACATCCTTAATGGCCTAGAGAAGGGGTATTTTCACACACAAAATTTTCAGTTCTCCTATAAGTTTAGTCTCTTCCGGGTTGTGTTCACTAGATTGGATCAAGCGCTTAGGAAAATGAGGTTGTTGGATCTGAGTGTTGCTTTCTTCCTTTTTGTCCTCAACCTATGCAGGTGGAGATGGAAGATGATTGTCTGGGAGTAATCTTCCCATCCTGAGGTCAATCTCATGTATCTCTACATCATAAGCTGGATAGGATGTTTCCCCACTGTAAATATGGTGTGTCTGCTTTTTGTTCAAGTTCGGATTGGATTGGGCAGACATCTCAGGAAACTTAGGTGGAGAAGAATGGGTGAGCTGAGGTTGAGTTATGGGTAGAGGAAGTAAAGCAGGTGGTTGATTGTGTTAGGGTCTCCACCCTTGTGATGGGTTGCTCCACTGAGGTGGTTGAGGAACATATTGTTGGAATGGTTGGTTCACGGGCTAGGGGTGATATGGGGGGTTATAAGGCAAATTAGGAGGTATAGGCCATGATGGAGGAGTAGATGTGTACCAATACATAGGTGCATTCTGGATTGTATGATAGTAGGAGTAAGGTGCACCTTGCATACCCTGCTGATATGACTGAGGCCCTTGAGGCCTCCTATGATTTATGAAACATAGTTGCTCGGGTCCTCCTTCCCCACCTTGATATACAAATTTGAGCCTAGGTAAGGAGGGACACTTATCTTTGGCATGATTCTCTTCACAGACTAAGAAAACCTATATGAAATTTAGTGGAAATTCATTCCGAGGATGTTTTCTAGTACACCTAGGGTAGAATATAGGCAAGGCCCTCTCTGCTTCCTCTTACTTCCTCTTGATATACATTGTGCCCATTTACAAAGAAAAGGTGTGCAACATATCACTTTTGAAGTACTCCAACATATTTCCAATCTCATGCTTGATGGAGGTGGAAGAGGAAGGGGTGTTTGGCATCATTTGGCTAGCTCTACCTTTCTTCCTAGTTACCCTAGAGTGATTTATAAAGATAATTTTGATGTCCTCATAAGGAAGCTAGTAGATGTGTACTCTAAACAACATATTAAGGGTTTCTATCACCTCTTCCTTGATTCCTTGGAGAAGTACCGATTTAAGTGATTCAGGATCAAGGGTAAAGTTGGCTCTTTTATAGCTCAGTTGGAATCTTTCTTCATAATCCTCCAGGGATTCATCAGGTCCCACAGTCATCCTAAATATTTCCTCTTTGGTTTCCTTGGACCTAAAATAGTCTCTATATTTGTTGTTAAAGGACTCTTGCATCTGTGCCTAGGTATTGATGTTATTCCTAGGAAAAACCATGAATGAGCGCAAGGTTGCAACCTTGAGGGTGAATGGGAATATTTTTAGCTTCTGGTCATCTGAGGCATAGTAATAGGTCCTGCAAACAACAACGAACTCAAACATGAATGTGTCAGTATCCTCATAAGTAATTCCATGGAAATGTGGAAGGGCTAAGGTATTGATGTTCTTCATTCTAGTTTCCTTATTTGTTTCCCTGTTGGGAAAGACTCCTTAGGTCCTAGTCTCAACCATGACTTGAATTGGTGAAGCAGGTTCCTCAGGTGAAGCACATTCTTCTTCTTCTCCAATAGGTTCTTCAAAGTTTTCAAGTGGATCACCTATGGTTTGTTCAACTTCATAATCGTTGAAGAAGAGTGAAGGGTGAATTTGTGGGGATGTAGGGGTTTTTGGTAAAAAAAATCCTGGGTTATCCCTATTCCTACGAGGCATGAAATTCAAATTGTTTTTATATTTTTCAATATTTTGGAAGTGAATACAAAAGAAAAGAAGAAAATAATGCTAAAACATAATCAAAGCATCTATTTAGACACCTCCATGGCAATGACCCCAAAAAGTGGTGAGACCTGGTATTGCACCAGGAGTGTTAAAACTCCCACAGGCTACCCTACTTTACTTTATCAACCCGAGGTTCATACAAACTTGGAGGTGACATTGTTATATACACAGTAGATGCATTCTACTCATGCCATCCTCTTCTCAGTTCTACGAGGGGGTACTACAGCTAGTGTTACTGCTAGGATATGAATTTTGTCACACTTCTGAATGAAAACTAAGACTGAAAATAACTCATGATCATTACTCTATCAGCAAGACAAGAAACTATTATAGATAATAAAGACTCATCTAGCTATTTTCAAAAAAGGAAATCCACACTTAACCTAATACAAGAAATATAATTAAACTAAGTGGCATTCAAGATGTAAATTGTTGAACTGAACATGCAGAAAGGTAAACTAATCTAGGCACACATGTTGAACGAAATGACTAATTGAAATATATCTACCTCATGCTTGACTGCTATGCTTAATAATGCATCTATCAATGACCTAACTATGCTTTTAAATAACTTTGTTTTGCAACAAAAGAAGGAGGCGCTAAGGTGACCTAACTGGATCTTAGGCTCATGGTTTCAGATTTGAAGCTCTCTTGCAAGTTGTGCCAGGTCTAGATGAGTCAAAAGAGAGGTTTTGGGCCGAAGAAGTGTCTGATCGGTGCTACTACATGATCAACTACAAGATTTCCTCTACTGTTCTAGGATGTCTTGAAATGCTAGAGGAAATAGTTTGAGAGTAGTTTGAGGCCAGAAATGATGAGGAAATGGGTAGGAGAGGTAAAATGAAGGTGTATCTAGGTGGATGGAAGGTAGCTAACCCTTTGGACAAGCTCATAACTTCTCTCAAGGCCTGTATTTCACCTCTAAGGTGGCTCTCGGTGTTGCAGTGGAGATGTCCAAAAACAGGGCTGAAGGTGATTTAGTTGGAGGTTGGTTGATGAGGGGTGGAAAATGAAGCCAATGGAATTGGTGGAGCCCCCCTTTGCTGATATACTCAAACCTACAATAAAACTACCCGTTCATGTAGTTATCATTGACAAATATATTATGAAAATGGTGGAAAATATGAATTGAATTTAAGTAAACCTACCTATGCACTTAAAACAGAAAACTAACTCTACATCTACAACATTTTCATGATAAAAAAAGCAACCTATCTAAATTTTCCAAGAAATCATAAACTGAAATCAAATTTGGGTCTGTGGTGAAGATCTACCCTCCTCAAACCCTAATGAAAGAGGTAAGAGAGGGATCCTTTAGCACACAGTTTTAGATTTTTCTATGCTACTGCAACATGAAAGGTAAAGACTAATGACAACAACATGAAATGGAAGCAACACAAATACAACAATATGAAATGTAAGAAAGCTAACTTACAACACTTGAAATGGAAGAAAACTAAATACAGTGAGATGAAATTTAAGAAAACTAACTAAAAAAACATAAAAGGTAAACACAAATACATAAGAGAGACTCAGGCCAATGGATTGGGCCCTAACCCACAAGCTCAAATCCCTAAAAAGTTTAACTCATTGAAGAAGAAACTAAATACTCAGTTTATTTCATAACCAATTCTGCTACATAGCATATGACAGTCACAAATGTCTATTAAAAGAGTTAAGAGTTCTCTATCTATCTCTAAAAATCTAATCCTAATGAGCTCTTGCTCTGTCGTATTTATCGTAAATGGTAGGTACCAACAACTCCCTAAAAGGTATGTGATTTGTCTCCTTGGAACTCTATAGAAGTGGAGTTTGGCTCCACTTGATCTTCCACTTGCTTGGCTACCTTTGATTTCAAGTTGTTGGAGGAGAATCTCGAGGATCCCTTGGCTACCTTTTGGAGTTAAGGGGGTGGTCAACCTCCCTACAATCACTCCTAGTTGCCTAATCCGAGCCCTGATTGTGCAATCTTCAACAGAAATGGCATATTCTCTTGATTTTCCTACATTTAAACCACATTAGGCATTCGAAGTATGACAACCCTCAATACACCATCTACACTAAGCAACATATGACCATAATCCAATTAAATATGATAAATTGAGACTAATAAGGCTAAAATGGTGACAATTAATGCCTTCAAATGTACCTAGTGATGGTGCTCATCACATGTGTTTCATGTAGTCTGATGATCAACCTTGGGAATTGTGCAGTGAATTTGAGGAATTTCCGAAATAATAGGAGCCTCATTTCTCAAGGAATTGCACAAGGAAAAAGGGGCTAAAGAAGAGGTATAAATTGACTAAGTTTGGGTCAGATCTTCTCACTGAGAAGAGAGATAAGTTATTCACTTGCAGGTTGTGCTTAGTTGATCAAAGAAATTGTAATACATTTCTATTCATCGTATTAATGCAATTAGGCAAAGGGGTTTTTAGCAGATTTATTTCCCCTAGAAAATTACTATGTGCATGTGTGTTATTTCTCATTGCATGTTTGTGATTGATGTTCTAAATTGTGAATTTAATTCCGTACAGAAGTAGAGTAGGTTTGTGTATTGTGATTTTTATTAAAATTTCATGAGTAGTTGCAAATATACATAATAATTTGTACATATCTCCATGGGGAACCCTTGTAATATTTGTTAAAAACAAGGATGGGTCTTGGTGATTGTGCATTGAATATCATTAGCTAAACAAGGTGATGATAAAAATTTAATATCCTTTCCTGAGGATAGATGAATTGTTTGACCAAATGAGGGGAGAAACTATGTTTTAAAAGATAAATATGAGATCAAGATATCATTAGTTAAGAATCAAGGAAGAAGATGTCCAAAAAATAATCTTTAAGAAAAGATTTGGGCATTTTGAGTTTGTAGTATTATCCTTTGCACTGATAAATCCATCGGGTGTTTTTATGAGTCTTTCGATGGAAAAAAATGACCTCATCAACATGCAAGGGAGACCACCCGATCAAAGTTCTGAATCAGACCATTTTCTTTTTGTGTTGGTGGTTCTGACTGTTTATATTGGGTCCAGTTAACCCCTCACCCTCCTTTTTGGCTTGTGGTGTCGCTTATTAACTATCAATAAGAAGAGGAAATCAAATCTACCCTCTTGTTGCATGCTTGCAAGAAAGCAGTCCTTAAGCTAAATTGAGGGTTAAGCCAAGCCACGACTAAGATTTCTCCTGCGTAAGGACACTTCTAAATTTTTTTTTTAAATGAAAATATAAATTAATTTAGATGCAAGAAGAAAAATAGAATCTAATCTATCCTATCTCGATTAGGAAAAGATATAGATCTTACCCACTTGAGAGAAAAATGATTTAAAGAATGGAGATTTAACATGCATTGTATAATTAATATCATACTGTTGAAAAAAATTTAACAACCGACATTTTAAGTGTCATGCCTTCTTGTTTTAGAGATTATAATAATGAAAATAAAACCATAAAAAATTAGAAGTAATTCATACATTTCAATGACTATTAAATCTATTTTAAATAACAATTTTTTAGTAAATAGTTACTTAGAAATTTGATCAAGCACAAGAGAAAATCAGAAATAAATGTCAGATCTATAAAATCATTAGATGAGATAGCTGATATAGAAGAAAATCATTTTCATATAATAAAAAAAGTGCAAAAATATGAAACATATCTTCCATTGAAAGATAAAATTTTCATTGACAAATAAAAGTATTTGAATAAAAATTATTAATAAAAAAAATTATTTTTCTCTGTTTTACAAATAGATCTCCAACAATCCTTCTAAAATCATAAGCTCTACCACTGGAGAAGAGATTTGTAATAGTGCAAGCTCTGCCTCAAACAAACAAAAACTAGATCTTGCAAAAAAAATCCCTAAACACTCAGATCTAAGTATTCCTCTTCACCTACAACTAAAATTCTCTTTACAAAATTCCTTAGAGCCTCAAAGTTGTAGAAAAGAGGAACCCCTTCCTCACTCTCCAAGTGAATATTTATAATTTACAAAAATAAATCCAAAAATGGATAGTTGTTGCAAACAATTTTGATCCATCAAATTTGGAGCTGCAAGTCCTCTTTTTATCCTTTGTTGATGAAATCTCATTGCTTTAAGATATATTTGCCTCATCCTCCTCAACAAATATTTTGTAAAAAACAAATCAAATTCAAAATTGAAACTAATTAAAATGCACATGAAAATACAAAATACCAAATTTGGGAAAACAAATTCTCCAATTGAAATATGATAAAATAAATGAAATTGATATGTCCTATTGATCATATTTCAAAGCTTCTCTAGCCCAAGGAGACAATATTTGAATCAATTTACAGCAGCAAAACTTTTAGCCAATCAAATTTCAAAAATAAGTACTCAGAAAATAGTTTATTGATACAAATTTAGAGCTCCAACTTCTGCTAAATTTTAGGCATAATAAATCTTGATATTTGCTTGGTTTAATGTTTCCATATTTTTCTCCATGATTTTATATTTCAACGATCCATCCTAAGCCTCATTTGGCTGAGTAAATATTGATATTGAGCCCTCCAAATATTGAATATAAAAACTGTCACTTTGCTGGAAATTAACGGTCCTGAGCATGCTTTTAATTAAAGTTTTTTTTTATTAATTTCGATTGATTTCAATCATCCAAAAAGATATATAATATAAAATAAAATTTAATAAATATATATATATATATATATATATATATATATATATATATATATATATATTTAAATTAAATAATATACTAAAAAATGAATCATTAAAAATATTTAAACAAAGGTAATTACAAATATTAAAACAAAAAGGCTTATTCAAACTATGTGTGAGGATTTAATAGTCCATGGGAACATTATATGAAGGAGGTACAGAAGTGGGAGGAGGCCCACATGGGAGTGGGACCTCCTAACCAAGTTTTAAATTTAACTTGGGGGGGACACGATTACCCAAACGCGTCCAACTTAGACCAGAGAGATGTCACATAGGCTTTCTAAGGTGTCATACAACACCTGTCCTCCACCTACAGAAAATTTTCCTCCATACGTGGTGACCGGTTCAATCGGTTTAGGGAGCGTTAGGGTTAGTTTATCCTCGTATCTTAGAGGCTTCCCAAATACACTGCCTTATTCTTTTTGGGCCTGTTACTGGTTCATTTTTTCTCTTGGGTACTTGTACGACACTGCTACAATGTTGGTTGTAGCCATAATCATTCTTGGCGATGCAGATAGTGGGTTATGGGGCATTTCTGATGCTTGTTTGAGAGGTTGTTCGGTTGCTATCTAGAGTTTGGTCTAGTTTATTGGGTTGTTTTTTCTTCTCCTTCTAGTGTATTGGGCGGGGTATTCGTCTGCGTTTGTCCCTGTAGCGTATTTAGCTTGGCTCGGTGCTATAGATGGCAGGTTCGTGCTCTAAATGGTTTTTTCAGGTAAATGAGTCAGTTTCTGAGCTTTATGGGAGAATTTCTCTTGTTTTGTGCAGGTTTAGGGATGTATAATCCCACGACATGCCCATTAGAGAAATTTTGAGGTCTAAAATGGGCCTCCTAAGAAAAATATACAACCAAACTAAAATTTATAAGAACCAATAGGATTCAAGATGATGATGTCACCCATGGGGGATGATTCACCATTTTTGGGGTAAAAAAGTAAAAATAATAAAAATAATAAAATAATAAAATAACTTTTTCAACTTATCTCCCTAAATTTTTACTCAAATTTTGAACGAGAGTACTTGTTGGATGCAAAATTTAATTCCTCATCCAAGGAGTACACATGTTGCATACTTTTGATGGACCCTGCTGCATGAAAATTGAGAAATACATGAAAAATCATGATTGCAATCACATTTTTCGTGTATTTCTGATTTTTCGTGTAGTAGGGTCCATCAAAAGTATGCAACATGGGTACTCTTTTGATGAGGAATCAAATTTATGCATGTAGCGAATGTTCCCACTCGAAATTTGAGTAAACCAATAGGGAGATAAGTTGAAAATACGAGTTAAAAAAGTAGTTTTGCATTTTTTCCCTCTAAAATTTGATGATGTAGTCTAATATTATTTTATTATTCCACTATTATTTTATAATTTCCTTAGGTGGCCCATTTTATACCTCAAAATTCCCCTAATGTGTCTTGTAGGTCACTGTGCGATTTGCAATTGGAGCTATGGTTTTTGGAGCATTTGGGGGTCCTGTGGTGTGTTGGCATAGAGGAAGCCAATGAAATGAGAGATGGAAGGTAGGACACTGTCCTACCAGCCTATCTACCTGTTTTTTTAAACACATTTAGCTGGATGAATTATTGTGCCTTTATTCAGTTTATATTCTTGTGTTTTTAAACACTTTCAGCTATCTGGGTTTTGTGTAAATTGTGGGTTTTTTTTGTGTGAATTGTGGGATTAATATTGAATAGGTCAATCTCCTTTAATAAATTTTGAAATTGTAATTGTTATTGTAACAATTTTGAGAGCATTTGTTGATATGTTGTTATGGTTTTTCAAAGTTGAGGGCATAATTGTTGCTAATATGCTAGGGTTTCGTCACTTTGTTGATCACAGATGTGCTAGGGTTTCATCTTGACATTATCTCAGAGATTTGTGTATTATCTCAAAGGTCGTGGTTATTTTTGGTCAAATTTTATTGTCTACGGTTTGACATAATTACAAGAAAAAAATTGTTAGCTTTTTTTTTTTGTTTCCTTCAAATTGGGTTCTCGATGCTAGTTAGAATAATCACTGTTGGACACCTAATACTCAATGGGTAGGTGTGGAAGGTGAATGGACAAATGGAGTCCAAGAGACCACTTGGAATGTACATATATGTTGAATAATAAAACATCTCATGCTTATCTTTCTGTTTATGTGTGTTTACTCTTTCCCTATGTGTGTTTACCATGCTTTTGTTTAACATGGTATCAGAGCGGGCGTATTATGGCCCTGCTCCAATTTGAGCCACCGCTACTCTTTGTGGCCATGTCAGTCCTGCCACTCTGAGCATTCTCTGACTTCCTTTTTAGTCCTCCATACACTCTCCAATACACTGCATTACAGATTCAATTTTCATTCAAAATCTTGCACCTGTCAGCTAGACTCATCTGCACTGTAATACACCTGTGTTACCAGCGGCCACTCCTATTCCGTTGCACTCTCATCTAGATAATGTCAGAGGTCAATGCTGCGATTTTTTATCAGTATTAAGATGTAGTAAATTTGATGCAGCTTTCCTGCCAGTAATTCCACTCGGCCCTCCCTTTTGCGCATCGAGTTTTCTTCTGCATTGCCGGCCTATATCATTGGCATCACTGGCCTATGGCATTGGTGGCACTCCCATCATTGGATCCTCAAATTATGCCTCACTGCAGCTTCCTCTCGCACCTCCTATGGTGGTATCGGTTTCCTGCTCACCCACGCTGCCTGCTCCTCACTATCGTAGGCTCCAGGTCATGGTCCATTGGTGGGCCTTCTCACTCTTACCTCCCATCTCCCTCACCGCTCTCCCGAAGGCTTCTCGAATCCATACAGGGAAATACCTCGAAGGAGGGAGCAGACTTAAGCCAAATCTGAAGCCATTCCTACAGCTAGAGAAGGAAGATATTTCCTCACATTTTTTGTCTGGTGAACCCTCTAGACAAGGGTAGAACGCATTCTGGAGTTGGAGGCGCAAGTTTCTCTATTCCTAGAGGCTAAGTCACTGTGCTCTCTTTTCTTGGGTTGAAATTTGTCTTCATAGAGGTAGAGTTTCCTTTATTGACAACAGATTCTTTCACTGCTAACCAAATATTTGATGGTTATGATAAATAATAGATTCCCGGTCTCAAGAAGCACAAAATTCCTCCTTGAATGATTATATGTGGGTATTATTGGATACCATGCGAGTTTCTTAGCTGGAGGATGCATTAGGCATTAGAATAATTGTTTTTCCTATCACTGGTTGAGGTTGTGAGCCATTCCTTAGGATTTCTGGTGTGTTGGGAGGGAAAAAAACATAAAATTGAGCCTTTCCTTGCTATCCTGCTACGTGAAGCCATTTCAATCTCAATTTTGATTATCCTCGTCTACAACTTTGGGCATTACATTGGAAAAGTTTCTTTGATTCTTTAATTTCATTGACAATGTGATGGGTTTTACTAAAGTTGAAGACACAAATTTGGAGATTTTTCTACAAAGAATAAAATGGAGCGTTTATCAAGGTTTGTCATGGTGCTCTAGTCCTTGGGTTTTATCAGTTTTTGGAATTATTTCAATCAGTTCTATGTAACTCCTACAAGTCCCAGTGAACACTGCATCTTGTTGAATGCTATATAAATATAAGGAAACAGTAAAACAATTACATATATTTGCATTGGTTAAAGAATGGTGAACTCCTCCTATACGATTTTTTGCCTTCAGCATGTTTTTCTTCCTTGCTTGGACTGTGCGGCCATGGAGGTATAGTGCTATTGTTTTTAGTTATTAAATCAAGAAAATTTTCTAACAATGAATGTGAAATAAGAAGCAAGGCAATGAGCTTTGTTATATTGTAAAATTTTGAGAGTAAGCAGTGAGTGGAAGGACTGTACTTTCACAGTTTTTGGTAAAAATGTATTATTTGATAGCAACAAGAAATCAGAGAATAAAGTTACATCTTTATTTTTGTACATTTAAATCAATACTTTATGGATTGATATGTAATCAAAGCCGCAGGAGATTGTGTCCATTGAAGAGCTTGCAAGGGACTCTGTCGATGGTGATTCACAGAAACAGATCTGGTAGTCCTAAGTTGGGTGTCGCTGCTGCTGCTGCCACCAAAAGACCGTAAACAAAAAATCTGGATTAGGAGGTAAACCACAGACGAAATAATACAAAATTATAGAAGATTAGCTTTAGAGAATAAATTGAAAGTTTTTCCACCCTAATGAAGGAGAATAATGGAAGAAGCAAATGAGAGACAAAATTAGATAAATCAATACTTATCAGTACATGTCATTTTAACATTGCTTGAGGAAAGCAGAGGTATTTCAATTTGATTAGCTTGAATTCGAAGTAAATGATGTGGGTTTTGAACTTGGTTATTTTAAGTTTTTATGAGAAGCAAGTACGATCATGTATTTTCTATCAAAGGTTTCTAAATTGGTAACAGAACTGTAGTCAATAGAGTTCATACTTAGCCTTTGTAGAAGGATTTAAACAATTTAGAGATTAGTTTCAGGCCCACTGGTGACACTGCGATTATAGAAATGGATTGAAGGAGCTTCTATATAAGATAAAATTTACTAGCTATTTTATGATCTAGCAGTAGTGATTTCAAATCGTTCAATGGTTAATCTCCATTTTAGTGTGTGAGATTGTATTGTATGATCACTTTCTACACATTTGATACTTTTTATATTTGAAATCTGAAATAAGCCTCCACTAGGATTTTCAACCCTTTATTTTTGCTGAGACAATGGCTAGAATTGATGGCATATTATAGTTTTTGAATACTCTAAAACATTCGAGTGTGGATGGGATGGTAAAGATCAGCAAGGATACTATGTCTGATATTATATTTTTTCTTCAAAATGCACATGAGAAGATTGAATTTTTGTAGCTTGAATCTCAGCTCCAGCAAGAAGAATTACAGCAGTGGAGTCATCATTCTAAACCTTTTTATGTTTATAACATTGAAAGAGACTCCCATAATCAACAAGTCAATAATGTTGTGATTGATTCACATTCAGTGCCTAGTTCAAGAGAAAATTTTCATGCAGGTGTCGAAATTCAACATGCACCTCCCAAGTCCATCATCAGACCTTGGGAAGAGCTTGTCCATTACAAGCACATAACAGTTCTTGGATATGAAAAGGAGATGTCCTTTCATATTCCGGACTACTCCAAGCCCATCAAATTTCAGAGTGCCGTATTTATTCATGACAGTTCACATTTCGTTGTTCCAGATCCTGCTCCTCTTCCAAAGCAGCAACAACAGATTGTAAAATTCCAACACTGTGATCGAGTTGGCTATATGAAAGATCATTGTTTTGATCTTCACCCATGCAAGCACTATGGTCGGCACACCCATTCTTCACACAGATGCTTCAGAAACAAGCCTCCTACAAGAACAAATATTCATCTTGGATGGATCGCTTCTTGGAAATGGGCATCAATATCCAAGAAGATGTTTAAGTCGCATGTCAGAACTTGTTCTAGAATATTGAACAATCTTGCAGTTGAACTTTCGACATCATCTCACCTTTTACCTGACAGGGGGAAAATGGTGGTCATCTACAAGCTTCGAAGCCACATCAAGCGAGCCTAAGCCACAATCTCTCATTCCAGATTCAGAGTTTTAGCCAGAGACACGGATGCCCATGAGAATTCCTTTGGTTGGTGGACAACCTTAAACCATCCATGCGAGGTTGATATTCTTCCTCTTCAAAGAATTCGGGACACTTCCTCTAGCAGAAGACTTCAGCTTCTTGCCAGTTTTGGAAGAGTTCGAGGAAATGCATCAAGCATTCCAGTGTTGGTGGTCATCCTTAAACCATCACAGGTTGTAGACCTCCCTTCTTCTAGGTTGAAGTTATCCCTCTTCAAATATGAGGGACACTTCCTCTAGCAGAAGACCTCGGCTTCTTTCCAGATTTGGAAGAGTTCTGAGAACTACACTAAGTGTTCCAGTGTTGGTGGTCATCCTTAAACCACCTCTTTATGCCAACATTTCAGAGAGATGATTTAGCCTGAGTGCTACCATGCATACTTTGCATATTGGTATTACAACTCTCTTCTTGGACTCACACATACCCCTTCGGATTAAGGGGGGGAATGTTGGACACCTAATCCTCAACGGGTAGGTGTGGAAGGCGAATGGACAAATGGATTCCAAGAGACCACTTGGAATGGGAATCCAAGGGTCACACCAATGTAATATAAATGTACACCTATGGTGAATAATATAACATCTCATGCTTATATTTCTGTTTATGTGTGTTTACTCTTTCCCTATGTGTGTTTACCATGCGTGTGTATAACAATCACAACCTTACGGAGAAACTAGGTTGTGACTCAGAAGGGTTAGCTAGTTTTACCCAATTTTTCTATTGCCTTTTAGACCATTATTTCCAAGCTGGAGCGTTTTGAAGTTACATCTCATTTTTATGGTGGGTCAGGGGTTTTATTCTTAAGACAATTCACAATATTCACATAGTGGGTTAGGGGTTTTATGCTTAAGACAGTTCACAATCTTCACAGATTTTTTTTCTTGTACAACCTTCTCTGAGTTTTTGCTTGTTTTACTTTTCTTGAAACATGATATTGATTATTTTTTTGGTCAAAAACACATATTTTATATTTCAAGATCATAGGTGTCTTTCCAGTATTAAAAAGGATAAAGTCTCTCTGTTTTTCATGGCAAAAAATTTAAATTTAAAAACTGCCTAAATAAGCTAGATTTTCTTCATTGTCTTCAGTCCTTCAGTAAAGAAAGAGAACCTCTTCATGAATTTTAGTTCCACCTCTTGCCTCTGTTGTAACCAACAAACTTTCCTAAAGGAGTAATGCTTCTTTAGAAAGCTTATCTTCCTTTCATTTAATTCTTTGAAAACATGTTAAAAGGAGATACATACAAACATGTTTCTTACTTTACTGATTTTTTCCATGATCGGAATAAGAATTGAATTATATATCTTGAATTACTATGCTCATATATCTATTTTTAATTGCTTATATGTAATGTATTTCTAGTTGGGGAAGTTGGATTATTTATTTACTGTTAATGGCGTAATTATTTGATGTTACTTATTTGCAATGGTCATTGTGTAAGCTAGTTTCTTTACAAATGGTATAGTGTTTCCATTGCTCAAGTGTTTAGACCAGTGCATGATTATCCTGGTCATACTTGGTGTAGTTGGATCTTCACATCAAAAAAAAAAAAAAAAAAATCCATTTTAGAAAGCTTATCTTCCTTCTCATTCAATTCTTTGAAAACATGTTAAAAGGAGATGCATACCAACATGTTTCTTACCTTGTTGATTTTGTCCATGATTGGAATAAGAATTAAATTATATATCTTCAATTATTATGTTGATATATATATTTGTAATGCCATATCTATAATGCATTTCTAGTTTGGGGAGTTGGATTTTTTATTTACTGTTAATGGAGTGATTATTTGTATTGGTCACTATGTAAGCTAAGATATTATAAGGAGGTGATCAACCTCGAAAATCAAAAATATCTCTATGTCTTGATTATTGTTAAGAAGAAAATAAACATTACTAAAATAAGAACAATTTCTCATGACCTTCATAGTGAAACTAGGGGTTCGTCAAATCCAAAAACGGCATGGGATAAAAGAATCTCACATTTGCAACCCTAAGAGGGTCAAAGATGAAAAACACTTTCTCTTAGATTGTCCATATTGTAGCCACATTTGATTTAATTTTCAAAATAGTTATCACAATCTACCAACTTTCTTGACCTTTTAAATCAACAAAACTATGGTGATCTTGGAACGCTTGTCTTAATGAAAATAAAATAAAATCCAAGTAATACCTTCTTAAAATTCAAGAAAGCATATCAATATTAGTCAACATTAATAATTATCATCATCTTCAATTAAATATTAAAAAAAAATACATCTTTAAATTAAAAAATAAAATAAACAACTAACTATTTAATATAAATTTAATAATTCAAATAAATTTAATTTATTTTTAAATTAAAATTATTCACACAATTATTAATACTATTTATAAAAATAACTATTTAATTCAAATTCAATAAATTAAATAAAATTTACTAAATAAATACAATTTATTTTGAAATTGAAATTATTTATACAATTATTAATACTATTTGTACACATTACTTTCATTCATTAAACATTTTTTTAAATTAAATTTATATGAGTGAGAAAAATACTTTTATTTATTTAATATTTAATGATAAAATATATGCTAATAAAAAAATGCAAATATATATAATCTTAGTTCCAACAATCTAAACACCTTCCGCGCTCATGTTTTTCATAACTATACTTTAAAAATATATATAAAAGGAATTTGCAAATGAAAACACCCGGAAGCTTACAAATTGAATCGATAATATTAGAAGAGACTCACAATCTAAGTTCTTCGGCAAATACATGTACTGGGATTCACCATTCTCAGAAGCCAAATTAGTCATTGGGGGCCAACGATAAAGGAAATTAACCAGAAATAAATAACGAGGCCAACGATAAAGGAAATCTTTGTACAAGTTCACCGTAAGCTAAGTCACACAAGGGGTTGCAACTTACACTGTTTGAGATGTAAAGAGAATAATCGTAGGTTTCCAGGAAAATGGAGAACGCAGAAGAAAAAATGAAAAATGATTGTTGCTGCCGTTGCTATGCCCCCTGAATCCTGCAACAATCTCCATAGCCGAACAGCTTTGGCCTTGTCGGCTTGGAAAACATGGAAGCAACTCCAATGGGAAGCACTTGACTGCTTCTGCACTGAATTGGGAGCATGGGGTCGAGGAGTTTGAAGGCTTTAGGATGGGGAAACCAGTTATCTATTTCCAGCTGAGAGGCGTTGTCTTCCTCCTGGTATGTAGTCGGGTTTTCCTTTCAACTTTGAATTGACAAAGATGTGTAGATTTTCCTTGGTCTGGGATCCAGCCTGTGGCGTTAGCGTCTTAAGAGGATAGGAGGGATATTTCTTCCGGGCTTTTTTGAATAGTTTCTGTAGGGTTGGCTAGAGTGCCGCTGCTGGAATGGTCTTGAACCATGAAGATCTGGTGTTTTATCCAAGTCCTGAACTGTTCCCTGGAGGTCTCTGAGGTGCTTATTGTTTTTAGAGGATGGAAAGTTTTTTCTTGGGTTTGGGGATTTTAAAAGGATTATGTTAATGGGGATTGATGAAACTCATCAGAATTATCCTAGATTGGAGTCTTGTGGTATAGATGGAAGAAGGTTATATGGGATAAGTTGTGAATTCATAGCTGTTTTTTTTTGCGAAGACAAAAGTCTTGGGGGAGATAAAAGAATATCCACTGATAAAGGTGGTGGAATACTTGTAGCTGATTCTCTGGTGGTGGTATGAGCAGTCGATCCTTTATGTTATGAAGGGTAATCATCGTTAATTCACTGAGGAGCAATGGTTGAATTGAAGGTCTTTGGACGTGGGTCATTCTCTGGTTGTAGTAGCCGCTGGTAGGTGGTATCTGGACTTGATTTCGCTGAATCGGAGGAGGGGTTTCCCGACTGGTTTATGCCGGAATTATGTTTTTAAATTCTGTTTTTGGGCGAGGAGGAGAAAAGTCCAGTCATGTCTCAGGAGATAGTGGGCGGCGTGGTAATCTCTGGTACGTGTCGGAAGGGACCGTTCTGGGTTTATCTCCGTTCGTTGTCCTTATCAGGTCATGCCGAAAAAGGTAGGAAAGGCTACGTGGGCGGACGGCAAGGTTTTCGGTTGACACAAATTTTCTGATGAAGTAAATGCGGCACACTGGCCTATCTTTCAAGGTACGATTTTAGCCGTCTTGTGATTGTATATCGATTAAACTAATCTTGGGGTTGTCGGGAAAAGGACATTTACCTGATCTCGATGATTTACACGTCAAGGTGGACATTGGCCGGAGGAGTGGTGTTTTAATATATGTCCTATTGCGGGTGGGGAGGTGTGACTTGGGCAGTTGAAATGGCACTTGTGCGGGCAGTGGGGTAATTGCCAAGGTGATGTGGCAAAGAAGGTTTTATCCTACACTTTGAAGTGGGTATTGTGTATTGAAGCCCGTATAATTTTAGTAAGAAATCGGAAGGTATATTTTATAATTTATTAAAGGGAAGAGTGATGGACTTTTAAGATAGTGGAGGCTTTGACGTCGATGCGACGTGGACAGTACTGGTGGTCATTGCTCCTTGGAGGTGTAGGACACGTTAGCAATGGAGTTGTAAGAGTATATTTTGGACCTTGACGCGGCAATCAGTGACGAGGCCCTCATACATGCTGCACTGGTGGCCGAGAAGGAATGCGGGGAGGGTTTAGCACGGTCTTCGGACACTGTGAAGAACTACGTCGCGGAACTGCCCATTGGGACATTACCGCAAGTGTCGGAGTCTGGTTTAGACCATAAGCTGAGGAAGGAACCTAAGGCCTTCAAACCATCGAATGAATGTTGCCTTCTGACCTTTGGCACTGACGTTTTGTGGGAGCGGGTCGTGACATTATCTCGGAGCGTTGTAATAGGAAGGTGAAAGTTTGAAAGATACTGTAAAACAGACAAGATGGAGTGGCTGTTAAAGCGATGGGAAGACCTTATAGGTTACTGTCCAGAGGTGAGTAAGCTTCAGGCGGGGTGGTTCTGCTTTGTTTTGAAGAAGGAGGAAGATGTTAGTTTAGTTCTGGGTCAGACGTGGGTGCGGGGCAGGGGTTTTATGACTATGCACAGGTGGGATGCCTGTTTCCATCCCATTACAAATGCACCAGTGAATCATGTAATGTGGGTTAGGCTGCATGGACTACCCCTGATTTTCTGGAATTTTAAAGCTTTAAAGGCGATTGGGGATTGTTTAGGGACGTGTAGATATGTGGACCCAAAGAGCCATGAGGCTTTCGATAAGCGAACAGCCTGGGTGCTGGTTGAGGTCCCTTTCGCTGGAGGTCTGCAGTCGGAGATAAAGCTTCAATGGGATGGAACGGTGCATAGACAAGGACTCGATTATTGGAATATTCCTTTTCGATGCTTTCAGTGTCATGAGCCTGGACATATTAGAAGGGACTGTTCGGCATGGAAAAGGATGGATCGAAGGCCAAAGGAAGATCTGTCTTCTTCGGAGCGGTCGAATGCTGTCAATCCTATCACTCCGGTTGTCGAATCGTCGATGGGTAAGCTTGTTCTCCCCTCTTCTAGTATCTCCGTTCTGGATACTTGTAATAATGATGATAGGGATCACTGTAATGTGTTAGAAGGGGTCAATGCTTTAATTGTTTCGGATAATGAGCATTTATGATTTCGGAATGGGCATAAGATGAGTATGGGATCTGAGATTCAGGGGGGACCTGGCGAAATTGATACGTTGCCGGGTGGGACTTTAACCTTGTTTCATGCCACCCTGGATGATGCTGTCGCTGGAGGGTTATGGGACCCCAACCACTCATCCTCAGTGTTGTCTTTGAACCAACTGGTGATTCCAGTCGGATCCCGAGGGTCAATGTCCAAACCATGTCTTTTTATTCCGAGAGAGGGGGGGTTTTGTGATCCGGGGAAACATGAGGGGAGACTCCTGGCGGGGGGTCACATGTCTGAGGTGCATATTACAGAGGGGGATTCCCCAAGGAACTCTGTGGGGACCGACCTTGAATTTTTGCTTGCAAACCCAGAGGCCGGTTTAGTTCCTTTAACCGTTCAATCAGATTTCTCCTCGTCACGCGTTCTTGTTAGCCCTCCATCACGCAAAAATGTCACCATTTGCCGAGGAAGGGGGAAACAGAAAAAGATATCCAATCTTTTTCCGGAGTTGGGTCTATATGCTGATAAATTCTGTGACGTTCCTGTGGCACAGGCTATTGGGCGGGTTCTTAGAGCAATTTCCCCCGCAGATGTAGTGCCTTGATGAAGATGGTCTCTCTGAACATTAGGGGTCTGGGGGGGCATGCAAAATTTTTGTCCCTTAGGAATTTCTTGTTAAGCATTAAGCCTGATATTTTTTTGGCTCAAGAAACCATGTTTGATGCAGTTCGTGCATCTGCTTTTTTGTGACCTCTGTTTCCAGATTGGTCCCTGGTGACGACTGATGCAGTGGGATTATCGGGTGGTTGTGCGGTGATGTGGAACCCAAGTATTTTTGAGCTTACTGCGTATGGTTTCCCGGGAGGCATCGTATTAACTGGTTTTTGTAGGGGTTTCAAACCCCGGCTTCACATTATCAATATCTATGCTCCGTATTATAACAAGCTAAACTTCTGGCAACATTTGGAGGACTGTGGCTTTTTTATGTTGAGAAACCTCATCCTGGCAAGGGATTACAACTGCTCTTTTTCTCGTGATGAAATTTGAGGCTACAAAGGGCGGATAGATCCTCGTGACAGGGACATAAAGGAATTGCTGTCAAACTCGGATTTAATTGATATCCCATTGACTACAAATTGTCCAACATGGATAAATGGGAGGAAAGCTCCGGATTTTATTGGAAAGCGGATTGATAGAGTCTTGATCAGTATGGATTTTAGGAGGGCTATCAGGAACTTGGATGCGGAGGTGGCAGACCTTACGATTTATGATCATAGACCTCTGCTTATGGCATGGGACCTGGACGAGAACGTGTATGGCTATCCTTTTAAATTCAACAGAATGTGGCTTGAAGATGCAGACTTTATTAAGCTGGTGCAGGGGTTTTTGGCAGCGCATTTTAGAAGGCTGGGTATATCAGCCACTGAACATCTCACAAGTACTTTAAATGGACTCAAAAAGGAGGTCCGAGGATGGAACTGCAGGAAGAAAAGGGAGCACAGGCAGAGAGCCAGACATATTATTGCAGAAAGGGCAAGAATATACTCTAAGGTGGCAGACGGTATTCAAAATGACAACTACTGGGAGGATCTGAAAAATTTGGAGGCAGAATACAGGAATATTCTTCTGAAAGAAGAGGCAGATTGGAGATTAAAAAGCAGGGCTATTTGGCTAAAGCCAGGTGATAAAAACTCCAAATTTTTCCATAAGTTCGCCTCGGGTAGAAGGCGATATAATGCTATCTGGGAAATTAAAGAAAGGGGTGAAACTCTCTACAGAAACTCTGAGATCAAAAAAGCGGTTGTTGACTATTTTCAAACTCTTTTTGCAAAAACAGATACAATATTGGCCGAGGACCACTTGGAAATGATAGCAAAATATCCTGTGATGTTTAACGAGGCAGACAATAGGAGTTTCATGGAACTAGTGACTTGTGAAGAGGTAAGGGGTATCCTAAGCTCATTCTCGGCAGACAAAAGTCCGGGTCCAGATGGCTGGACTCCGGAATTATTTTTACATTTTATTGATGATTTCATTCTGGATCTAACAGAGATGGTGGAGGATGTGAGGACTATAGGGCAGATCCAGGGGGCTGTAAATTCTACTTTCCTTGTTCTTATCCCAAAAAGATCGGGGAAGCTAGGCTTTGATGATTATCGACCTATTTCTCTGTGCAATACCCTTTATAAGATAATCTCCAAAGTCTTAGCCCAGAGATTGAAAGGAAATCTATCCAGGTTTATTTCTCCGGAACAATCCGGATTTCTTGAGGATAGGAATATTCATGACGCAGTTGGATTGACACAAGAGGTAATCCATACAATTGGGCTCAAAAATATGGATGCCGTTGTCATGAAGATAGATTTGAATAAAGCTTCTGATAGGGTGGATTGGATATTCTTGAGACTGGTGCTTCATAGGATCGGTCTGGGCACAAGAGCAGTGGCGTGGATTATGGGTTGTGTCACTAGGGTATCCATGGCCATTATTATCAATGGTTCAGCTACCAAATTCTTTATGACAGGGAGGGGTTTAAGACAAGGATGCGCCCTGTCCCCTCTGCTCTTTATCTTGGTTATAGATGCACTGAGTCGTCGGATTAGCAAGGCAGGAAATATGAACTCGTTCAGGGGGATAAAGATCAGTCCACAACTTAAGCCTTCTCACAGTCTATTCGTGGATGATATCTTAATTTTTGGTATGCTGGTTCTTAATGGGTGGGTGACTCTGAAAGAGATTTTCTCAGTTTTCTGTGAGGCAATAGGCATGGTCATTAGTGAAGTGAAATCTTGTATCTATTATGCGGGAGGACATGAGAGGAATAAGGAAGAGATGGCTATGATGTTTGGTTATAATAGTGCGTCGCTTTATGATGGAATTACATACTTGGGTTTCCGTATGAAGGCAATGAGCTATACAACAGAGGACTGGAGATGGCTACTACATAATTATGACAAGAAATTAAATGTGTGGTATAATAAATGGCTCTCAATGGATGGAAGATTAATCCTGTCATGGGCTGTGCTACAACAGTTACATGTTTACTGGGGACATTTGTGTACTATACCAAAGAAGATCAGGTATGAGATCCGAAAAATGATGGCTAACTTCATTTGGGGGGGTAGAGAAAAGAAAAATGGAATTCATTTGGCAAGGTGGGATCAGTTAACATGCCCAAAGGATAGAGGGGGATGGGGGCTATTGGATTTGGGACATTTTAGCAATTCTCTTTTGCTGAAATCTATGTGGAGAAGCCTCCATCCCGGAGGATCATGGCAGGATATCATAAATCAAAAATATTTGGGAGGGGCTTCTTTAGAGGATTTGTTTGTCTTGGGATGGAAATTTGGGAGTGGTTGTTCTGCTATTTGGAAGGGATTTGGAAAACTGTGGTCGGTTTTAAAACAACACCTGATGTGGTGTTTTGGCTACGGAAACAAAATCCTGGTGGGGAGCATTAGTCTGATGGGAATCTGGAAAAATCTTTAGTTTCCAGAAGGCTTGGAGCTTTTTTTAAATCAGAAAGGGATCTTTTACCTTAGCCAATTAATTGATGAGTGGAAGGGTGATATCCCAATTTGGAAGGAAAAGGAGAACCTAGGTCTCTATGGCAGCTGGGGAGAAGCATGGGATGCTTATTTAAACATGCTGAGAAAGCAAGGCATATGAAAAATGCGAGAAGGGGACCTTCTAAGATGGGCAGGCTCTAAATATGACAAGGGGCCGAGAGTAAAAGAATTATACAGTTCTCTTATAGAACAAAAGCTGGAAATGGTACAAGACTTTTGGTTCGGGATCTTATGGAAGGTAGATGTTCCTGTAAAAATGATTATTTTCCTGTCGCTGGTAAAGAATGACAAAAACTTGACCTGGAGGAACCTACAGCGCAAGGGATGGCAAGGGCCTGGTTTTTGTATCCTATGTGGAGCAAATGATGAAGATAATAAGCACATATTTTATTCATGTCCATTTGCAAAAGAGACCATACATCTACTTATTGAATGTTTAAAAATTCAGATCCCACAATTTGATGGCACGAAGGAATGTTTGCAATGGTGGATGCAAAGGGGCAAAAGTTTGTGGCCAATTCCAATCCTATTCCATTGGCATCTCTGGTGTGGGAGAAACAAGAAAATTTTCGAGGGTCGATGCGTGAATCCGGCAGACATTGTAAACAAAATATATATGGATTGGGCCAGCATAAATCGAAAGGAGAAGCCTTCCAAAGATCTATCAAAAAGACTTGTCCCATTTCCGTTTCAATATCCAGTGGGATATTTTGATGGTGCGGCTCAGAAGTCTATATGTGGATGTGGAGTATGGCTGCGTATATCTTCAGGATGCCATTATAAATTGTTCTGGAATGGAGGATTCAAGACAAATATGAAAGCGGAAATAATGGCTTTATGGGGCCTTATGTGGTGGGCTTCCTTTCTCGGTGAGGAACACATCTGGATTGTGGGTGATTCAAAAGTCTTGATCGACCACCTGAATCACAATGCAAATATTAACTTGGGCTCTCTCTCACATTGGCTTTGCAGAATTGAGAATTTAAAATCTGATTTTACAAGTATTACTTATCAACATATCTATCGTGAAAAGAATACTGTTGCAGATTATCTGTCAAAGCTGGGGTTGAAGGATGCTTATGGAAAGATGAACTACCAGCTATATAATGCACAAGGTCTTCAGGCGGAAGGCTCAGTCCCTATCATTTAAGTTTTGTGTGATTAAGGGAGGTTGTTTCATTAGATTTCAGTTTTAATATATGTCGATATATCTACAGTAAAACAATGTTGTTCCTTTTGTATGGGCTATGTAGTAGAACTATTATCTGTCTTTTTCTGGGCCTTTTTGGGGCGGGGGTTACAGTTACAGTTTCTATGTTAAAAATTGGCAAGATTCCGGACTGTGCTTTTTCTTTTTGATCGTGCATGTACTGTGATGACATTTTGACATTATCAGTATCTCTGGAAGTGGAGGTTCATGTTATACAAGTGTTGTAAGACTTTGTTGTTTGTTCCTGGTACATTAATATAAACCAGGGTATTTTTGCTACTGAAAAAAAAAAAAGCTAAGTCACACACTTGTGGTTGGAGATCATGTTGGGAAAGGAAATGATTTGATTTGGTTCATGTTTGAATTTTTTTTTGGTTGTTGGATGAATTTAGTCATTGGGTTGGTTTATATATATATATATATATATATATATATATATATATATATATATATATGTATGTATATATATATAAAATATGGCACAAAATATTAGATATTAAGAAAGTTATTGGGTTGGTTTATATATAGATAAAATATGGCATAAAATATTAGATATTAATAAAGTAATAGGAATGAATATAAAAATGTAATTATGGATTTGGAAATTGCAAAAGATTGATGTTATGGTCATTGCGTCTTAAAAATGATAAGAACCTAATAATTACAGTTTATTTAGAGGGAAAACCTCTCTTTACAACAAATGCAATGAACTAAACAATATTTGAATCCTATCACTAGGTTTCTTTAGTATATATATAGGATACAAATAGAACCATGAGGGGTTCAAGCCTACATAACAATATAACGATAGAAATGTAATCACTCAATATCTAGGGCCTAATAATGAATTTTTAGGTTAACATGGGACTTCTATAGGGCTTAACATGCCCCTCCCCTTCAAAGAAGTGTTGTCCTCAACACTGACTATCAGTGGGTGTTTCTGCATGAAACACTCATCTTCCCATATCACTTCTTCCACTGATAGGTTCTTCCATTTGATGAGGTACACAATAATTGCTTGATTTCTCAACTGCTTAATCCTTGTTTCCAAAAATGTTTTTGGTTCTAGTATTGTTTTCCCTCCTTCATTAATATATGGTAGAAGAGTTTGGACTAGGATCTTATCACCGAGGACATTCTTTAAGAAAGAAACATGGAAGATTGGATGCACACATGAATATGGAGGCAACTTCAATTTGTAGGCCATACTTCCAATCCTATGTAACACATTATAGGGGCCATAATACCTTGGAGCTAATTTATTATCCTTATTTTGTTGCTTGAGGGATATATGTTTATATGGTTGTAGTTTCACAACTATGCAATCCCCTACTTCCAATTCTCTTCCACTGTGATGTTGATAGGCTTGTTGTTTCATCCTATTTTGTGATATAGCCAAGTTTTCCTTTAATATTTTGAGAAAATTTTGTTGTTGTTGGATATGTTCATCTACTATTTGAGCCTTTATAGTCTCTTTCAAAGGTGATGTGATGGATGGAGGATGATATCCATAAAGTGCCATAAATGGTGACATTTTTGATGAAGTATGGAAGGATATGTTGTACCACTATTCTGCCAAGGGAAACCATTTGACCCATTTTGTTTGTTTATCAAATGCAAAGCAATGTAGATATCGTTCTAAAAATTTATTCACGATCTCAGCTTTCCCATTATTTGAGGATGGTAAGATGATTTGTTAGCCAACTGAGTATCCACATAAGAAAATAATTCAACCCAAAAATTTCCAGTGAAAATTGGATCTCTATCACTTACAATAATATTTGGTTTTCCATGTATTTTTTAGATTGTTTCCAAAAATGCTTCTGACATGGTACTTGCTTTAAAAGAATGAGAAAGATAGGAAAATTGGGCATACTTTGTTATTCAATCTACCACTACCATAGTGACACTTTTTCCTTTATATTTGGTTAAACTCGTAATGAAACCCATTGAAACTTATTCCCATCGTTGGCTTAGTATGCCTAATGGTTGAAGGAGCCCTGGGGTCTTGATAGTCTTGCCTTTATTTTGATGGCATACCACACATTCCGCCACAATTTTTTTAACATTTACTTTAATACCTTTCTCCAAAAAATATTTTTTATTCTTATAGTATGTCTTCAAGAACCTTGAATGCTCTCCTATAGGAGAAGCGTGTAATTCAAATAGGACCTTCTGTTTGAGTTGAGAATTCTTACATAAATATAAGAAATCTTGATACCATAACAAATCATTTTTTTATGTAATTTTTTCTAATGCATCAGGGTCCTTTGGTATTTGTTGAATGATATTGCATATTTTCTCATCATGTTGTCATTTTATCCTTGCTTTTTTCGCCCAGTCAGATTGTGGAATGGAAATAGAACATAGTAAACCATTTGTGTCATCCTATTTCCTAAAGAGTGCATATACCACAATATTGCATTTTTCCTTTTTGTAGATAATTTCAAAGTCATAACCCAACATCTTTGTGACCCATTTTTGTTTCTCTTCTAAATATAGTTTTTTTTTCAAGAAGTACTTAAGACTATCATGATATGTTTTCACTTTGAAGTGTCTTCCTGTTAAGTATGGATGTAATTTATTAACTTCATGAAGTATGACTAACATTTTTTTTTTTTTCATGATATTCTTCCGAAAAAAACTCCAGCAGTGAGATAAACCCTAAGCTATGCAACTCTGTTTTCTTCCTTACCCTAGCTTTTCTGGCGGCACTGAGGGCTTCTGCAGGCTCGGCCTTGCAGTTGGCTTCCCTCTGCTCTCCACAGGGCGCTCTCTGAGCGAGCCTGTCATGGAGACTTCGGATGCGAAGAATGGTCCCTCCTTCAAGGAGCAGGTGTTGGGCCCCTCCCGCGCGCCTGGCTCATCTTTTTTCACCCATCTTACTGCCTCGTCCGCAGGTCAAAGACCAGATTAGGTTATGATTAATAGTGTGTAAGCTCCTGCTAACAATGATGATGCTGGGCTCCAAAGCCCTGACAAAGAAGGACCTCAGAAAGCGGGAACCTCGGCTAGAATCCCACTCACGACAAACCTCCCGGAGGACCCCACCTTAGGGGTCAACAAATCAGATCAGGACAAAGTACATACCACAAAAGTTTGTCACCTGAAGACTGCTAAAATACCAGAGATAATAATACAAGAACTGGATATAAAGGTATACAGGGATTATATGAAAGAACATTCGGTAATATGTAAGTTTATGGGGATCTGGCCTTCGAAAAGAGATCTGAAAGGTTGGATACAGGCTAAGTGGAACCCAAAAGGGCCCCTTGAATTGCAGCTCGGCTCGAAGGGCTTCTTCACAGTGGTATTCGCCCAGTTGGAAGATAAGGATCGCATCTTTGAGGGAGGACCTTACTTTTTCAACTCTGCTGGCCTTTACATGACATTTTGGAAGGAAAACTTCGTGCCTGAAAAAGAAGACTTCACAAGAGCCTCGGTCTGGATCAGACTATACTCACTTCCAACATACTACTGGGCTCCTACGGTGCTTCAAGCTATAGGGAATGGCCTAGGGGAATATATAAAAATGTCAGAAGGCACTCGCAATGGCCACTACATCTCTTATGCAAGAATATGTGCCTATATAGATGTTTCGGGAGCTTTTCCCGAAGCCATTAGTCTAAATTTCAGAGATGAAATATGGCTTCAACCAGTGGATTATGAGCACATCCCATTTCAGTGCAAGAAATGCCATGAACATGGTCATCTATTTAGAGATTGCCCTCAGAACACGCCACCCCCAAAAGAGGATACCTCGAAGGCTCCTGAGGACCATGGCTTCACCAAATTTCATCACAAAAACAAGCAACAAAGAAGGCATCCAGTGGGAAAGGATGCTCCCAAAAAGACCACGCACAACCGATATGAAATCCTTTCTTCCACATTAATGGAAAGGGGACAACCAAGTGAAAGTGCAGAACAAACTTCAAAAAAGGAAAAAGATATGGACATGGACATGGAAAACAACAATAATATTCCTTCGCAGGAACATGTCACTCTGGAGGTTTCTGATATGGATTTTTCACAAGACCTAACTACCTCGGAGGACACGGCCTTGGAAGACATACTGGAAGGAATGGATCTACAAAAACTATCAAAGGAATGGTTTTCCAAAGGCTTTGAAGACATTCCAGAGGACCAGCTCAAAAAGATTGAAGAATCTTTCAATATGCAACAGACTTTCCTAAAGCAAAGAGAGAATCAAAACAAAAGCGGGATGCCTCCAATTGGAGGACTCAAGGCGAATCTCAAGGTCAACACTCACATCACCAAAGTGCAACAGAAGAGAAAGGGAAGAAAAATAGAACAACAACACCTAACCGAACTAGGGTTCTCCCTCATTAACACTGGCAAGGTAAAGGCTCTCACTTTCTCTCCAAATATTTTATCATGAATTGTACAACATGGAACATTAGAGGACTCAATAGTCCCTCAAAACATAGGATTCTCAAATCAAAATTTATCTATGGAAAAGCAGATATTCTTTTGCTGCAAGAGACAAAAATCAATCTGGCTAATATGCAATCAGTACAATAGACTTGCTTCAGAAAATAGTATAGCCATATGGCTATTGCAGCTCAAGGCACTGCAGGAGGCATTGCCACCTTTTGGAAGGACTCCAGGCTTCATTTTATTGACTCTTTTGCTTCCAAGTATGCCCTGAAAGCCATTCTTTAGGTCATCGGTACTAAAGAGAAAATTTTTATCACAAATGTTTATGGTCCCCACTCGGTAAAAGAGAGATTGGCCTAGATAAATCAACTGAAATTATACCTACATTCATTCAACTACTGTATGAATATTCTAGCAGGGGACTTCAATATGATTTTGAATTTGGAGGAGAAGAGGGGGTTTGCGACACCTGGATTTAGACTCTGATGCTTTCCAAGGCTTAATAGATGATTTTCAGCTCATTGACATCCCCACTAAAAATGGGGTTCATACTTGGAACAATTGGAGAGGTGGGGATCGCCAAATTGCCTCTCGTTTGGAAAGATTTCTTCTCTCCGAAGAGCTCTATCTTTCCTCTCTGGAAACAGAGGCCGCCATTGCTCCATAGGTGGGTTCGGATCATTGGACGGTTGTGCTATCCTTTCAGTTATCCTTAAGACCCAAGAATGCTCCCTTCAGGTTTGAAGCCTTTTGGCTGGCCCACCCTGATTTTCAAGACAAAGTAAAAGAATGGTGGTCTTCAGATCTTCCCCCACAAAATATCAGGATGAAAACCTTCCATCAAAAACTCAAGTTTGTAAAACAAGAGCTAAAGAAGTGGAATAGAGAAATTTTTGGGGATATAACCAGCGAGAAAAAAATCCTAGAAAACAAAATGAAGGCCCTCCAACAAACCATCATTCAAAATGGGTTAACCGAGGAAACAAAGCAAAAGGAATCGGAGCTTAAGCAAGAATGGGACCAACGAGCCACTCAAGAAGAGATTTTATGGAGGCAGAAATCGCGTATACAATGGCTCAAAGAGGGGGAACGCAACACATCTTTCTTCCACAAATCGATGATCCAGCATAGGAAGGTTAATAGAATCCTGAACCTCATGACAGAACAGGGGCAAAAAGTGGATACTCAACAACAAATTGAGGAAGTGTAGAAATTATATGCACTATGCATGCATATGTCCAAGATTCTTCTGATCACACACTATTTTAACTTCATGCACAATACAGAATCTATTCCACCATTGATCATCACATGCGGAAATAAACAAGATTACAATGCACACATGAAACCATAAAAATTCACACACATTAACACAGTTGTTTTCACGGGAAAGCCTAAAGATAAAAACCCCATCTATCTGTATATAATATATGTCATAGAGATCATGTAAAAATCCTCATACAAAGCTTATCACAAGCTCTCAGTACAATCCAATTGCTACACACTAATTAGGCCCTGATCTTGCAAATCCATGCACCGATCTTTGCCAGCCTTTAGCCTGCCTCTACTGCGCAATCACTGCTGAATAATGGCTATGAATGAACTCGAATCCATCCTATATTGACCACGCAATCCTCATTGGCATCTCCATCAATGTGTGGTGCAAACTCATGCAACACTATAGTCACAACTGATAGTCACACTTGCTCTTTCACCTACCTCTCCACTGGTCTCCACTAAAACTATCCATGCACTATAGTTAACTAATGTATTCTTCAGTTTATTAATGAGTTATTAATTAGTGAATTAATTATTAATTAATTCACACCACTCTCACTAGTGTATCAATCAGTTAGACTAGATACAACTAGCTCAACTGTGTCTAACTAAGTTAAACTGAACACAACTCCACCAACTACTTCTACAACTCCACCAAACTATGTCACATGAGTTCTAACTGAAGTCCTCCATGCAATAGCTCCACTAAGCCCTCAGGAATAGTGTAATTCCTTCTGTCAGCTCCTGTGCCACATCTGTGCACTTAACTGAAGTGCTCCAAGAGAATAAGATAATGTTTAGAGTCCAAATATTATTAAGAGCTAATAATATTCGACATATCTATTTTTAGACTGGCAATCTAAAAATAGATTCCGCCTAATATGTCTAAAAATATAAATCCATCTATTTTTCCAACTTGACCAACCATCCACAAATAGCATCCTGCAACTCATAGAATATGATCGACATGTCTAAAAATAGACTTTGCGACAAAAATCACCTGTGTGGGCCCCACCTAATTTAGGTGATCACTTTCCAACTAGGGGACTGGGAAATGAAGTTGTGATGCCTCCAAGATCAGTTTTTATTATGGATTCCCTCTTCAAGAGAAGAAATGTTATGTATTTTCATGTTATTCTCATTTAAAGAGACACAATCAGATTGTGCTCCAGGTGTTCTGCAAGACATTCCCGATGGGCATCTGCATCCATTGAAATAATAGACAGTTACAAGAAGATAAAATAAGGAGGATTGAGGAGGAAACCAAGTATACAAAGGAAAGGGCCGGGAAGACCAAGGGACTCACTACTTTTATTAAACCTATTGGACTCATTGAAGGACTTGGAAAAGGACCAAGGAGGAGTCAGGTCAAATCAAGACCCCTTCTTCAATGCACGACGCCATTCTCAACCCAGGTTGCTAGACAGAAACTGACAATTCAGTCGCATCTCTGTAATAAATATATAAAACACTGAAGAAAGAAATCTCTTGCCTCTTCTTAACTTCAAGGATTTATACAAGGTTGAGGGTCGACAAATATTGGACAGCATAATTATGTCTCAGGAGATCATCCATTCTCAAAAAGTTTAAAGGAAACCGGGAATGTTAATCCAATTAGACATGTCAAAGGCCTTTGATAAAATTAACTGGAATTACATCCGTCAGATGCTTTTGGCGTTTGGATTCAACAAAGAAATCATAGCTTGGATTATGGCCCTAGTCTCGGGAGCCTTCTTCTCTATTCTCCTCAATGGATCTCCCACTCATATCATTAATCCCTCTCGTGGTATTCGACAGGGTGACCCCCTCTCTCCCTTCCTTTTTATCATCTTGGCGAAGGGTTTAGGTTGCTCTATCACTGCTACTTTGGCTGAGGGTAGAATCATTGATTTTGAACTCTATCCTTAGCTTCCTCCTGCAACCCATTAGAAATTCGTCAAAGATACTCTCCTTATGGGATGTCCGTCGCTTAAGGAAGCCCTTGCCCTTCAATCAATCCTTAATGACTTTGCTTTAGCCTTTGGTCTAGATTTCAATCTTTCGAAATCTAAAATCTTCTTCCTAAACACCCCCACTGCCATTCAACTACATATTGCTCGGGTCTTGGGTTTTCAACGGAGCTCCTTCCCCTCTAAGTATCTGGGTGTTCCTCTTACTGACAAGCCCCTTGCCTCTTTAAATTGGGAATCTCTCATCTCTAAACTCAAAAAGAAGACTTCCAATTGGACCTTAAGGGCTCTTAATCTCGCTGAGAGACTAATCCTTGTCAAGTCTATCCTTCAAGCCATGCCCATCTATCTCTTCTTGGCAATTGTTGCTCCTAAATTTGTATCCAACCATATCAGAACCATTCAAAGGGGCTTCCTTTGGAATGGAAAAGCTGACAAAGGAAAATGGGCTCTGGTTGCTTGGGATAAAGTATACTCCCCTAAGGCTGTAGGGGGTCTTGGTCTTCGGGATCCTGATCTCCTTGGCAAAGCCTTAGGAGCCAAAACTTGGTGGAGATGGTTGTCAAGTGCCTCAACCAATTGGGCTCAACTCTGGAAGGCTAAATACACTCCCACGACTCCCTGGGACTCTCTCGTCAGGCTCTCTGGGAGTCTTAAAGGATCACCAATGTGGAATAAGGCTTGGGAAAACTGTTGGCTTATTCATCAACATTGTTTTTGGGAAATAGGAAATGATCAACAAGCTCTTTTCTGGGAGGATGCGTGGGAGCAGAACCCCAGATTGGATATGGAACACTACAGATCCCTAAAAGAGCACTTGGAGGAGCATGACAAAAAGAAAGTCAGGGACTACTGGAAGCAGGAAAATAATGTAGGCTGGAGGGAGTGGGAGAATTTCAATGACATCCTCCATGTTCATCTCCATAATTCATTTAATACTCTCATGCTAGAACTTAGCAAGAGGCGGATTCAAAAAGAGGAAAGCCCTGACATTCTAAGATGGGGAAATAAATCATCAGGAACCTTCAGCATAAAGGAAGCCTACAACCATTTACAACATCCGACTTACATTCAAGAGGACAATAAATGGAAAAGATTGTGGAACAGGAAGCACTAGCCAAAGATTAGTCTCTTCCTCTGGCTTTTGACGCACAGGAAAAATCTTACATGGGACAATCTTCAAAGAAAAGGTTTTCAAGGCCCCTCGGTCTGCAGTCTTTGCATGATGGACAATGAATCAATTAACCATCTTTTCAACACTTGTCCTTTTGCCTCGAATATTTGGTCTTGGTTCCTTTTGGTTTTCAAGGTCTCAAATCAGAATATACTTTCCATCCATACCACCCTGGACAATTGGAGCTCCGATTTCTCTAGCCAACCTCTTGTTAATATTTCCTAGACTCTCCTTCCAGGCATCATATGTTGGGTTATTTTGAAGGAGCGTAACTCTAGAATTTTCAGGAACGTGGCTTCCGTAGAAGAGCAAGGCATCTTTAGCATTAAGAGCATCGTGAGGGAAACGACCTCAATTTCTAAGCTCCAGGATGCCCCCAACCCGCCTTCTGTGGAAGACAGAAGGATTTTATCTCTCCTTGATCTTCTGGTTCCCTACTGTGCCTTCTCTCCCTCCTCCGCTTCGATCTCCCCTTCGCCCTTAACTGTTTTGTCTCCTCCAGATCCTCCTCTTCTCAAGTTAAACTATGATGGAGCTTCCAAGAATAACCCGGGTCTTGCAAGTTTTGGTGGAGTGTTTCGAAACGCTCAGGGTATCATCAAATGGATATAATATGGAAACTTAGGCCATAACACCAACAATGTGGCTGAATTTCAGGCTTTGGCTCATGGTCTCGAAATTGCTAAGTAGAACAACTTTTGGCCCCTCTTGGTGGAAGGAGATTCTCACATCGCTACCCAAGCTTGCAAGAAAATTCAGCAAGGTAGGAATCTGGAGAAAATCTCTACGGGATGGCGTATTAACAGGCTTCTCCAGCGTATAAGTGAAAACATAAAAGTAGCGAAGGGGATCTCCTTCCACGCGGTCTGGCGAAAGGCCAACAGTTTGGCTGATTTTCTGGCCAATCGGGGGGTCATCTCGCATGAGAGAATTGTTTCCAGGGATTGGACCTCCCTCGAGGATGATGACATAAATGCTAACTACAAAGAAATCAACAAAAATGACTTGAGCAAGGTTGGAGCCCATCCCCAGCTACCGATTTCTGACAAACTCTGCGTTAATGTTCCGATCCATGTGCTGATTCATGATCCCAGCGTGCGATCTCACAGGAAGGAGATCTAATCTTAGATCAGGCGGGTATGCCTTCCCTCACTCCACAATGAATTTTCATGATTCTATTAACTTGTCTCCCATGCGCTCTTGTCCTGGGATGACGCTCTGCTTCTATTTGCAATGTCCTCAGCTCTTTTATCACTCTATTTATCTCACCCCTGCATGCATCCTCCTCACTCTGCTTCCGTCTGGCCCCGTCTTTTCCCCTTCGCTTCTCCTTTGGTTCCCCCCGATTCCCTGTTGCTATTCCTTCTAGCCTCTTTTCTTTCCCCTCTCATGGCTCCTCGCCGTAGGCACCCCCCTCCCCCCCGTCCTCCTAGGCGCAGCCGCGCCTCCAATTAGAACAATCCTGCTAGATCTCCCACGACTCACGTTGAGACTCAAGCGCGTAATGTTGCGCGGCTTTTTCGAGAAGTCACCTCGGATCATTTGCAAGATTTCTTTGTTGGTTTGGGTTCTGCGGTGGCGGAGCGTCGTCGGGCCACCCTGACGGAAGTGGTCGATGAATATTTTCAATGGATTTTGGACCCTGGGCTCACTCAGAGCAGGGAAAACCTATTCACCAGAGCGATTGACCTGCATTGGTACACTAAGACGCTCCTTTCCCTCGCACTTCAAGAGCAGAACAGTATTAACAGGAATTTGGAGAAGAAGATTCAGGCCCTCTCTCAGAAATTTGAGACTTTTGTCCGCATGGTTCATCACCTATGCTTTGTAGAGAGCTCCTCACCGCACTACGAACTTCTGAAGAACTGCTCCAAACTACATCAAAGTGCGACGGTCAAAGCTGAGGTTGGCCCTTCAAAGACCTCCCCTCCGATTGCTATTCCTTCTCGCTGCTCCCCCACTGCTGGGCTAGACGACACTCCTGAGTGACCGATAAACATTGACGTGGATGGCTTTGAGGTTGCTGACTCAGGGGCTCCTCCTTATCTGTAACTCTCTTTGTTTTCTCTGCTATGATTTTGATTTACCTTTCTGTCTGTCATGAGCCTGCATGCTCGCTTTTTGGCTGTCTTGAGCCTGCGTGTTCGCTTTTTCGTTGTCTTGAGCCTGCGTGCTCCTTTTTGGTCGATGCAGGATTTTTGTTCTCCCCACCCAGCTTCACCTTCCTTGTTATCCCTCTCCCTGGATGCGGGATCCTCTCTGATCTGTGCAGGTCCATGGTTAATCGCCTTGTAGGCTCGTCTATGTAACTATATTTTGTTGTTTAATGTGAATAGTCCCTCCATAACTTACAAAAAAAAACATTTTTTTTTCATACTTGGGTCTAAGCAAGTTCTTTCCTTTAAGTTCACTACTTTTAAAGGCAAGGGGATTCTTGCATCAAAAGTGCACCAATGCCATGGCATGAGGCATCACACTCCACAATACATGTTTTTAAGAAGTCAGGTGTCGCCAAGATAGGAGTTGTACACATAGCCTCTTTGAGTCCTTCAAATGCTTTTTTTTCTTCTTTAGTCTAAGAAACAACTTCCTTCTTCAATAATTTTGTTAGAGGTGTTAATATTTGACCATAATTCTTGACAAATTTGTGGTAATATCATGTTAATATTAAGAATCCTCTAAGTGTTTTCAAGGTATTAGGGATCTCCCATTCCCTCATAGCTTTTATTTTGTTATAAGGATCCACCTTGACACCATTGTGTGATACAATATGACCCAAATATTCCACTTCTTGAACCCAAAATGCACACTTAGACAACTTTGTATATAATTGTTTCTCTTCCAATAGTGTCAAGACCCTGTCAACATGTTGTACATGCTATTTCCAAGATTTGTTCTAAATTAGTATGTCATCAAAAAATAATAGCACAAATTTTCTAATGAAGGGTTTGCAAATAGAATTCATCAAGCTTTGAAATGTTGAAGGTGCGTTTGTAAGTTGAAATGGCATAACCAAAAACTCATAATGACCTTCATATGTTCTAAAAGTTGTTTTGAGAATTTCCTCTTTCCTCATTCTAATTTGATGATATATAGAATGAAGATCCAAATTAGTAAAGAAAATTGCTCTATGCAATTCATCTAACAATTTATCAATGACAATAATAGGAAATGTATCTTTGATTTCCATTTTTTTAGTTTTTTGTAGTCTAGACACATACGCCATGAACCATTCATTTTGATAACAATCACCATTGGTGAAGATAAATCACTCTGGCTAGGTTGAATGATTCCTTCCTCTAACATTTCTTGAACCATATGATTAATATCACTCTTTTGCACATGTGGATATCCATAAGGTTTATTTTTAGGTGTTACACTTCCGTACTGCAAATGAATAGCATGGTCATGATCTCAGATAGGTGGAATACCCTTAGGCATTTCTCCAAATACCTTAGCATGAGAGTTGGTAAATTTTTGAGGATCCATTGGAGTAAAGGATATAAATATTTGAACATATAATGAAAACAATTGTGCAACTACACCTTGTTGTCCCTTTTTTAGCATTCTTGGCATGCTAATATAGCTTATCACTTTATTGGGTTTCCCTTGGATATTGTTTTCGTTCCTTATGATAAATACATTATGAAAAGATCTTGGAAATTAAGGGTCATTGTCCCAACGATTGTAACCATCGGGACCCAAATATAACATCCACACCACTTATTTAGATTTCAATCATGGAACTAACCAAAAAATACTCCCCATATTTAGCTTAACCTTATTACACTTCCCTAAACAATTTATGGTAGCTCCATATGCAACCATCACTTGAAATGTTTTTGTTGGATATGCAAAGAAATTTATAAGAAATTTTTCCAATTTCTAATATTTATGAAATTATGGGTACTGAACCAATCAATATTGTTACCTTTTTCTTTTTGATATATCCTTCTATCTTAAGGGTTTCTGGAGTATTGATGTCCGCCAATGCATGACAAGATATTATTGGAGTAGTTTCTTCTAGCTCTAGATCTTTTTAAGTATCCACTTCTTCCTCTTCACAATATATGTGGAATAATTTATTCTCACTGCATGTATGCCCTTTACTATACTTGTTGTCATCGTTGAAACATAGTCTCGTTCCTCTTCTTTCATCCATTTGTTGAAGAGTCAACCTTGTTGGTTTAGGAAAATGAGCCTGATTTTCTCTATAGTTATTAGTGACCAATTTACTAGAGGGAATATTTTTACTTTCAACTTTCCTTGCCATACTAAAAGCATGCTCTAGAGATTTAGGTTCAAAGAGATGCACCTCATGTTGGTTGATTTCCTTTAAAGTTCCCATAAATAGGTCTAACAAGTTATCCTCTGAAATATTATTTACTCTATGGATTAATTTTTGGAATTCTTGAATGTTCTCTGTGGCTAAATATTTCTGTCGAAGACTTACGAATTGACTAAATAACGTTTTTCTCTTAATATCCCCATAATGTGTTATCAATTTCTTTGTAAAAATGGACCAAAATATAACGTAATCATTGTTTCTTTCACAAAGCCATTGATATCATACATGTTGGTCTTGTTCTAAAAACATGGATGCAATACTTACATTTTGTAAGGATGTCAGTTGGTGGAGATCAAATTATTGTCTCATCTGATATATCCATGTTAAAGGATCATTGCCATTAAATTTCCTCATTTTAATCTTCGGAATGTAGTAGTCCATTTTTGTTTACGTGAAGCCCTGATGATGTGGATCTTGGATTGAAAATTCATGATTATGGTTCTGCAATTCAAAATTTGAGCTCCCCAATTGTGATAGCATACTCCTGATATGATATTAGTTATTAATAACATGCTTCTCCTTATGTTCATGATTTCCTTGGATATCTACGACCCTTTTAGGAAGCCTCTCCAAGAGAATATTTTTCATGAAATCATGGATATTTGTATTTCTTATTTATTTTCATTCATCTTCTTGTTTATTCCTTCATGATTTTCATTCATCTTCTTTTCCATTTCTCTCTTAAAATTTCCTTAAGAACCTGAGAAATCCACCTTTTTCAACATACTACTATTCATTTCATTAGCTTTATTCTCTAATTGAGATAACCTAAATTCTAAGTCTTCACTTTCTCCATGAGTCAAGGATGCACCTTCAGTAGATTTAATTGGTGTAGTTTTTTTCTTTAGAGGCATGTTGGAAAATAATAATAGCCCCCCTCTTTATTACAACAAAAAAATGGATCTTCGAATGAACAGTTAGGTCACTAGTAAGTTACATACCTTAATTTGGAGGATATCATAATGGATGGAAATTTATTGATATATCTCTGAGAATTGAGGCCTTCTAGATCTAAATTTTTTTGTTGTAACGCTCATACATGTAGTTTATGTAATTCCACAAGTGTGAATTTGATGTTCTAAGTGAAAGTTACAGTAACTTTCCAAAAACTTGTTGATTTTTTTTATCCTCTTCACCCAAGAAAACTTGTATAATGTAATATCCATTTTCCTAGTGTTCCTTATGACATGGCTAGGATGGACTCTAAGAGTCAGGGGTAGATATATCACAAGTGCAGGTTGGTGTCATCAGCAAGGTCAGGGGAATTTCGGAGGAGTTTTGAGGAGTTTCAGTGAGGACCAGTGGCATTTGCTTGGTATATTCCATCATCCTCACAGATTGGCTTTCATTTTGGTCCATTCCAACAAATTTCATAAAACTGAGTTATTTTTGGGCTTAACTCAACTAATTATGCTCAAGGTGGAATTTCGGGAGGGATACATGATAGAACACCTTAGTGTAATATCTCGTTGGAGCTAAAACGAGAATACTTACATGATGGGAAGGTTGGACATGAGTTTCAGTGTCTTGAGGAGACATGGTGACCGATTTACTCTTTTCCCTCATTAAAAAAAAATTAATTGGGAAAGAAGAGGGAAAAGTGCTCCATGATTAAAATAATAATAAAATATAAGACTCTAGATGGGTCAATGAGATCGATAAAAGAACAAGAGAAGGTCATTGAGGAATATCTTGGATTTGATCTCTTTTCTTGTATGTGAGGTTGAGAACCCGATTCTCTACGCCATTGGTAGCCCCTGGACAGAAACCCTCAGGTGATTGAGAGAGATTGGACAAGTGCCCAAATCCCCTTGGTGAATTCATCTTGGATTCACAGGTGAGCTTAGTAGTGTCATTTCAATTCATTGCGGAGGCCAGTGCAGTGCCACAGATTATATTGGAGGCTAGCTTTCCATCTTAGCCATTTTGGTAAGATATGCATGTAACCTCAGTTTGTCCATTATAATAAAAAGATGAGATTTTCCATGTTCAATGTTTTAACGGATTGCAGTGCTATCCTTGTTTTTATTTTACATGGAAATATTTTGTTAATTAATATGTAATTTTATGATAAAATTTTGGGATTGAGTTATTTTTGGTGAAATCGGTGAAAACCCCCATTTGAGAATATTACAATGGTATCGGAGCTGAATTTTTTGTTGCAGATCAAATTAAGTTCAAGGATTTTATTTTGAAAAAAATGAAAGTTGCTTACCCATTTTGACAATTTTGTGAGAAAATTGTCTTGTCCATTCTACAAAGATTTTATTTCCATAGAACAGACAAATTATTGCTAATTTGTCCCCTACTTAATTACGGTTCGACAAATTCGGCCATTACATTTAAAGGTTGTGTCCATCATCAAATTATTAAAAGCGACATACCAAATGAATTTTTATTAAGGGAAATTATATTGACATACCAAATGAATTTTTATTAAGGGAAATTATAGTTGTTAGCCAAGCTATTCAGTTTTTAAGCGGCTAAGCCAAAATGATATGTGCATTAGCTTATTGCGTGGCTGAAGCTGGAGGATTATAGTTTTTTTGGAAAGATGTGTTGCGTTTTTCATAACAGTAGTGCGACTTTTTGAAGGCTTTTACGGTGGTTATTTTAGGTCTAATTTCTTTAAAATTCAGCACAAATTCATTGAAAACATAAGTTCAATGGGTAATCTTGCATAATCGAAGTGGCCTAGGGGTTATTTTAGGGTGCTGAATCCATATTTACAATAAAAAATCAGTTTAAATAACAAAAATCAAAATTTCACCTCAAATGTTTTCACCAGATTGAGGCGCCTAAAACTCCAAAAAATCGGACTAAAGACAACTCCTTTTCTATATGTGTCCATTATTTTGACAAATTCAAAATTGTTGGGCTGCCTTAAAATTTTCAAAGCTCCGAGCAGTGATCAAATTTGAAGGGCAGGTCCTAATTTCAATTAGAAGGGCATATATTTATGTCGCCCTTCCATGATGAGAAGATTAAAAAAAAGAACATTTTAATTGACTGCAACATATTATTTTTACATTTCATTTTCAGAAAGACAAAACTATCAATATTTATGTTAATAAAATATTGTTACATATACAAGAATGAAGGAGGCTCGATCTTGCATTTCTTAAATCTCTCATTGGAAATGTCAACATAAGTCTTGAAGGCAGTATTATAAGAATTTGGATGGATACCGCCGGGATATAGGAGATTGGAAAACTTGGGGATGTTAGAATTAGGGCCCATGTAATAGGATGGAAGTTGAGCAACACGATTAAACATCTTTTGTGGGATCTTTGTAGGGTACTAGCACCCCCTTTGCTATTCCCTCACAGTTTTGGGAATTTAGGCTCGAAGTCGATGATGTGGGAAAAGTTTTCATCATTTAAAGGGAACATTGATATGTTTGTACACCTGGTGAATGAATCATTTGTCTCTATTGGGCAAGATCAAAGGAGCTCTGGTTTTTTTTTGGTGGAGAGATAATTAGATTTGAATAGATTCTTTTGGAAAAGATCAAAGGAGCTCTGGATTTTTTTGGTGGAGAGATAATTCAGATTAATTCAAAGGAATATTCTAAATCAAATCTTCATAGAAAGTATTTGAATGCAGCTACTTTTGATTTATATACGAAAATAAATTCCATACACAAAAATCAGGGTTAATTAGAACCAATATATTGAACAAAGGGATTGCTTTGAGGTTAATCAAGTCTTGGAAGATTTTGGTTAGCTAAGATTGTTACTTAAAATTTCTTCTATTTTATCATGATCATCCAAGGTATATTTTCAATAGGCATAGATGGATCTCAGGATTCATCACCAATATCAGGAAAAACAATTAAGGTATCTATTAAAGATTTTATTAGTCACTCCTCAAATAATGGATCATGGCAATTGGTATTGGACAAACTATCAATGCATTATTCCTATTCAGTTCTAGTAAATCACATAATTGCATATTTTCAGTCATGGGTTCAATGTGAATTAGTGGCACTATAAAGTGCTTACATGAAACTACCTCCTTGTGCTAGTGCCTTAAAAATGGAAAAATGATATTAAGTTGTTCATCATAATTTTTCTTGGAGCTGTGGATATTCCACATCTAAGTCCACCAGATGTTGCTTTTCCTGGATTTTGATCTCCTCTTGAGCCAAAGATAGTCTTTTTGCTCCTAGAGTGGATACAATATTTATCATCAAATTGTATTGAGACACTTCCATAAATGGTCATGACTCATGAGAAGCATAACAAAAGGAAAAAGGAAATTCATTGTTATTTTGAAGAGGACACTATTAAAGAATTCAAAATCTCTGACATATGTCAAAAGATTGAATGGAATTTTGCCCCGGAAGAATTTTGATGTGTCGATTCCCTGCCTTTTACTCTTATTGATTTGATATTCAAGATTATCAACTATCTTGATGGGTTTAAAGTATGGTTGGATATAGGTAACATAAAAATTTAGACTTCAATTATTTCAGAGGTCTATCAAGAAGCAATGATTAGCACAACTAAATCGACAGGCAATCTATACATCATAACTTTAATTTTTTTTAACATCAAATCAAACCCCTGTCATTCATTTGGAAGGAAAAGAATACAAAAAAAGAATTTTTGTGGTTCAAAAATATTTGTATTTCTACAAATGAAGGAGCCAATAATAAGAGCAACTAATTTTGCATGAAAACTCCTCGGAGAGTATATCCTATGAGTTTTGACATTACAATCCATCAAATTTCCTTTAGTTCAATCCAGAAACATTTTAGTAAGCTAGTAATGTGAAGCTGAAATTTTTAAATATCATGTATTAAAGGAAAATTACAACAATAGAAAAAATTTCAAACTAAACTTAGTGATGCTTTGAGCATTTGAGGTAATAGACACATGCTGCTGCAATTGTTGATGTTGCCAAAACAGGCCATGCAAGACTGTTTCCGTTTTTATTTTCAAGAATTTGAATCTCGGATATCAACTGCTCAATATCACTAGATTCAAAAGTGATTTCCAAATCCCTTATCATTTCTTTGAGTTGGTCTTGTTCATCTACAACTGAACCTAAAGTCAGCTTCATCGTGTCACTTTCTAGAGAGTGGTTGAATAATATGAGACGTGATATAAAACATCATCTCTACTTAGATTTTGTCAAGAGGGTGAGTCAGACCCTTGATTTGACTTTCTAGTAATGAATTATGATATGTAATGATTTTATATTTTGTGCTTCATAATACTTGCACATTAAATGTTTCCATATTAATACTCATATAGCATGGACATCTGGTGCTTTCATACCTGCATACTCACAACATTGTTTGCTTTATATCCTTTCTCAGGTACCTTTGTTTGAGAGTATGGATGATCAGTTGTTGGATGCAATGTGTGAACGTCTCAAGCCAGCACTTTATACCGAACAGACATATATTGTCATAGAAGGGGATCCAGTTGATATGATACTTTTCATTATTCATGGTCGTTTGGAAAGTCCGACAACAAATGGAGGAAGAACTAGATTTTTTAATAGTGGTTTTCTTAACCAAGGAGATTTCTGTGGTGAAGAAATGTTGACATGGGCTTTGGATCCCAAGTTTGGTGCAAATCTTCCATATTCTACCAAAACTGTAAAATCTCTGATTGAGGTAGAAACATTTGCTTTAAGAGCAGAGGATTTGAAGTTTCTTGCAACTCAATTCATACGCCTACATAGCCGACAGGTTCGACATACTTTTCGTTTCTACTCCCAACAATGGCGAACATGGGCTGCTTGTTTCATCCAAGCAACATGGCATCATTACTATAAAAATAAAAATGAATATCTTCTCCATAAAGAGGAAAAAAATATTCAGGTAGCCTTGTTAGGGAGCAATGACAATGCTTCTCCCAGTATTGGAGCAACTATATATTAATCTCGGTTTGTAGCTAATGCCCTTCGTGCTCATAGACAATGCAATATGCAACGTCTAGCAAGGACCACCGCACTGATTAAGCTCCAAAAGCCAACATAACCAAATTTCACTGTTGAAGATTCTGAATGATAATTAAGAAAATACCACAACTGCATCTTTGTTACATCTTCTAGTTAAAACATAAACTGCCTCACTATCATCAAGACAAACTTAGGACAGATTAGGGATCTTCCCTCATACTTATAAAAGTTCATCTTTGCATGAAATGTGCAAGGTTGAAGAAATAGTTAATTCTTCAATGTTTCAGATTATTAATTTGTACTGCCTCATGCATTATATTTGGTTTATGATCAACCTATTGCAATCAATCCAGTGTACAGAAGTCTGTTTGTGATTCTATTTATAAATTATAATGTGTGTTTTCTATGATCAAGTTACTGATAATCTATATGTGAGTTTCGCTGAAGTTCCGCTATAATTTTTTTTGTCACAAAAGTTGAAGCTAGACGCCTTTCTATTTGATGTCAAAATCATGTGGTGATGCACACCACTACCAAATTGATATCCTCCAGGCCATTTTTTTTCTGAAGCAACGGTCAAAACCTGATTCTCTAAACCACTAATATCCTGCATGTCCCTCCTATCAACTTATGATTGTCTAAAATCTTCTTCTAGTTTCTTGCCAAGCGTATCCCTCTCTTTCTTAATGCAATAATTTTGCGCACGCAATGAATCAATCTCCTTATTTTGTTCTTCCTTGTCCTCTATTAATTTAAGGTGTTCCTCCTGCAACATGTCAAATTTTCTCCCTGAAATGGCAAGTGAGAACTCAAGAGCCCATATCATCTATATTTTGTTGCAGAATCGCATTCCCTGATTTCAGCTTTGAATTTTCAACTGAAAGATCTTCACCAGCATTATTAAGCCCATCCTTCAACTTTGATAATTTTTGAAAAGCTTCAGCCAACTGGCCTTGGAGATAACATTCTCTTCTTTCATTTTTGATAGTTATTTAACAGCTTCATCTAGCTGACTAAGGAGAGGATCAGGTTTCCAACCTGTACGGTTTGGACTTCTTCCTTCATATTCACCAAGTCTGCATGCGATCTCATCTCTTAGCTCTTCATTTTCTTTGCATGATATTTCAACCAGTTTATTTGCTCCGTCGATCTTTGTTTCAAGGTCCTCCTTATCTCTGGTTACCTCCTGTACAACCCTCCTACAGTCCAACAGAGACCCACTTAACGTCTCAATTTCATCATTTAATTGGCTTAGGATAAGCTCGATCTGCCTGGAAAAATATTTATTCTTGACCTGAAGACCTTCAACAGTAGCCTCCAATCCCTGAATTTTGCTGGAAGAATTTCCAGTGAATAACCCAATTCCTCCTTTTCATTTTTCCATACCAAGTCTGCCTCCTCCTTTTGTTTAACAATCTCTTCATTGCTTATTTTTCCATCCAAAACTGCAGCCAAGAGTTCCTCCTTCTTTCCATTTAATGTGTAATTCATTATATATAGTTACGGCCTGAATTTTACTAGTGTTTAAATGTTTTATCATTTTCTTTTTGTCATTGTCAAACAGATGCAGAGTCCAGACTCTAGAGGATGTCTTATTAGTGGTTTGTTTTATTAGCAAATAGCAGTCTAGCTAGTAGCAGGACTCAGGGGTTTTGAGTACCTGGTTGTTTGTGCATTCGATTGAAGAATATTATTTTTTTGAGTCCTCAGTAGTGAGGAATGGATCTTCCGCTGCAGGTTGCAAACTTGTAGTTCTTCTCCAACAGGATGAAAAATAAAATCCTTCACCCTGAAGCCTGAGTCACAACTTGGCAAGGAAAAGTATCAATGTTTAGTGTTGAGCATGAGCCTACCATTATGATGGTTGTTGGTTTGGAGTTGGCACTACTAACCAGCCTAGATCCATCTAACTCTGAATCTATCATGTGCTGAGAGGGATCAAATCTCTCGAGGTGCAAACCTATTTTTTGAGTGCAAAACTTGAGGATAGGTTTGCACCTCGAGAGATTTGATCCCTCTCAGCGCATGATAGATCCAGAGTTATATGGATCTAGGCTGGTTCCAGTCGGAGGCATCAATGTCACATTTTTCATATTATTAAAATTTTTGTATATTTTTGAGATGTAAGATGGATCTAGGCTAGTTTCAGTCGTGTGGTGCCAAGGAAAATCTATCAAAGATATGATTAATTTTATCAGTAATATGTAAATATATCAAATATTAATATAATAATTTTAAATATGCTAAATATTTATGAGATTAACTTGGTCATTTTAATTTTAAATTTTCTTAGTTACCTCAGTTCGTTGAGATGATAATTATTGTTAATAACTATAATGATGAAAAATGATGAAATATTTTTTTTTAAATGCAAAGTGACAATAATAGTGTTGAAAGATAGAAAATGTGAATAATAAGAACGTACTCATGTTACAATCAATCTCAAACGATTTTCTTCTACTATTCTTATTTCCTCCCTTGTTAGTTTTGTTATCTTTTCATATCGATTATATGAAAAAGAAAATTTAAATAGTAAACCATTTAAATCTTTAGCTCGATCTGTTGTAGTAAACATGATACCTTGTCTCTCTTGCTCTCCAATATTAATAGCTTAAATTACTATAACACAAAAATCAATCTACATTGTTAATAACTTTTTGTGCTTACACTAAAATCAATGCATATTGTTAATCCAATCACTTTAATATTGATGTACCGTCATATATCCAATTACATCAAATCATAAATCAACGTATACATTGAAATCAATGCATTTAATGCAAGCAATCAAATAAGATTAGAAAATAACTTCTACATTGAAATCAATGCACCTAATGCAATCAATCAAATAAGATTAGAAACCAACATCTACACTTAAATCAATGCATTTACTCAAAGCAATCAAATAGGATTAGAAATCGCCATCTACACTGAAATCAATGCATTTAGCGCAAACAATCAAATAGTATTAGGAACAATCTACATTGAAATCAATGCATCTAGTGCAAGCAATCAAATATAATTATAAATCGACGTCTAAATTGAAATCAACACATCCAGTGCAAGCAATCAAATAGTATTAGGAATCATCACCTACACTGAAATCAATGCATCTAGTGCAAGTAATCATATATCATTAGAAATAAATATCTTCACTAAAATCGATGCATCTAGTGCAAATAATAAAATAGGATTATAAATCACCATCTCCACTTAAATCAATCCATCTAGTGCAAGAAATATTCTTCCCTCTCTCCACCCTCCATCCATATCTATATCCCCATCCATCTCTTTTTTTGTCTCTATCTCACCCCCCTAAACACACACGCTCTCGCACTCCATATATATCATTCTCTTTGTCGATCACCCTCTCTCCCTATCTCTCTCTTCTTCCCTCTCTTCCCCTTCTCTCCCTCTCCCCCGCTAATATCTCTCTTTCCTCCTTTTGTCCTCTCTCTCTCTCTCTCCATCTTCCTTATCACTCACTCTCTCTCTCTCTAGGAACCAACATCTACACTGAAATCAATGCATTTACTCAAAGAAATCAAATAGGATTAGAAATTGCCATCTACACTGAAATCAATGCATTTAGTGCAAACAATCAAATAGGATTAGAAATCATCTACATTGAAACCAATTCATCTAGTGCAAGTAATCAAATATAATTATAAATCGACATCTAAATTGAAATAAAAAAATTCAGTGCAAGCAATCAAATTGTATTAGAAATCACCACATACACTGAAATCAATGTAAGTAATCAAATATCATTAGAAATAAATATCTACACTAAAATCGATGCATATAGTGCAAATAATCAAATAGGATTATAAATCACCATCTCCACTTATATCAATCCATATAGTGTGAGAAATATTCTTCCCTCTCTCCACCCTCCATCCATATCTATATCCCCCTCCATCTCTTCTTTTCTGTCTCTCTATCTCACCCCCCTAAACACACACACTCTCGCAATCCATATATATCAATCTCTTTGTCAATCCCCTCCTCTCCCCATCTCTCTCTTATTCCCTCTCTTCACCTTCCATCTATATCTCTATCTTCCCCCTCTCTCCCTCTCTCTCCATCTTCCTTATCACTCACTCACTCTCTCTCTCTCTCTCTCCACCTTTCTCTCTGTATTTCTTTCTTCTTACCTCTCTCCTCCTCCTCCTCCAAGTCCATCTCTCTTTCCCTCCCTCTCTCCACTCTCTCACATCCTCTCTCTTCCTTCCTCTCTTTCCCTTTCTCTCCCATCTCTCTCTCCCTCTCTCTCTCTCTTCACCCACCAACTATGTTACTATATCCCTCCCTCTCTCCGTATATCTCCTTCTCCCCCCTTATCTCCATCTTTCCTTATTTGTCTCTTTATCTCAGCCCCAAACATACACGCTCTCTCTCGGTCTCTCCCTTGTCACTCCTCTCTCTCCACTTCTCACTCTCTATATTTCTTATTTCCTACATCTCTCCCCCTCCAACTCCATCTCTCTTATCGATCCCTCTCTCCTCCTCTCTCTCTCTATCTCTCTCTCTCTCTCCCCTAAATCCCTCTCTCTTCCCTGATCTCTCTCTCTCTCTCTCTCTCTCTCTCTCTCTCCCTCCCCAATACTCTCTCTTCCCCCATCACTCTCCTCCTCTCTCTCATCCTTCCTCTCTCTCCCTTTCTCTCCCACTTCTCTCTCTCTCTCTCTTTTCCCTCCAATCCTCTCTCTTCCCCCATATATCTCTCTCTCTCTCTAATCCTCTCTCTTCCCCCATCCCTTTCTTTCTCTCTCTCTTTCCACCCCTCTCTCTCTCCAACTACATTACTATATCCCTCCCTCTCTCCTTCTTACTTCTTCTCTCCCCCCTTCTTTCCATACATCTTACTTTGTCTCTTTATCTCACCCCTAAACATACACACTCTCTCTCCATCTCTCCCTTATCACTCTCTCTCTCTATTTCTTCTTAGTTATGTAAACTAATGAACATAAATATTAGTAAATATAAAGGAGATTATGGAGTAAATATGAAAAGAGGTTTTATTTACTTACCATACCTCTAGTTTATTTATATTTATATTTATTTACCAAACCCCTTTTCTTTACTATGGTATTTGGCCCATAGGCTTGTTATATAATTAGATTTTTATTTATAATCCTATTTGATATATTGTTATTTATTTACCTTACCTCTTTATGCCTCTTTTATATCTATTTTATATTTATTTATTTACCATACCTATTTATATCTATTTTATATTTATTTATTTATTTATCATACTTGTTTATACCTCTTTTATATTTATTTATTTACCCATGGTATTTGGCCCATGGTATCAATATTAATTTGTCCCATGGTATTCGTCCCATAGGCTTCATCTAAATAAAACCTCTTTTTAAAGTTTTTTTAAATATAAAAAGGTTTATGGAATAAATATAAAAATAAGTCTTCCTCCACTATATTTTCAATCTTTGTATTTTGTCTTGTAGTTTTTGTTATCACAATTGAAGTCTTCGTATTTAAATGCCCTTATTCCCGAGGATAAATATCAATTAGTAGCCATTATGTATTTCTGAGTACGTGAAGGGAAGCTCATTTACTGATTATTGTCATTATTGAACCACCATTACAGTGGCTGAAAAAATGAAGTTTTTTAAACAACTCCTAAATCAACACAACAGTGCATTAGTGAGCTACGATCTAGACCAAAGACCAAAACAAAATAGCAAACGTTTTTCAAAAGGTATCTAAATCATTCTCCAAAAAGAAGAGCCAATGTGTCTACAGAAACAGTAGGGGATTGAACACAAAATTCTTGCACTTGGGACAGATTTGAAACACATGAGGATCATAGCGAAAGCCCTATCCAAATTGGATGAACTAGATGCACTCTATGAAGTGAACTAGTTAGAAGGGAAGAAACTCATTTGGGCTCTAAAATCTGCTATGCTTGCTCTTATACAACCCAAGTTCTAGGAAGAACCTTGTGTAGGGTTCAGACTTCTAGTTGCATCATGCCTCAGTAACATAATGAGGTTGACCACACCTATAGCTCTATACAATGATGATGTTATGAGGAGAATTTTCAGATTGATAGTAGATACCTTCCAGGACTTGGACAACAGTGCAGGTTCTACCTTTAGGAAGAAGCTTCAAATTTTAGGAGGTATGGACATGTTTAGAACATATGACATCATGCCTGATTTGGGGTGTGATGACTTGGTCTGACAGATGTTCTAATGTTTCTTTAACATTAGGAAACATTACCCTGATACAGTCAGCACAAACATGTTTTCCATTTTGTCTTCAATCATGGGAGATCGCAATGCCATTTGAAGGGAGTTTCGGGCTAGATTGTTGGCCATTTGGAGGAGAAAGAAGTTGGTCTCACCTACTGCTTATGAGCTAGTCGAAGAGCTGGTTGAGAATAATATTAGGCTATTCAGGAGACAATTGACCAAGGAGGAGCTGCTCCATTTTGGTGGGTCAGGCAACAAAAATGAGTTGAGGAGGAAGGGACTTTGCTTCATCTGCAAAGAACCTTGGGGGCCTGATCACTCATGCTTGAGAGATGTAGAGGAGGCGGCAGAGGTAGAGCAGGAGGACATTCCTTTTGTATGTCAGGATGAGGACTCTTCTTTGGATGAGTCCAAGGGGTCATATGAGGATGTTTCTAGGGAGTATGAACAGACCTGTGGAGTTGACGACAGTAGGCTGGATTCGTATTCTAGTATGCATGGTGAGAAATCAGGGGACTCTATAGGATATTTTCAGGATGATGAGTCACCTGTGATGATTTAGTCAGAGAAAAATACGGTGGAGCATGAGTCAACTGAGGAGGAGGATATGCACAATATGCATGATATCCCTTTTGAGGAGAGCCAGATGGAGGTTCACATTGAGTCTGTGATGGATGTATGGCTACCCTTGGGGTCAGTCGTCGATGTGGAGCAGGAAAATTCACAGACATCTAGTAGGGTGATAGTAGTTGCAGATACAACTGTTGGCGAGGTCAGACAGATGCACATACATCTAGCATGGTAACAGTAGTTGCAGATACTTATCCCCAGGAGACATATGAGGTCGATAGGGTAGTTCCACAGGAGGCTAGTAGATAACAGGAATATGACATTCTTGAGATGTTGGTGCATCCATCTTTGGGACAACCCACAGATGAGGAGCAGGTAGATGCACATGTAGTTAGCGGAGATGTAATAATTTCAGGGAGCAACACTCTCCAGGAGTACATCAATGGGGCTTGCAGCATATCTTGCCCATTTTGGCTTATCATAGAGAGAAGGGCCTTCTTTTTCAGCCAAATATCGTCGATGGACGGGACATAGCAGCATGAGTTGAGCATGGACTAGCAACAACACAATAGACTCATTCCATTTGTAGGTATCCTTGCATTTGACTCTTTTCCTGAGTTAGAATGGCAAGAGATCATGATTTGGTATCCTCTTGATGGTACAATATTCTTAGTCATGAGCATAGAGGAGCAAGGACCCTTAGACATAACAAATACTAAAGTTTCTAGTTGGTAGTGGGACATAGGTCGACATCTCTTCAGCATTCATCCTGACTTCAGGAGAGCAGGGTTAGAATCGGATTGAGTTAGGAGTTAGTGATCAGAACTGGATCATGGACCTAAGTGATAGCTCAAAATTCAAAGTTTTTGGAATTGTGTCGAACCTGAGTGACTGGATAGATCTCACCTTCCTAATTCTGGCGCTATGAATGGTTCGAAAGACCAACACCGTATGAAGAAGTTATTGCACTTTGAATGCCGAGGTAAACTACAAAATTCTCTAGTTTCACCCAATAACATTGTGCCAAGTGTTGCGACGAGTTTTTCCAGTGCTGGGGTGTGAAGGTGAAAAATGTTCAGTGACCTCCTAGGGTCAAATTCTCATTTTTGTGTGCAAGTGATTTTTTTTTTTTTTTTTTTTTTTAATATAATATGTGGTGGAATTGTGTTTGTATTTTATTTTATGATTTGATTATATATATATATATATATATATATATATATATATCTATATATATATATATATATAATATGTTTTAACAAAAAAAACATATTATATATTATAATATATAATATATAGTTTATATATTAAATTATTAAATTATAATTAAAATGCAAACTTAAAACACTAACGCTAATCCACATATTTCAAACAGAGCAAAAGGTTTACAATAGGGTTTACGGTCTTTGGTCACATGTTACACCTAATCGTAGCAGCAAAGTTAAAACCGGCGGCTCCAAAACGTTGAATGTTGGTCACATGTTACAATAAACCTTGATAGTTAACATTCTGACATCCGCCTAACCATTACATAAATTGCGCCATACCATGTGATAACTTCACGGGTTAAGAGAGCCGACGGTTACAGTTTTGGTTAACACCACCTCTAATGCAGGTTCAAAACAGTTCAACCCCAGTTCTAGTGGAGTTTCGCTCACAGTTAATGAGACTGCCAGGTATTCGAGGGTTGGCATGTGGCCACCCCCTCCCCAAACATTTAATATAGTGGTTTTCTTTGGTGGAAATTTGGAGGAGAACGCCTTTAATGGCAGGTTCTCCAGTTTAACTTTAGTTATGTGCAATTCCTCCATTTTTAGTGGAGGGTTTTTAGGGGACACTGGACAAATCTTGTTTTGGCTCTATCTTGAGCTAGATTCGCCCAATTTTAGAGTGCCAATAGTCAATTTCGACTATCTTCAAAATTCCAGACTCATTGGTGAAGGTTGTAGAGCCATCAGAGGACTTTTGAGTAGGTTTTTGCTTCATTGAAGTTCAAGGGGCCATTAGGGCCACCAGGGGGCAACAATAGTTTGAGGCCTAGCCAGGGGAGCTAGAGGCCTTATTTAGAAATCCAATAGTCAATTTTGGATTTTTCAGATGTTATAGAACTAATGGTGTGGTTTTAAGAGCCTGTAGAGGACTTTTGAAGGCCGATATGCTTCAGTGAAGTTCCAGGGGCCATTAGTGCCAACTTTTTCCAGCAGCAATTCAGGGCTTAGCCAGGGCAGGTAGAGGCCTTATGCAGTGAAAAAATAGTCATTTCTGACTGTAATCAAAATTTTGAATCCATTGATGGAGATTTCAGAATATTTTGAGGACTTATAGAGTCTGAGAACCCATCAGAGAAGTTTTCAGTGACCCTAGTGCCAAGGGGTGTCGACAGGTGTTGGAGGCGAAACCGAAGCAGCCGGAGGCCATTTTCAGTGAACCAATAGTCTATCTTGACTAATTTTGGCATTATGAATTCAATTAATGAATTTTTAGATCCATTTTAAGACTTCTAGAGCTTGAGAAGCTGAAGGGAAGTTTTGGGCAGCCTAGGGCAAACCATGGAGGAAGGCTTAGTTTTGGGATGCAGTGTTTGTTTTGAGCAAATGATCAGCCATTTTTGGTGTCTGATGTGTGCTTGAGACAGTAAGGTGATTTTTCAGGGACAAAAAAATAATTCTGAAGGAGTTAGTGCCATGGAGAAGCTCAAGGTAGCTCAGAGCACTAACATAAGGAATCAAGTTTAAGGGAGCCTAGATCTATTTTCAGAGTGATGACAACCATGCTAAGGATATATATGGTATTATAATCCCTTTGGTTCAGTCCAGTAACCATTGGAGTTAAGTGTGGAACTTGTAAAAGGAACTTTTCCATAATCCCAAAGAGCCAAGTCAAGATGACAAGAGCTCAAGGAGATGTAGCCCACGATATTCGGGTGAACTCCTAGATTAATTTTGATGTTATGTGTGGATATTTTATTGTTGCATTATATTTATATTACACATGTTTAATTTTAGAAAGAACAAATGGATTTAAGACACTTAAATAGTTAAAAATAATACACCTGCACTACAAGGAAAAGACCCTCTAGCGGAGGATATAAAGGAGGTTTTTAGTGTTATAAAATTGGCTAAAATTATCCAAAAAACATTTGCTACAACGTCCGTTTATGGTTACAGATGTTTTGGCGGATCTTTTAATGGAAATTCAACATAACTAAAATAAAATGGGCGGCCGGAGGTTATTACAAATGTTTTTCATCGGTGCGCTACTCTGGCTTGAATGCACCGGTGCGTACATATAGAAGGTGCCCCGGGGTGGTCGAAGGAAAATGCATCGGGCCATTAAGGTATAAAACTGCATTGGGAATAGTGTTGGTGATACAACGCACAGGGCCATTCTATTGGTCTTGGGATTTGTGCGGTGCCCATAGGTCGTATCAACGCACTGGTGCATAGATGTATAGAAACGCACCGGTGCACAGTATCACAGAAAGGCACCGATATTTATAATTGGTATCGGTATTCATGCGGTGCCCATAGGTCGTACAAATGCACCGGTGCTTATCGACACATAAAAACCCCGGTGCACACTATCACACAAATGCACCGAGATTTATAATTGGTATCGATATTCGTGCGATGCCCATAGATTGTACAATGACGCTAGTGCATATAGACACATAAATGCACCGGTGCATCGTACCGCACAAAAGCACTGATATTTTTAATTGGTTTTGGTGCTTTTTCGGTGCTCATAGGTTGTAGAAACGCATCGGCATGCTTCTTAATACAAACGCACCGGTGTACAGTTACTGAAACGGACCGATTTTCATTTTGTGTTTTTTAGAAACATCGGCCTATGATAGTGCAATTATTGTGATTGTTTTAAATTCATTATTCATCAAAAGTCGACACATATAATAAAAATATTCATATTAATTAAATTATTATTAATGCATTTGAATGTGATGTTTGGATTAATTTGTTATATCATATCATAATTATTGTGGTTTTTTAAAATTCATTATTCATCAAAAGTCAACACATATATATCTCATAACAATATTCAAATGAATTAAATTTTTATTAGTGCATTTGAGAACGAAAATGGAGAATGCAATAACGACAATGGAGAACGTAATAGAATAAATTAAAACATATTTTATGATATATAATATATATGAATAAGACATTCTTTATCATACAAAATGGGACATTTATTGGTATCCCTTTGTCTTTCAATTGGGACACTATGTCCATTATATTAAACAAAATGTCTGATTTCATAGACATATTTCAAAAAATACAACGCCTTGCTTTGATATCCAAACATAGTGATCATCATTCTTCGCTTGAACTGCTGTCACTACTAGAGCTACTTCCATGACTTGGGTTATTTTTAGGAATTTTTTGTTCACAGTGTTGATTATTTTCTTCTTCTTCACCTTCCATCTACAAACATTAAAATAAAATGAAATGATTCTATATACATTGGTGAGAATAATGAAAATTGCAATATTAAATAATATAAATAAAAAATAAACTGAAATGAGTGTATATACATTGGTGATAATGATGAAAATTGCAATATTAAATAATACACATCAATTTAAATTGAAAAGAAAAATGACGTACCATAGCAAAAATTGACTCATAAACTATGCACATTCTTTCAAAACCATGTACCATGCCATCTTTCAAAATTTCATCTGTTGGCGCAGTGATGGCGGGCTACCCCGCCAAACCCACATTCTCTATCTTCAGTGCACATAAAATGCATGTGCTCAATTTTGTACCCAATATAAATCTCAATCTGGGCAAATTAATTAAATTGTGGAAGCTTCTTATCAAAGGTTAGAAAACTATGGTTATGAAACCATCAGCCTTACCTATTCTATGCAATCGGATTAAATATTCAACTTTGCTATAACCCATTGCAAGCCTCTACCCTCACATACACTTATATATATGTGGCAATGCTTTCCTACCATATATCTGCACTGTTCAATTATTTCATGTGACTTAAAGTTTCTATTTTGGATAAACCCCAAACACTAGCATATCAAATATATTATTATATCGACCACATCTTTGTCGACTCACAAAGGCTTAGACGTACTCACCAGTCCCGCTACATTCGGGCCCACATATCAAATAATTAATAAACCATTATCAACTGTAGGAACGTTGGGCCATACCTCGACTTATCACCCTCGCAACTTTAAGTGTGATTGCCTCCGGAGCTTCCACAAAATGAATCCGACGGGAATCACATTTTTTTTTCTCACTGAGCTTTAACTCCAAAATATTTTGCAAAATGAGTGGTAATTTAATACCACTTATGCCACGTGTTGGACACCGAATGCTATCGCATTTTTTTCAGACATTCCGCTTACCATTTTTAAGAAATGCGAAAACCACTATTTTCTTTCCAAAACCCGCCTTCGTGGTTCCTCTTCACGGTTCCGCTTCTTCCACAGTTCCAACCACTACGATTGTTCAATGAACCATTCAATATTTTGCGCTATCGAATTTCCATTCGATTCCACCGATTCATTCACCCAGCACCTTCTCGGTTACTTCCGAATTAATTTCATTAAATCGTTCCTCATTTCACTGCACTCTCACAGGTTCAACAAAATTTGTGTGGTTATACCTTCGCTACAACGCTACCATCATTCTCTTGGCTTCAACCCTTAACTTATCGATTATTCACAGCACGTGACTTCTATTTCCTGGGTTAAGATACCAATCAGTCTTCAACCCTCTACGCCTTCAATTTGCATTTCATTAGTGCCATCTCCTTGTAAATTCCGCCTCTATCCACTGTTTGCTGCTCAACAGAATGGTTATTGTTCATAAAGGATCCTCCCCTTTCACAATAGATTTATTCATCTATCGCTACTACACACAAAGTTCCAAATTCATTCGATTACACACAAATTCATCCATTCAGCAATTCGTACACAGAGTTATATTAATATCAATTGGAATTCTGAGAAGATTAAAATCTCTCCCACAGAGAATAATCATTCAAATTCCCATACAATATAATAACTCAGAAATTGAAAGGAATCGAACCCTCTCTCAACCTACAGTGAGTTCATATTTTCGATTCATTCCAGAAAGCATCCAATTTTTCATATATAACCTGAGACATGCAATTAAATGCTCTACAGAAATCGATCCTTTCAGTGATCAATTCATCCAATTTTCAAGTCAAATTTAAATACACACAGCATCATACACAAATCAATCTGACTCTGAATTCCTCCGTATAAATAAAACTAAGTTAATTACAATACTTACTTCCTCTGTGGCCTGATCTTCAATTCGATGGCCTTCTATCCTCACTACTCCGCCTCTTGAATCACCTCCACCTTCTTAATGCCTTTTAGGCTTACATTTATACAAGAAAATAAAAAATTGATTCGCTCCTCTAACAGCTCAACAAAACAGTTAAAATTCCAGATTTCCTAAATCTAGACTAAATCCCTAGATTTGTGGAAATTGATTCCAACTCATTCCTACTCTGCAATCTTTTCGAATCTCTCATCTCTTCATATGCCCAACTAATCATTCGAGGCAGTTACAATTCTCTCCACATTCAATTAAAATTAATTAAAACCCACTAAATTCATTACATAAAATCTAACTCTCTTGAAGACTAAAAACCCCTAAGTCTAACAAAAATGCATGGAATTTGTTTTAGCCTAATGCCCCTGCATCAGACTCCCAAGGTTAAAATTAATCATGATCTCCTGATCATGTGCCCTTAAAACTTTTCCTCCTGGGTCCCATACTTTGTTTTGCTGATGTCCAGCAGCTACATCATCCTTCAATTGCCCTTCTCCAGGTTTCCTTATCTTGTTCTGCAATTTACCACCAACTATACTTTCACATTCTGCTCTTGTCTTTCCTTTGTTAAAATTCCTCTGCTTTCTTGCTGTTGTCTGCTTCTTCTGAGACACCTTCATCATCAGTACTTTGATGTTTTCAATTTCTATGTCCAGCCTTTCATTTGACTGGAATTTACTTTGCCCACTGCTACTTTCAATTTCTGTTGCTGCCAATACTGCTGCTATTGTATTTCTTGTTGCCAACATTGTTGTTGCTGCTGTCAATGTTGCCTCAGCTATCACCTCCCTAATTGTTGATGTAATTGTTTCTCTCATAGATGTTGGTGATGCCAATGTTGCCTCTTTCCAAACATCCTGAATATCTCTTAAGATATCTCCCTCAGCAACATTTTTATTTTCCTCATCACCTGCAATTTTACTTTTAGAAAATAAATCATCAATTAATTTTCTTCCTGCAGTAACATACTCATTTATCTCTGCTTATATACTAGTAAGAAAAATTAAATTCTACAAACTAGTATCTGCTGCTGCTTCTTTCACAGCTTCATGCAAATTCACCATAGTGTTTGCAATTCCTTCCTCTTGTATAATTGTTTCCAGAAAACATTTCAGCCAATTCTTTTGAAATTTTTTCCTCTCAAACATTTCATCAATATGCTGCAATTTAATTTTAGCATGTCCTTCTTCTTCCTTGACAATCTTTAGTAATTTTCCTTCATCTCCTTGATTGATTCTGGCAATCAAATCAAGTTCTTCAACCACTGTATCCTCATCCTCTATCAAAATCAAATTATGATTCTCCACCGCTGTAGCAGCCCCAAACTTCTGTCCTCCAGTCTTTTCTTGGCTATTCAAAGAAGCCAAATCTTCCTTGTCATCAACAGTAATAACAAGTTCCTTCACATGAGACATGATTGCCTCACCTTCCTTCTTCTGCAACAGTTCATCTATGTCCAAGACAACTCCAAAAGATGGATTGTCTTCTGCAATACCTACCAACACAGCCAAATTGTCACTTTCAAAATCATAAGACCCAATGGTCTCACTTGATGATTCAGTCACCCATTCCTTCCTCAACAATCCTAAGTCTCTTCCAAGACTCAGAAAATTTTCACTGTCTTCATTCCTTCACATCTTCACATTCTGCAATCCCCAATTTTGAAATAGAGTTTCTCCCTCCTGTATTGAATCCTGTATATTCAGCATAATCTCCAGCAATCCAATTTCTTCATTCCATGGATTAAAGTCTTCCACAGAATTCTCCTCCTCTTTTATTTGACTGTCCAATGGTGTCAATTTTTCTTCAGCATCATCAGAATCTGCATTCATAAAACAATTGTTAAAACAAAAGTCATAAGGCCTTAGTGCCTTTCCTTCCTCTGCTAGCATTTTAGTATGTTGTCCTGAAATTCCTTCCTTCTCTATAAGCACATCAGTATGATGATTCACTTTTCCCAAAGAATTCTCTGAAGAATTCTCAAGACTATCAACAAGTCTTTCTCCTACATCATCTACTCTCATGATGTTTTCCTGTTCTTGTCCACTGTAGTGAACTCTGCCTTCTGCAATCTCCCTTTCATACTTTGAATTCTCCGACAGATATTCCAGCAATGCAATTTCTTTGTGGCATTGCTGAATTATTTCATCATCATTCGCTATCCCTGCATTCATACACAAACTTTCAATTTGTAGACCAGGAGCATACATAGCCTCAACTGGTGTTTCACATATCAGTTCTTCAAACTGATCCTCTCCTTCTTCATTCACAATAATTTATTCCTATGCTGCAAAATTTTCCATCATAAATGCACCTTTGCTTCTTTCAGTCAAGAGACATTCTCCAACATTGCATTTTACTTCAGAGTATTCATCTTCTAAGAGATACTTCTTCATACTTGTGACAACTTTACAATATTTCTCATCCTCCCCTGTAAAACCTATAATCACCCCACAATTGTCAGCCACAAAAATACAAGGTTCTACATCATCCAGTTGATCTGGAATTGTCCAATAACTCAGGAAATCATCAATAATTTCCTCTTCAGCAAGACAAACTTCTTGTTGTCTTAAACCTTCACCATGATTCACAAGATATTTTATAGATCTCCATTCTTCATCTATACCAATGGCTTCACTTTTTTCTTCTTCACACATAGAACCATCCATTTTCAACTCAGTTGCTCTAAGTTCTGCACATCCCAACTGTACATCCATCCTCTGTTCAAGCTTTCTCATCTTCTCTGCAAACTGCATGTTCTCTTGCTGTTCTCTTCTCTGTTGTAGCCTTGGCCACTTTACTCTCTTCTTCATGAGCCAACCAACTCTCTGGCTTTCCTCTATCATTATTTCCAGTTTATTAAATTGTTCTCTGATCTCATCTACCTCTTTCCAATATTCTGCATCAGTAAATTTCTTCCTCATGCCATTTATCCTGGCATCTTCTTCCTCTTTTATGTTGTGGCCTCTCTCAGAACCTTTGTCATCTCTGCTTTGACTATCAGTAGTCATCCTTTTCTCCATCATGATTTCCTCACTCATCATCTACACCAAGCCTCTGCAACATAAAGATCTCCTACTGCCACTTACCTCACCAATCCTTTCCTCCGGATCTAGGCTTTTGGCAAGTACTGGTTCTCCTTCTGCTGGAACCTTTTGAGCACTCTCTTCTACTCTCTCTAGGCTTCACTCTGCAACTTTTAGAACTCATTCAACCTCTGTTGAATTTCATCAAGATTCTGCCACACTTTCTTCTTCACTTTAGAATCCTCTGCTGGACTCTTTCATCACTTCTCTCAAAGCTGTGATCTGATCTTGCTGAGATTTCTTCAATTGCCTGCAATTTGAATTCTGCAAACAATTCTTCAAACCAGAGTTAAATAATGCTCATCAACTCACCTTCTCTTGAGAACACTGCAATTGTTCTCCCTATCCAACCTTTAGTTGAATATCAGGTTCACTACCATCACCATCAAAACTCTGTCTGCACTTTCTGCAACCATAATTCTGCAATCATAAATTTCAAATCAGATTTAAAATTATTTTACCTGCAAGATACCTGCATGATCTTGTTCTTCACTCATCCAGTTCTGCAAATATCTGTTCTCTGCAACTCTGTGTACCCTTGCATATCAGATTTTAGAATTTGATCCTCTTTCTTCTCTCATCACACATTAAGATTTAATTACAAAAAAAAAATCATTTTCTTCAAACAGAGCCTTTCTTGCTCTGATACCACTTGATGGCGGGCTACCCTTCCAAACCCACATTCTCTATCTTCAGTGCACATAAAATGTATGTGCTCAATTTTGTACCCATTATAAATCTCAATCTGGGCAAATTAATTAAATTTCGGAAGCTTCTTATCAAAGGTTAGAAAACTATGGTTATGAAACCATCGGCCTTACCTATTCCATGCAATCAGATTAAATATTCAACTTTGCTATAACCCATTGCAAGCCTCTACCCTCACATACATTTATATATATATATGACAATGCTTTCCTACCATATATCTGCATTGTTCAATTATTTCATGTGACTTAAAGTTTCGATTTTGGATAAACCCCAAACACCAGCATACCAAATATATTATTATATCGACCACAGCTTTGTCGACTCACAAAGGCTTAGACGTACTCACCAGTCCCGCTGCATTCGGGCCCACATATCAAATAATTAATAAACCATTATCAACTGCAGGAATTTTGGGCCATACCTCGACTTATCACCCTCGCAACTTTAAGTGCGATTGCCTTCGGATCTTCCACAAAACGAATCCGACGAGAATCGCATTTTTTTCTCTCACTGAACTTTAACCCCAAAATATTTTTTGAAATGGGTGGTAATTGAATACCACTTATGCCACGTGTTGGACATCGAATTCTATCGCATTTTTTTCAGACGTTCCGCTTACCATATTTAAGAAATGCGAAAACCACTATTTTCTTTCCAGAAACCACCTTCGTGGTTCCTCCTCACGGTTCCGCTTCTTCCACAATTCCAACCACTGCGATTTTTCAACGAACCATTCAATCTTCTGCACTATCGAATTCCCATTCAATTCCACTGATTCATTCACCCAGCACCTTCTTGGTTACTTCCGAATTAATTTCATTAAATTGTTCCTCATTTCACTGCACTCTCACAGGTTCAACAAAATTTGTGTGGTTATACCTTCGCTACAACGCTACCATCATTCTCTTGGCTTCAAACCTTAACTTATTGATTATTTCATAGCACGTGACTTCTATTTCCTGGGTTAAGATACCAATCGGTCTTCAACCCTCTACGACTTCGATTTGCGTTTCATTAGTGCCATCTCCTTGTAAATTCCACCTCTCTCCACTGTTTGTTGCTCAACATAATGGTTATTGTTCATAAAGGATCCTCCCCTTTCATGATAGATTTATTCATCTATCGCTACTACACACAAAGTTCCAAATTCATTCGATTACACACAAATTCATCCATTCAGCAATCTTACACAGAGTTATATTAATATCAATTGGAATTCTGAGAAGATTAAAATCTCTCCCACAGAGAATAATAATTCAAATTCCCCTACAATATAATAACTCAGAAATTGAAAGGAATCGAACCCTCTCTCAACCTACAGTGAGTTCATATTTTTTATTCATTCCAGAATGCATCCAATTTGTCATATATAACCTGAGACATGCAATTAAATGCTCCACAGGAATCGATCCTTTCAGTGATCGATTCATCCAATTTGCAAGTCAAATTGAAATACACATAGCATCATAGACAAATCAATTTGATTCTGAATTCATCTATATAAATAAAACTAAGTTAATTACAAAACTTACTTCCTCTGTGGCATGATCTTCAATTCGATGGCCTTCTATCCTCACTACTCTGCCTCTTGAATCGCCTCCACCTTCTTAATGCCTTTTAGGATTACATTTATACAAGAAAATAATGAATCGATTCCCTCCTCTAACAGCTCAACAAAACAGTTAAAATTCCAGATTTCCTAAATCTAGACTAAATCCCTAGATTTGTGAAAACTCATTCCTACTCTACAATCTTTTTGAATCTCTCATCTCTTCATATGCCCAACTAATCATTCGAGCCAGTTACAATTCTCTCTACATTCAATTAAAATTAATTAAAACCCACTAAATTCATTACATAAAATCTAACTCTCTTGAAGACTAAAAACCCCTAAGTCTAACAAAAATGCATGGAATTTGTTTTAGCCTAATGCCCCTGCATCATGCAGTTCCATACTTTGTTTCCTGCAAGTTTTATACCCCATAACAAATCATATATTTAATATAAAAGATGTTTTTGTTCTATTAATTATAGATGGAGCTAAGTAAAACAAGATCAATAGATGCTTACAAATTCCACAATTAATTTTTGATATGCTAACATATACTCACAACCCATATTTAACCCAATTTCAATCAATTCGTTTGATGGTTCTTCTTTTTATGTTAGCACCTGTTTGAAGATATTCAATGATGATTTTTGTAAAAAAACTTAAATAATACAAAAATGAAATCTAGTTAAGTTGTTATAAGGAAGTAACAATTACTCACAAACTTAGATATCAACCCTTTTCTTCCTTGTCGTCTTGTTTTGTATGCTGAATGGGTTCCATTTTCTTTTCTTTTCTGCAAGAAAATTCTTGAGAATTAATATTTAATGTTAAATTGTTTATTTATTGTACCTAATGATCGAAAAATTCAATGATTGCATGTTACATTTGAAGCATGTTGTTGTTGAAATGGCTCCTCCTACAATGCAATTTTGTCCATTTCTTTGACCATCTCCTTGTACACCTTTTTGAACATTCCTACTGGCATATTTCTAATATCAGCTATTTCATATTTTGAGATTTTCATAATCTTCCTAAAAATGTAACATGACAATAAAATATTTAATTTTTATACTGATATCTGAAAAGTAAATATAACAAAAGTGACATTTATAAATAATTCTAGACAAACATTTAAAGGAATATTACTTTTTCATTCCTTCTTTTTTGTTGTTGTACATTTTTGCTATTAAAAGTTTGACATGTCTCATTGACCAATTCTCTGGAAACTCTTCCTATAGTTTAGATAAAATTTGGTTCTTTGAATCATTGGATTGATTTTTGTATTGTAAGTGGAAAGAACGTCTATACATTCGTTCCACAAGATCCCTCAAACTTTTGTAAAAGTTTTTCCCCCTTTCGTTAACTTCTAGCACCACTCCAGATCAGCTAAGGAGCAATTCATTTTCATTTGCATGTTCTATGTTTTTTCTTTTCTTAGAACAAAATTCCTTTTCTAAGTTGTTGGTCCCTGTAGAACATTAAACAGATGTGAATTAATAGACTTTTTGACACATTTTATCTAAAATTTTTAAGTATATTATTAATGATAATTAAAAAAAGAAACTCATATTGGATCGATAGTATTTTTTCATTCACCTGATTCATCCTTTTGCAATTTTTCCATCAAGCTTTTACACTCTTCTGGTCCTAGATTATAAATAACCTTATTGAGCTTCATCATTTTGTGGCTCTGCATGATACACAGTAAACAATACATATTAGTTAAACTTATAGATAGTTCAAAAATAATATTTTTTTATAAAGAATTTACAAAGAACTTGTCTATTTTGCTTTTCTTGATGTGTTATCAGTGTTTTTGTTACTTGATCTCTTTTCATTCATTTATTTACCAATCTGAAACCTGTACCATATCATTTATTAATATATTTATAAATAAATTGTCAAATTTTCAGGTAAAAAATAAATCTCAAGGCACTGGTGCACATTTCTTGTTGTACGCACCGCCGCCGGGGTATTACCAATGCACCGAAAAGCAGTATAATAGACTGTACAGTGCGTGGGGTATTATAAACGCACTGCAAAAACAGCGTTATAGACCGTACGGTGCTATCTTCGTAACATGGAGCACCGGTGCCTTTTTTCAGATATGACGCACTGATTTAAAAAAATGTTTTTAATTTTTTTATTACACAGTACTTGCGCGGTGCGCTAGGTTATGTCAGGTGCACCTATAAAAAAAAATCCATGTTTTCCAAAAATTCACGCAATGGCCGAATGGATTGGGATCTGACTATGCAAGTCATCCCGTGGGTTGGATGTTAATCTAAAATGAAAATCCCTAATTCTGAAATCACAGAAACATGGAGAAGAAAGGGAAAAAACAAAAAAAATGAAGGGTTTAGGGTAAAAATGGATAAAGCTGCAGAAAAAGTAAAAAAATTGCAGACAAAGAAAAAAAATAATCAAATTTAATCACGAGATGGTTTGAAATTCTATGATACAGGGTTTGAATCACCAGATGCTTGATTTCTGATTGTCTGAATACTTTTGTTCAAACGTATTTTGCTGCTCCACAGTGCCCTCATGCTCTCTTGCTCCAATTATGTCTCCTGCAAATATCTCGCTGAAACTTTTAGCAAAAATAGTGAAAGAATGAAAAGTGTTTAGTATTTAAAGAATTATTTTGTGAAATTAGATTTTTCGAAAATGTTTTGTCGCCCATTTTTCAATTTGCCATTTTTTTTCACTTAAAGAAAATAGAGTTGCACTTTTTTTTATTTGCGTTTATTCGTCACCGGTGCGTCACTTAATAGCAATGCACCGATGCGTCGTTTTGTAACACCGCACCAGTGTGGTTATATGTACAGTAGCACCGATTTGCGTTTAAGGTACCTAAATTACTTTTAGGTGTGTACACCAAAATTTAGTGAAATCCAACCATAGAAATTGAGAATTATAATTTTGTTTATTTTTTAGAATTAGAATTAGAATTAAAATTGAGAATTGTAATTGGTTAAATTCTTGATGGAAATAACTATTCTTCCAATGCATTTTGTTTATTGCAGGAGGTCCCCACTGATTATGTGGAGAGAATGCAATGTGGGGCGTGTGAAGATGCAATACTATAGGATGAACCTGCAGATATAATTGGCACTTAACTATTTGCAACCAATATGTTTTAGAATATAATTTGCAGATAGACAGATGACCTGCCAGCAATTAGTACATATAATTTGTAGAAGGGTAATGTTCAGGGAGCAATGAAAACGATTCCTTCATTCTGCATTTGTTATCAGAAGAAGACCTATTTTCGACTAGACGATGTAATTATTACATGTGGAGGCAATGATTTCCCATAGAAAATGAGTATAGGGTTGAGCAAAGGAAAGACATTGCAAAGTAGGCTATTACATTAGTTTTTCCAATGGGAACTCGATTTGAAGGTGGAAATGTGGTAGCTGTAGGTATCTATGCTTTTCTTCCCACATAAATGGTCATTGGATTTCCATGTATAATACAAGTATAATTTTCACTGGTTTCATCCACAAGACCATAGCTCAGACAAGTTAGAGATGCCATTCAGGTTCAATTGAAAGTCGAAGATGTGATTTTATGCGACGTCAGCTTTGCCGATAAAAGTTTATGTAAGCCAACCGAAGCTCGGACAATACTCCCAGCTACTTTTAAACGCATTCTGGAGAACCTTTCCCTTCATGGGACCTACCAACCCGATCAACAACGTCAATTGATCTTTCACTGCTGTCCTTAAGGGAATGAGAATCCTTCCCTTCATGGTGCCTCTTGGCTTTATCAACTGCCTTGATTGATCTTTCTCTGCCATCAACTCTACTCTCCATTTCTCCATCATGGGACCTCTTAACCCTATCGTCGACCTCAACCGAATGCTCTCTGTTGGTCTCAACCTACACTCCTCTTGTACTCTGTCGAGCTCTGTAGTTGTTTACATCCCTGTAAGCATCTTTTTCCGTCTTTCTGTTTGAATCACTCATTTTCTCTACTATAAACTTCTCAGCCGAAATTCAAACTCTTGTCTTTTCAAACCCTCATCTCCTTAAAAAAATCTTCCCTGTGATTCGAACTCTTTGCTGCTCCAATACTGCGCTTTACAGAATAACCATGTTTCGATGCGCACTGTTTTATAAGTGCACCAGGGTGGTTTGTGAGATCGAGGTTTTTTTTGGCACGGTGTTTTATGACGCATTGGTGCGGAAGCGTTCTGAAGCACCGGTGCGTCGGAGTAATAAGACACACCGGTGCGTGTTATGATGATAAGCACACCAGACTGTATAATTTTTTTTATTTTTTTTATGTAATATTATAATAAAATAATGATAATTTCTAAAGTACATGAATTAGAATTACAATTACAATTACAATTACAATTTTACAATTTCACATACAATTACGATTAGAATTACAATTACAATTTTAATTTTACAGACAATTACATTTAGAATTTTACATACAATTAGAATTACAATTACAATTTTACAATTTGTCATATATATAATTACTATTAAAATTACAATTACAGTCATTTCACAATAAATTAAATATTACAATTACAATTAAAATTTTACATTAAATTAAATTTAAAATTAAAATTAAAATTACAATTACAATTGCAATTGCAATTTTACAATTTCACATACAATTACGATTAGAATTAGAATTAGAATTTTAATTTTACATACAATTACATTTACAATTAAAATTTTACAATTACAATCATTTCACAGTAATACAATTACAATTTTACAAATATTTTACAATATACAATTAGAATTAGAATTAGAATTACATTTACAATTACAATTACAATTTTACAAATATTTTACATAGAATTACAATTACAATTACAATTACAATTTTAGAATTTTACATACAGTTACAATTACAATTACAATTTTACAATTTGTTATATATACAATTACAATTAAAATTACAATTACAATCATTTCACAGTAAATTAAATATTACAATTACAATTAAAATTTTACATACAATTACAGTTAAAATTACAATTACATATACAAAAACAATTTTACATACAATTAAAATTTAAATTTCAATTACAATCACGACATAATATTTAATAAATATTATGGTCATTTAATATTAAATAATTAATAAACATCACAATCATGATAACCATCGTACAAACATCATATTCGACTAAAAAACACATTCAAACATCAAATTAACATTATATTATTAACATCATCAAAACACAAACATCAAATATATATATACATCTCATGTCAAATAACTCATGCTATCACATACACATCTATCTGCAAGCTAAACATTAAATGAACATATCTAACATGACCTAACAATATATATATCATGATGATCACCAACATGTAAATTAAGTATAGCTGCAACATGAACATAAAATACATGGACCCTATATATATATATATATATATATATATATATATATATAATGTTAAAAAATATACAACTGTAAGATAAATGCCATGGATTAGCTGGTGGTAGTATGTCAACATCAATAGCAGTACTAGGGAGGCCTGCTCAGTCAATGGTGCAACCTTGACGGTCAATGGTTGAGCCTGCTCATGATCATGACTAGTACTGATGGATGGATCAGCTGGTGGTAGTACAACATCAATATAAGCAGTACTAGTGGAGGCATGCTCATTCAATGGTGTAGCATCGATGCTCGATGGTCTAGCCTATTCATGATCATGACTAGTACTGATGGATGTTGCAGGCTGCTGATGAATGGACGTGATCAATGGTCCAGCCTCATCTCCATGATGACTGCTAGATGCTAGTGGAGCCTCATGCTCATTAGATGCGACACAAGGTGAATGATCATGAGATGAGTCACTACTTTCGGACTGTCCATCACGTGTTGCGTCTCGACCATGCCTATAATGTGCAACAATCCTCCCCAGCCACGTAACAACTGTCGTAGCTACTACGACATGCCGCATCAGGTTGTACATGTCACGCGGAATGCCTCTCCACATCTGTATTAGCCTATAATCTGCTTGTATGTCTCTATAATGAGCGGGCCTGATGCCCACCTCAACAATAAATACACTGAGTTGCTCGCCCAACTCCATCCTATATCGAGTATCAGGTCGACCGCACCTAGCAAAAGGCGGTATCGGCGCACCAACATGAGGAGCATGTCTCTCTCCACCATCCTCCTGATCATGTGCCTCGGCATCTACCATGTTTTGATCGTCATCAGGATCCACACCTGGATCTTGTGGTGGTTCTGGCATCTCCTCTCCATCAAAAGAGCTAATGTCTGCAAAATATATACAAGTAAACAACAATAATTAGACAATTTCATTACACAATTTAATAAAAACAAGTTAAAGAACATGCTAGAATAAATTCAAATATATAAAATAGTAATATTACCTCTATCATATGGCAGCTCATTAGTTGTGAAGAGGATGTTGGCACAACCTTGTCAATCCAATCCAACATACGAACAGGGGACCATAATAAAGGGATGCAACTCGTCAACACTAGCTAGTAACTCCAATGCATCATGTGATATCCTGGCTGGAAACATAGTCTCTCCCCTCTTGGGCATCATCTGCCCCCACATGTGCATCCGAGCCTCCAACATCGGCCTACAAGGCTGTCGAACAAAAACGAGCCTCATCTTTGGAAACCTCTCAAAAAAAAAAAAAATATTTGAAGCAAAATGGAAGTTGACCTTCCCTTGTGCATGAGCATGACATCTATCTAAGGTCGTACAAAACTGCCACAAAAAAATGGCAGACCACCTGACAATTCGTGGCTCCTATATTAAAGAATCAACATAATATAGAAGCGAGCAACTAATGTGTTTCCCGTCACTGGTGTTGTGTGAAATGGCAGAAATGAGAAGTGAGAGGCACTGCACATCCTGTCTACCAAATGCACTAATACATAGCGGACCTCCAAGGACCTGAAACTTTGAAGGAGACAATACATTTGCTCCGATGTATCTCTGGGAGTAAACTAACTGAATCCCTGCTACAGAACCAGCTGGAACCTCTGGGAACGAGGAAAAATCCACCCCTCTTCTCGATAGCCCTATAATGAAATAAATATCCTCCTCAATGGGTGTGTACCACTGGTCAGGACCAACTTGGAAAGCCTGTCGGTGGGCATTCCACCTGCGGACAAGATGTCTCAAAAAGACACTATGGGCCTTTAGGGAAGTAGCCTCCTCATAGAACTTGAGGAGGCCTACTTGCCTTAGGAGCCCTTGGGTATCTACTGTAATAGGGCGAGGGTACGCATCTCTCTCCCTCTCTCGTGCCTCCCACTGGCGAAGCATATCATACTGCTCTGCCTGTTGTTGCTATTTTTCCTCCTCTTATCTCTGAATCATTGACATATTAAATAATATTTTTTTATTAAATCATACATGTATTTAGGAATATACATATATAATTTTTTTTGGAAAAAAAAAAACAGACCAGTTGATGCGCCACAAAAACAGTCATGCACCAGTGTCGGTGCGACTGTTTTTTATAGAGCATCGGAGGCGGTGCCCCAAATGACATAAAATGCACCGTATGCGGTGTACCTGAAATTTTCTCAAGCCCTGTTGACTATATATGGTGTCAGAAGAGCGGTGCGCTGACTAAAATATACGCCCTGGCGCATATAGTCGTGTCAGCGCACCGACTTCCTGAAAAATTATATAGTCAATGGTGCGGTCTTTTACCTGGCTGCACCATTGACCCTGTCGGAATTCCAAATGCGGTGCGTTGACAGATACCAGGGCAGATATATCCATCAACGCACCGCGTTGCTATTCCAATGGTCAATGGTGCGCCTAGCTAAATGACTGCACTGCCAATTTTTTTTTAAATTTTAAAATAATGCAGGGCGCCTTTCGGTACCGCCCCGGAAACGGTGTGGATACCATTAGCACCAGTTGCGGTGTGGCCTGTAAATTTTACAGGCAGCACCGCTTACCGATGCGAGCCGAATGGCTCATGCACACTGCGTGACAAATTTTTTTTTTCTTTTTTAATGGTTAATTTTAAGGTTATTTCAAATTCTAATCTGCTAGAAAGTTTAATTATGGAAAAACTAGAAAAATACCTATACATTTCGCCATCGAGGAGGCATATTGGATGTAGAATTTTCAAAAGAAAATTTGCCCACCATTTTTCAAAATGCAAGTTGGAGATTGGTGGCCAATGCACAGCAGAAGTGCATGCAATGGGTGCAATGATAGCACCGATGTCAGGGTCGTTTAGAGAAGGAGAAATTGCACCAGTGCTTGAGAGCTCTGGAGTACTGAGAAAAGTGAAAATGCGGTTTTTTGGTCGTGATTTTTTTTTATTTAACCCTGTTTCGGTGCGCGGGGTTTTATAGACGCACCGGTGCGGTTTCTTAAGTATGCATTAGGCAGTTTCAGATTTGGCGCATTGTTTTACGATGCACCGGGGCGGCTGCTTAACACCGCACCGGGCAGTTTCAGTTTTGGCGCGGTGTTTTATGACGCACCGGGGCAGAATAGTCTTGAAGCATCGGTGCTTTACAGTAATAGGACGCACTGGGCATGTCTATACGAAGCGCACAGTGTCTGGTGTGCCAATTTTTTGTGCGACCGGTGCTTTCTCTTGTAGAGCACATTGGTGATTGAGAGCAGAAAAGTGAAAAATGTGGTTTTTTGGCCGTAATTTTTTTTTTTAACCCTTTTTCAGTGCACGTTTTTTTATAGGCGCACTAGTGCTGTTTTATACGAACACACCGGACTACTTCTGTTTTGGTGCAGTGTTTTATGATGCACCGGCGCGGAAGAGTTTTTCCGCACCGGTACGTTCTCTTGTAGAGCACACCGGTAATTAAGAGCTCTAGAGAAATGAAAAAAAGTGAAAAATTTGGTTTTTTTGTCGTAATTTTTTTTAACCCTCTTCTAGTGCGCGTGCTTTATAGGTGCACCGGTGCATTTTCTTACAAACGCACCAGTCAGTTTGTGTTTTGGCGCGTTGTTTTATGATGCACCGGTGCGGGTTCTACATACCGCACTGGGCGTTTTCATTTTTGGCGCGGTGTTTTATGATGCACTGGCGCAGAAGAGTTGTGATGCACCGGTGCTCTATAGTAATATGACGCACCGGGCGGATGTGTACGGAGCGCACAGTCCCGGTGTGCCAATGTTTTGTGTGCACCAGTGCTTTCTCTTGTAAGGAGCACCGGTGCGATGTTGAATGATAAGCGCACCGAGTGGAAAACATCCGCAAAACCCTTCGCCCTCCAACCTCCTCTAGTAACCTCCGCTAGAAACGGATGTATGGGGTATTTTTATAAGGGGTTCCTCAAAAACATCCACTAGAGGGTATTTTCCTTGTAGTGTTGTTTAAAGTAATAATTCCGCAAAAAGTCAAGTACAATCTAGATATTTTATTTGTTTAACTGAGTGGGTGGTTATTGAAAATCATAACAAGTTATCCAACCCATTTTTAGATCAGGTTGGTATCAGAGCAATTGTTTGCTTGATTGATAAAGTAATAGCTTGCTTGTTTAACTTGAAAGTTGTTTAAACAGTGCAAAGGATTTGACTGTTTGACTGTTTGCAAAATGATTGTTGCTTGAGTTTGCTAGAGGTGAAGGGATAGCTACTGTTAGCTAAGTCCGAGAGAGAACAAGAAGGAAGAAAGGGTTGGAGGCATTCTCCTTACCCAAAGGACCTCAAGGCAACCCTTGAAGTAGAAAAGGGTTTGTTTGCAAAAGGCTGCTTGAATAAGAGCTTGACTCTATAGCCATTTGGTTCAAAAGCTTTGTCAATTGTTTTGAAAGCTTTGTGAATTGTGTTGAAGTTATTTTTTTCATTTTCATGATGACAACTTCTTCAAGTGAGGTTTCAAAATCCTCCTCCTTCATAAGATTCTTCGTGAAGACATGAAGCATGACTTCTACATGTTGAAGGACATGGTGTAAATTTTGTTTGAAGATAGAAGAGAAAGCACTATACTTTGTGAGAAATTGTTTTCTATGAAGCAATAGAAAGAAGAAATTCTTCAAAGAATGTATGAGATGGAGATGCAGCTCCATCAAGCCCAAGAGACCTTAACCAAGAACATGCGTTAAGAAGAGGTAATTCACTCAAATTTGTCTTCAGTTTCCTCTTCAGAAATATGTGTTGGTTCATTTGAAAAGCACACTAGAGGTATAGGTTCCAAGTTAATGTTTAAAATGGGCTATGAGGCAAGGGTTTAGGCAAACATGCACAAGGCATGATTGATCCTATTTTGGTTGAGGAATGACCTAAGAAATTTGGTCTTGGTTATGTTCAATCTAATGGCGAAGACTCCAAAGCCATGAAGGCATGTGAGGCAGCTTCAAAAAGAACTTTTGTTACAAGTTATAATACACAAACATGTCAAGTTTGTTTACAAGTTGATTGACATTGTTTAAAGCCTATGTTGCAGCAATAATATTGTAGACATGTAGCTTATGGCGAGCATGCGATTTCGGACAGTTTTCAAGATAAGAACGATGATGTTAGTCTTCAAGAGAAAGCTGTAACCTCTAATAGTTCGTCTCCTCAAGAAAGAAAAAAGGATGGACATGCAAGGCAACATATGAGGTATAATTCTTCCCATAGTCAAGTTGATTATGTTTCTGCAAGGCATGACAATTTTGCATGCTTGAATGTGTTGTGGACAATTTTGTCACCCCCTAGAGACAGCCTAGAGTTGCTATAGACCAGCGCCTAGGACATCTTAATATAGCAAGGAGCTTTTCATATAGCTTGGGTTGTCAATCCAAAAACTCACTTACTATCTCTTGTTTGAACAAGGAAATTAGCTTTGAATGGGACCAATCTCTCTCAGAAGATGGTACAAGGATAAGAATAGTGTAGGAACATCTTGTAAAACTCCAATACAAAGGCATCAGACAGTTAAGAGACAGCTTACTGTAAAGAGGGCCAGTTCAAATAATATATCACAAAAATCAAATATCAGAAAGAAAATGCAGTGAGAGGAATAATAAGAGAATACCAGTTGATGTTAGACTGATACCCAGATATACAACAGAACCATGCATGGGCTTGCCAATTCAAGAATCCATACACAATCCTGGCATTTTAAAAGTACCCTCCTAACACAACTGATATAGCAGAAAATATGGATGAAATGAACATGGAACAGTATATCATGACTAGGCCTATTTAAAGCGCTTGACTAATCCAAGTATGGGCACCAACTAGGATGAATCCTTACTTAAGATCAGTGAGCCACTTGCATTCTAGAACATGATACAAGAAGATAAATGCAATGAAATGAGATATTATATTAACACATAAGAAAAGATTACATACTGTGGGATACCAAAGACCAGAATCTTCATTACAGTTATAACTCCTCCTCACTGAGACCCTACGGATACGAACCTTCATAAAAATATTAGAATATGTGGCAAAAGCCTTTTCCATTTGCCTGGGTTTAATAAAATTAATCTTGGAACCCGCCTGATGTCTTTCTTTCTAGCTTTTATAGAAGAGATAGAGAAATCTAGAGGAGGAGGTAGATGGAAAACATTTAATGACTTATTTTGAATCAAGTGGCGGAAAACATTCGCGCCCACACTATGAAAGACTGAACATAAATGATTGTACTTTACAACTTATTTCCGGAAACGAGTGTTGAAAATGAAAATATTCTTATAAACAAGACATAAATAATAAGATATGTAAATATTCTGCTCTTTGCTGGAGGAGAAAGATCTGCGGCAATAAAACCTTGAGGCGCCTGTTTCTGTACATGGTACTTTCGACCTTCTAATTTTGAATTTAAATTTGAAACTTTTCATGCCGGACACTGAATTCATTGCTCCTTCATTAATAATCTGCTGCTGCATTAATGTTTTCATCCGCCCAAATTCGCCTTTTTGATTTTCTCTGGAGGGTTCTATAGATTGAAATATATTTTCTTTAATGGGGGTCACATCATAGTGACTCCCGGATCCTTTCCGCCAATTTCGTTCCCACAACAAGGTCCTGCAAAAACAAAAGCCTGTTGAATAAAACTAATCACAGAGATAGTGGACATAGTGAGGTTAATGGAAGTGGTGGCACAGATTTGAGAGGATGATGAGATGACGTGGGGTGGCGAAAAACACAGAGGGACAGCAGAGGGATGAGAAGTGAAAATGGGGTAATGCAGTAGGACGACGATAAGTGCACGAGGCAAAGACATCAAACAAAAACACTGAAACGCAACACATAAACGAAATTTGTGAATAGTGGAGGGAAAAGCGAATGACACGTGGGCAGATGACGAAAAATGGCGGAAAAATGCTAACGTCACGAAGACTCAAAGATTAACTTTCGGGGAAATTACGAAGAAAAACATGACAAAACAATGGAGCAAAGGCTTTGGAAGTGGGACCCAGAGCGCACATCGTAAACTCGCAAGTGGAGAAATTGCGATGGGGGAGACGATGGAATAACAAGAAACTGCGCTCTGCGCTCTATGATGGGCGTGACCGGTCGAGCGCAGATCGCAAAAACGAAAAGTGCGATTGACGGAGAATGGCATGAACGGGAAACTGCACTTTTGCGATGGGGCGGATATGCGATGGGGGAAAAGTGCGATGGCGCGATCATGTGATTTACGGTAAACGCTCTAAGGGGCAGCGCTTGGCTGTATGGATGAAAGGAGGCGCAGAGCTAGGGGAGAAAGAAGCTAGGCCTTATATGACTTTAAAGAGCGGATTTTTAGCCTTTTTCAATGTATTTCTGGCTTGGAAAAGGACAACGATAAAGGGGAAAAAAGGAGACTTTTGCCAAAACTTGAATGGAGGGGCTGACTTGTACAACATTGGCTCCATCTAGGGACGGCATGTTTGTCCTCAGACATGTCGAGAACGCGCAGACCTCAGACCCTCTTGTGTGTGAATTTTATTCTACGATCCCTTTGCTTTTCTTCAAAACTTATCAGCTTATCCATACTATTTACATTTAAAATTGAAATCACACTTATATACATCATATACATTATAATACATCAAGCCTGGTCTGCTTGAATCAGTACTGGAAGTAGGATTTAAGGAATCGTCCATTCATGGGGGCATCTAACCAGTCACCCTGCAAATTTTCCAATATAAATGTGTTGTTGCCTCCCTGTTGCACAATTTTGAATGGACCAAACCAAAGGGGGTCAAATTTCCTGTGTTTTCCTTTTTCAGCTCTTCTGACATCCCATCTGAGAACTAGGTCCCCAATCTGAAACTTTCTATCTTTAGCATGCTGATCAAAGATATATTTCATTTTTTCCTGATACTCAGCTAATCTTTGGTTCACTTGGTCGCGCGTTTCCTCTAATTCTACCAATTGATTTATCCTTCTGACCATATCATCTGATTCTTCTTGATTTTCTTGCATGAAACGTGCCTCTGGCATAGCTAGCTGCACAGGAAACAAAACTGCTCTTCCATATACTAATTCATAAGGGGACTTCCCTATTACTCTCTTGCTGGTTATCCTATTCGCCCATAGAGAAAATTTTAATTGAGAATCCCAATTCTTCTGATTTTCATTTATCATTTTCTTCAAGGCCATCACCAATGTTTTATTAGAAGATTCTGCCAGGCCATTTCCCTGGGGGTAGTAAGCTGTGGAATGAGTCAGTATGATATTATACTGTTGGCAGAAATTTACAAATCTGGAAGATTTAAAGGCATGTGCATTGTCAGTTACAATCCTAGCAGGACAGCCAAACCTTGATATGATATTTTCCTCCATAAACTTGATTATTACAGTATCTGTAGCATTTCTTGTAGGTATGGCTTCCACCCATTTTGTGAAATAGTATGTGGCTATTAGTATCCATTTATATTGGCCACTTGATGGGGGATGTATCTCTCCTATAAAATCTAATCCCCATTTCTGAAATGGTTCATTCACATGAATAGGAATCAAGGGTAGAGCTGCTAATTTCTGTCTTTCTGCAAATCTTTGGCACTTGTCACATGCCCTGACCCAAGCAAAAGCATCTGTGAATAGTTTTGGCCAGTAGAAACCAGCCTTCAGGATTTTATGAGCTGTAGCCCTCCAGCTGTAATGCCCTCCACATATTCCCTCATGAAATTCTGTCATTATATTCGCCACTTCATTTTCTGTGAGGCATAACAGTAATATACCTGAAGGGTCTCTCCAATATAGTTGTCCATTAGCAATTATGTATTTCTGGGATTTCATTCTTATAGCTCTGTATTTTGTCTTATCAAAACTCGAAGGACAGCTAAGTGTTAAAAGATATTCAACTATTTCTTTATACCAAGGACTAGTTAGATATTTCATATGTATCTTTTGAGTGGCCATCTCTAGTCCTTGCTGCTCTTCTCTTTCCTCAGATTCTTCATTTTATATGATGGATAAATTAATGCCCAAGGCTTGGTGATTTGATTCGGATAACATCTTAGCAAGTCCCTGTCCTTTAATCAGCTCAGTAGGCCTTATATCCAAATCATACTCCTGTATTTTTGCAATCCATCTTCCTCTTTTACCTTCGCTATCCCCCTGAACGAGAATATCTTTAACAGCTGTTGTGGGAACATATGCAGTAATGTGAGATTGCAAAATATAGGTTCTAAAAGCTTTAAGGGAATTTACTAGGGCATACGCCTGCTTCTCCAATATATTATATTTCAATTCAGCATCATGCAGTACTTGACTGAAGAAAGCTATTGGCTGCTCATATCCATCTTCATTCTTCTGCAATAAGACTCTGGCAATTGTATGGGGTGATGCAAATGAAAATATCATAAATGGTTTTGTATAATCTGGCCCGGCTAGCACAGGAGCTTCAGCAATTGCCTGTTTTATCCTGGTGAATGCATCTCTAGACTCCTGGGACCATTTTACTTCACGATCTTTTTTCAACATATCAGTTATATGTCTAACTATCTCAGCATAGTTAGGAATAAACCTTCTTAGAAAATTGATTCGGCCCAAGAACACCTGCACTTCCTTCTTATTCCTGGGTAAAGGAATGTTGTTTATTACTTCAACTCTCTTAGGGTCTATTTTCACACCATCTTTAGTTACAATGTGCCCTAGGAGTTTTCCCTCATCTAATGCAAATAAATATTTTTGAGGATTGAGGGATAAGCCATACCTTCTGCACTTTTCAAGACTTCTTCTTAAGTGCTTAATATGCTCATTATCATTCTTTGAAAACACTGTGATGTCATCAAGGTATACCACCAAAAACTTTTCCTGCTCCCCAACAAAGGCTATGTCCATTGCCCTCTGAAAAGTAGCTCCTGCATTAATTAACCCAAATGGCATCCTGGCATACATAAATTTTCCCCACGGTGTCGTGAATGCAGTTTTCTTCTGATCTTCTGGGAACACGGCTACCTGATTATAGCCAGAAAAACCATCCATCATTGACATTCTGGATGCTCCTACCACTTTCTGCAGGATGTAGTCCATCTTAGGCAGTGGATAATTATCCTTTAGAGATGCTCTATTTAAATTCCTGAAATCTACACACAGCCTTATTTCTCCGTTTTTCTTTCGAACAGGAACAAGGTTTGCTATCCATTCTGAGTATCTCAATGGCACAATTATTTTGGCCTTCAGTAGCTTCTTGATTTCTTTTTCAATAGAGGGAAGCAGCAGAGGATTTATCTGTCTAAGCTGCTGCTTATAAGGCTTTGCATCTTCCCTTAAAGGAATTTTATGCTGCATTATATTAACATCAAAAGTTTTTAGGTCCTGATAGGACCAAGCAAATACATCTTTATAAGATTGAAACAACTTCAAATATTTTTCTTTATATTCTTCTGGGACCCTTTTAGATAATTTTACAATTTTGGGATCAGCATAAGTACCCATATTTAAGTCTCCTACTTGATCTTCTTCTATCACCTTGTTTGGCTGCAACGAAATATCATCTTTGTTAAATAATCTTTCTAGGGGCACCAGCCCTCTAGGTATAACATTTCCTTTCAGCTGCAGCACTCTATTACCTGCTATTTTCTCTTCCCATTTATTTTCTACAATGTTTTCAACTTCTTCCTCCTCATTGTCATCAATCTCCATATTGGAGAATTCTCCCACTGTCTCCATGAATCTCTTCATTTGTTCGTCATCTTCGAACACCTGCCAGTGCTTTATATTATCTGGAATGGATGGTCTGTAACGTACCTCCACTTCGTATCTTAAAAGTGGATTCTGAGGAGGACGAAATGTACTGGCAGATACAGCGAAAGAGTCTGCTATTCTGTTTTGCTCCCGGGGCATGAACTGTATGTTAAATGCTAAGAAAAAATTTTCTACCATGTCCCATACTTCGTTTCTATATGTTCTCAGCCGAGGGTGCTTGGTTTGACATTGATTTCTAATATGCCTTACCACCAGCTCAGAGTCTCTCATGACTTTTAGACTTTGGATGCCCATGTTTCTAGCTGTCTGTAGTCCCAATAATAGTGCTTCATATTCAGCTACATTGTTGGTAGCCTCATATTCCAATTTAAAGGACAGTGGCACCCATCTTCCTGTAGGAGAGATTAATAACACCCCGGCTCCATTGCCTTCCCTTGAATTTGCCCCATCAAAACACAAAGTCCAAATTCCTGATTCCTGATCTTCTTTAGGCTGCTCAGCTTGGATTTGACCAAAAAGGGGCTCATGAGCATAATTTTGATTTTCTTCTAACATTAAGCATGAGAAGTCTCCCTCTTTGTTATAAACCAGGGAATTATCTGAGCAGTCAGCCTTGGTTACCATTTTAACAAATCTAGTCTCCCTGTATAACCTCCTCTCCTGGCCTCCAAAGACTGGGATAGTAGCATATGTTAAATCCAATTTGATTGACCCACCAATTTTTGTACCCCAGGACCTTGACAACAACATGCCAAAGCGGGCTGGGATATCAGTGAACACAATGTCCATGACCACACTCTTTGCTGGAATTTGGGCCAAATTGACCACTAAATCTTTAATCATTCCCAAGCATTTAACCCTTTTGGAATCAAATGAATATAAGTCTTTGTATGGTCTTGTAATTTGCAGTCCTAGTTGTTCCATGACAGACAAAGGCATAAGATTATGGGAAGCCCCAGAATCTAACATACAATTGTGTAACAGCAGGTCATGAATAACTAGGGACACGTAAAAGGGAGGAGTAGAGGGGTCTATCTCCTCGACATGTGGACCAAAGACTACCATGGGTCTTTCTTCTTGAAGGTTTAAACTATCAGGCACGATTGGTATTTCAGGAGGAAGTATGAAGGAAGTAACTTGAGACTGATATACAGGATGTTTTAATAATTCGGTCAGGTGGACTGGAATCTTAATTTTCTCAAGTTCTTTTTGCAGATTGAAAGCAGGTAGGGGCTTTTCTATCACTACTTCTTTTGACTCTTTATTTTCAGCTAAAGATTTAATTTCTTTTGACACAGATTCAGCAATAGGAGGACTGACTATTTTTGAAGAAGAAGGAATCTGATCATTAGGCCGCAAGGGGGTACTTAGAGGACTCTTACCTTTTTCTATGCTTCTCTTTGTTGCTGATTCCTTCCGAGCAGGTGCTTCTTTCTGGGATGTCTCCTCTTCTTGTCCTTGAGTTCGGGTTCTCTTCCTTGAAGACCTGAGATCATATTTTACATTGAATTGTGCTTGCCTGAAGTCAGCAAATTGCTTACAATAATGGTCAATCTCTGCTTCTTCTTCTTCATCTTGCAGTGGGCATTCTATATCATCATTGTTTGATAAAGCCAGATTTGAATCTTCTAATCCATAAGCTGCATCTTCGGTGGAGTCTTCTGCTGGACCTTCCAGGTACAGGGGATGTGGTACCTGATCTTGTTGCTCCTTTGCTTCTCTTGGCAATATCTGCAATGGTGGTCTTCTATACTGGGGATTATATCCTCTATTGGGAGCATTGTAGAAATTCTTGGGAGCTGCATTTTTAGCTTCCAGTTCAAGCTTGACCATCTTCTTTATCATCTTGCTTATTTCGTCCATCTTGTCTGAATCCTTTTCCTTATTAGAGGTGGAAACCTCTTCTTTGCCTCTCCTTCTAGTATCTTGTTCAACTTTTCCTTTTAATTTCCCGGAGGAGGCAAAGTTTTCTTCTAGCTCCAGAGCATCTGACTGTGCATCATCTAAAGTGGCAGGTTTTCTTTCTCTCAATGAGAATCCAAAATTAAAATCAAAGGCTGCTATGAAAATTATCTTGGCAGCAGCTTCATGGGGCTTCATTTCAGGAGGTAGGCTCAAATACAACTTGTTAAATCTTTTAATAAACTCTGACACTCCTTCATTTTGCTTCTTCTTTATAGTATTTAATTCAGTAAGGCACTGACCATGATCTTTCTTCTCTCCCCACTTCCTGAGGAAAACATTCTCCATGACATCCCAGGTGGTTACTGAATGATTTCCCAATGTCTTGAACCATTTTTTGGCTTCACCTTCCAAAGACTGCACAAACAATCTCAAGACCACATCCAAATGTTCAACATTTAAGTTTTCTGCAAAAGAGCAGAAGGTCTCGAGATGTTTCTGAGCATCAATTTCATTTTCTCCATTAAATCTCGGCAGTATCTTCAAATAATCCTGTGGCATATCATTTAGCACTTGGGGTAAGGCCAGTGGAGCATATTTGTTTAGTAGAAAAGCAGGAACATTAGCCATTGGAGGAGGTGGGGGTTTTACAATAGTCTGAGATACAAATGAAGGGAGAGGAGTAGGAGGAAGTGGAGTATGAATAACAATGGGAATATATTGCACAGAAGCCTGAGGTGTGGATGGGAATAGTTCACGGTTAACAGCAGCTACTTCTGTGACCTCTTTGATTTCCTCAACCTCGGGAGTAGGATGAGAATCTTCTTCAATCCAGATACTTACTCTACGTGGGGTTTCCGAGTAAAACTCGGGATTTTCTGTTCTGATCTCTTGAGAAGAAGAGGGCGGATAATCTTCAACGGAATATTCAGGGTTTTCAACACAAACTGACTTCCTCTCCTTCCAAACTCTTTTATGAATGATCTTCTTTGGGTCAGACACGTAAGGTGTTTTTGACTGAGATGTATCTGACCTCAAATGTGGCTTCCGAGGAGCCAGGACTACCAATAAATTTATCACATGAAAACAGTGGAGTCGCCAAGGTGAGAGATACGCAACTCTTCAACTCTCTGTGCTCACCTGATTAGAGAGTGAAAACAATTTGTCGAGGCCCAGGGAAACTGATATTCTTAAATTCAATCCCTGGCAACGACGCCAGAAAGATGTTGTGGACAATTTTGTCACCCCCTAGAGACAGCCTAGAGTTTCTATAGACCAGTGCCTAGGACATCTTAATATAGCAAGGAGCTTTTCATATAGCTTGGGTTGTCAATCCAAAAACTCACTTACTATCTCTTGTTTGAACAAGGAAATTAGCTTTGAATGGGACCAATCTCTCTCAGAAGCTGGTACAAGGATAAGAATAGTGTAGGAACATCATGTAAAACTCCAATACAAAGGCATCAAACAGTTAAGAGACAGCTTACTGTAAAGAGGGCCAGTTCAAATAATATATCACAGAAATCAAATATCAGAAAGCAAATGCAGTGAGAGGAATAATAAGAGAATACCAGTTGATGTTAGACTGATACCCAGATATACAATAGAACCATGCATGGGCTTGCCAATTCAAGAATCCATACACAATCCTGGCATTTTAAAAGTACCCTCCTAACACAACTGATATAGCAGAAAATATGGATAAGGTGAACATGGAACAGTATATCATGACTAGGCCTATTTAAAGCGCTTGACTAATTCCAGAAAGGGCATCAACAAGGATGAATCCTTACTGCAAACTAGTGGGCCACTCGCATTCTACTACATGATGCTGAAGATCGTACCGACGGAATATTGTATTAACACATGAGAGAAAATTACATACTGTGAGATACCAAAGACTAGAATCCTCAATACAGTTATAACTTCTCCTCACTGAGACCCTACGGGCTCTGAACCTTCATACTGAAATATTACAAAATGTATACAAAATCCTTTTCACTGCACAGTTTGCTGATCGAAATCTGGAACCCTTACAATGTCTTTCTTTCTAGCTTTTATAGAAGAGATAGAGAAATCTAGAGGAGGAGGTAGATGGAAAACATTTAATGACTTATTTTGAATCAGGTGGCGGAAAACATTCGCGCCCACACTATGAAAGGCTGAACATAAATGACTGTACTTTACAGCTTATTTCCGGAAACGAGTGCTGAAAATGAAAATCTTCTTATAAACAAGACATAAATAATAAGATATGTAAATATTCTGCTCTTTGCTGGAGGAGGAAGATCTGCGGCAATAAAACCTTGAGGCGCCTGTTTCTGTACATGGTAATTTCGACCTTCTAATTTTGAATTTAAATTTGAAACTTTTCATGCCGGACACTGAATTCATTGCTCCTTCATTAATAATCTGCTACTGCATTAATGTTTCCATTCGCCCAAATTCACCTTTTTGATTTTCTCTGGAGGGTTCTATAGATTGAAATATCTTTTCTTTAATGGGGGTCACATCATAGTGACTCCCGGATCCTTTCCGCCAATTTCGTTCCCACAACAAGGTCCTGCAAAAACAAAAGCCTGTTGAATAAAACTAATCACAGAGATAGTGGACATAGTGAGGTTAATGGAAGTGGTGGCACAGATTTGAGAGGATGATGAGATGACGCGGGGTGGCGAAAAACACAGAGGGACAGCAGAGGGATGAGAAGTGAAAATGGGGTAATGCAGTAGGACAACGATAAGTGCACGAGGCAAAGACATCAAACAAAAACACTGAAACGCAACACATAAAAGAAATTTGTGAATAGTGGAGGGAAAAGCGAATGACACGTGGGCAGATGACGAAAAATGGCGGAAAAATGCTAACGGCACGAAGACTCAAAGATTAACTTTCGGGGAAATTACGAAGAAAAACATGACAAAACAATGGAGCAAAGGCTTTGGAAGTGGGACCTAGAGTGCACATCGTAAACTCGCAAGTGGAGAAAGTGCGATGGGGGAGACGATGGAATAACAAGAAACTACGCTCTGCGCTCTACAATGGGCGTGACCGGTCGAGCGCAGATCGCAAAAATGAAAAGTGCGATTGACGGAGAATGGCATGAACGGGAAACTACGCTTTTGCGATGGGGCGGATATGCGATGGGGGAAAAGTGCGATGGCATGATCATGTGATTTGCGGTAAACGCTCTAAGGGGCAGCGCTTGGCTATATGGATGAAAGGAGGCGCGGAGCTAGGGGAGAAAGAAGCTAGGCCTTATATGACTTTAAAGAGTGGATTTTTAGCCTTTTTCAATGTATTTCCGGCTTGGAAAAGGACAACGATAAAGGGGAAAAAAGGAGACTTTGGCCAAAACTTGAATGGAGGGGCTGACTTGTACAACAGAATGGAAGAAAGAGTTGTTGTGCATTTTGTGGTCTGTGTAACCATGATGTTTCGAGATGTTGGAAGAGGATGAAGGCATACAAAATAGTTGTGCTTGAGGCAAATGAAACTTGTAATGAAGGCATAAGAGACTTAAAATATTTTATTGCTGCAAGGGGACATGTTGTTTCCCAATGTTGGACATTGCTTCCAACTAATCGTCCCAAGCATTTGAGGCAAGAGGACAGAAAGACTGGCGAAAGTGGAACCAAGGATTCCATCATTGATGTGATAACGGATGTTTCACATGAAGAAGATTTGCAGCAGAAAAAGTCATCATGGAAGTGGCTTGGTGAGAATTGGTTGGAATTCTTGACATAGTAAGACATACTTTCATTTGTACATATGAAAATTTCAGTTATGTATGCATATTTTATGCTGTAATCTCGTGTTTGTTTGAGCCACCTTGGATCGATGATCAAGGTAGTGATGTTTAGCTACCTTCTGTAAATTTCTCACCAGAAATTTCTGAGTGAGTACAAGGAAGATAGTTCTTAACAGTAGGGCAAACGCATTCAGGAAGGGAAGTGTCGACTACCTTCGAGTTGTGCTTCAAAGGCACTATTCATGCAAGGAAAGTGTATGGAGGCTGAAAACAAGAGGGTGTTGTACTCTCATCTACTGTACAGATCAGTATATCAGTATTTTGGGGTCCAAAATATTCCCAGTGGGGAGGTGTGATAAGAACTGGATCATGGACCTAAGTGATAGCTCAAAATTCAAAGTGTTCGGAATTATGCCAAACCTGAGCGACCAGATAGATCTCGTCTTCCTAAGTTCGGTGCCGTTAACGGTTCAAAAAACTAACACCATGTGAAGAAGTTATTTCACTTTGAATGTCGAGGTAAACTGCAAAATTCTCCAGTTTCATCCAAAAGCATTGTGCCAAGTGTCACGAGGAGGTTTGCGAGTGCTGGGGTGTGAAGTTGAAAAATGTTCAGTGACCTCCTAGGGTCAAATTCTCATTTTTGGGTGCAAGTGATTTTTTTTTTTTAAATGTGGTGGAATTGTGTTTTTGTATTTTATTTTATGATTTGATTATATATATATTATATGTTTTAACAAAAAAAAACATATTATATATTATATATATTAAATTATTAAATTATAATTAAAATTAAAAATCAAAACACTAACATTAATCCACATATTTCAAATGGGGCAAAAGGTTTACAATATGGTTAACGGTCTTTGGTCACATGTTACACCTAACCATAGTAGCAAAGTTAAAATCGACGGCTCCAAAATGTTGAACGTTGGTCACGTGTTACAATAAACCTGGATGGTTAACATTACGACATCTGCCTAACCGTTACATAAATTTCACCATGCCATGTGATAACTCCGTGGGTTAAGAGAGCCAACAGTTACGGTTTTGGTTAACACCATCTCTAACGCAGGTTCAAAACAGTTCAACCCCAGTTCTAGAAGAGTTTCGCACACAGCTAATGAGACCGTGGGGTATTCGGGGGTTGGAATGTGGCCACCCCCTCCCAAAAAATTTAATATAAAAATTTTCATTTATGGAAATATAATGGCGGATTCTCCAGTTTAACTTCAGTTATGTGAAGGTCCTCCATTTTTAGTGGATGGTTTTTAGGGGACAATGGACAAATCTTGTTTTGGCTCTATCCTGAGCTAGATTCGCCCAATTTTGGAGTTCCAATAGTCAATTTAGACTATCGCCAAAATTCCAGACTCATTGCTGAAGGTGGCAGAGCCATCAAAAGACTTTTGAGCAGGTTTTTGCTTCAGTGAAGTTCAAGGGGCCATGAGGGCCACCAAGGGGCAGCAACAGTTTGAGGCCTAGCCAGGGGAGCTAGAGGCCTTATTTAGAAATTCAATAGTCAATTTTGGATGTTTCAGATGTTATGGAACTAATGGTGTGGTTTGAAGAGCCTGTAGAGGACTTTTTAAGGCTGAGATGCTTCATTGAAGTTCCAGGGGCCATTAGTGTCATCTTTTGCCAACAGCAGTTCAAGGCCTATCCAGGGCAGCTAGAGGCCTTATGCAGCGAACCAATAGTCATTTCTGACTATAATAAAAATTTTGAATCCATTGATGGAGTTTTCAGAAGGTTTTGAAGATTTCTAGAGGTCAAGAACCCATCGGAGAATTTTTTAGTGACCTTAGTGCCACAAGGTGCCGACAGGTGTTGGAGGCGAAACCGGAGGAGCCGGAGGCCAATTTCAGTGAACCAATAGTCTATCCTTACTATTTTTGGCATTCTGAATCCAATGAAGGGATTTGTAGAGCCATTTGAAGACTTCTAGAGCTCGAGAAGCTACTGGGAAGTTTTGGGCAGCTCAGGGCAAACTGTGGAGGGAGGCCTAGTTTGGGGATGCAGTGCTCGTTTTGAGCAAATGATCAGTCTACTTTTGGTGTTTGATGTGTGCTGAAGATATTAGGTGAGGTTTCAGGGATAGAAAAAGAATTCTGAAGGAGTTAGTGCCATGTAGAAGCTCAGTGTAGCTTAGAGCATCGACAGAAGGAATCAAGTCTAAGGGAGTCTAGATCTATTTGCAGAGTGATGACAACCACGACAGGGATATAGATGGTATTCTAAGCCCTTTGGTTCAGTTCAGTAACCATTGGAGTTAAGTGTGGAACTTGTAAAAGAAACTTTACCATAATCCCAAAGAGCCAAGTCAAGATGACAAAAGCTCAAGGAGACAGAGCCCACGATATTCATGTGAACCCCTAGATTAATTTTGCTGTTATGTGTGGATGTTTTGTTGCTGCATTATATTGCTGTTACACATGTTTAATTTCAACAAAAACAAATGGACTTAAGACACTTAAACAATTAAAAATCATACACTGATTTCAAGTAATAATTCCGCAAAAAAAGAAGTCAAGTACAAGCTAGATCTTTTATTTGTTTAACTGAGTGGGAGGTTCTTGAAAAGAATAACAAGTTATCCAACCCATTTTCAAATCAGTTAGATTGGAGAGAGGTGATTAGTTGGTACGTAGTTGGTGGGGCAGCTTACACAATTAGAGCTACATCACATTAGGAGCCATGGAGCACTAATGCTTGTTGGCATTGGGATCAAGATTGGTTTGTTGATGACATATTCAATCATATATTGGTCTGGGATCCGGGCATCGAGGGATATGTTCCTCTTGGGTTGATACAGAGGCCTCTCATCTCCCAACGGTTTGTATGGGATTCAGGCATTGGGTCTCAGTTGCATTGGGCCAACAGACTGGTCCACATATTTGGATTGCTTGAGGGCAAGCAATCTTGGCGTGGAGGTTTTGTAATATCCCCTTTTCTGACATCCCTTATGACATGGTTAGGATGGAATCTCGTGAAACAGGGAGTACCGCATCACAAGAGCAAGTTGGTGTCATCATCAAGCCCGAGGGAATTTTGGAGGAGTTTTGAGGAGTTTCCGTGGGGACCAGTGGCAGTCGCTTGGTATATTCCATCATCTGCACAGTTTTCCTTTCGTTCTGGTGCATTCTGACAACTTTCAGAAAAATGGTTTATTTTTGGGCTTAACTCAATTAATTACGCTCAAGGTGGCATTCTGGGAGGGATACAAGATATAATTGTTGAAACCTTATTTAAACTGAGAGGGGGGGGGTGAATCAGTTTAACACATTCATGAACTTTTTAAACTTTCAATTAAACTTATTTACAATTTAACTTCATGATCAACTTTATATGTGAACAATCTTAATATGTGAGCATTAGTATTAAGATAATGCAACAACAGACTTATTATGAGAGAAGCAAGTGTTAAGCAGATTGAATAACCATATCAACACATAAACATCACACACAGAGACAACAAATATAAGTGGAAACCCATAAAGGGAGAAAACCACATCTTATTATTGTTGTGATGCAAAGGCAGGCTCCAACTCCCTCTCACCACTTATTTTCTGTAGGCACCAACCTACAGGAGGCTCCAACCTCAATTCTGCAAGCTACAACTTGCAAGGAAGCTTCAACTCCCTCACTTTTTCATAAGAGAAACACTTGCTGATTTACCTTGGATATCAACTCTCTTTTGTACCTTTTTTACTACTGTCCTCCAGTCTTCATATCTGTCTTATTTATTTCCTCTACTTCAATTCTGCATTCTCATTTCTTTTACCAGCTTATTCAGAAATGTGTATTCATTTCAATTTTTATAGTGGGATTTTGTTTTTCTCTGGAGACTTTCCAAATACGTCACAAACAATTGTAAAATCAATTTAAAACATTTTCATTCAGTTACAGTATGAATTTCAAATCAATCCCTTCAACAATTCTACTCACTCTATTTTTCTCTCTCTCTCTCTCTGTCTTCTACTGCCATCTCTTTATTTTTCATTTTTTCATTTTCCCTATTCATTGCAGTTGTATAACTGTTGTATATACACTTGTCTTTTAATACAACACAACCAACTCTCGGCGTTATATTAAAAAAACTTTTTAACAATAGAAAACACCCTTTCGGGCCCACTTCCTCATATCAAAGTCTATTGTGTAAAGGTTTTGGCATATGTTAAACCAATAATAAGTCTCCGCCCAGCACATATATTAATATATATATATATGTCAACACTTTACCACATATCCAAACCACAACAGTGTAATATTTGTTCGGGCCCACATATATAAATTGGTTTTTCTTCATTATTCATCATCCCCTTGGTTCAAACCTAAAATCCATTTAACTTCCAGAACAAAACCTTTTGGATCAAATAGTTGGGCCCACCTCCAATGAGTATTACAAATAATCGCTCATAAAACAACAACCCATACTATACTTATTTGAATCAATATTCGAATGTTACAATGAAACCAATTGCATATTCATTTAATTTGACCTCCGTAACTTTGATAGCAATAACAAAGGGTCCCACGTTTACTGGCATATTCATCAACCTTTCTATTAAATAATTATCCATGCCTTAATCCTTTTGGCACGACCAAAAGGCGCTTTACTTCTTATAAATATACATATGGTCAATTAACATTACAAACCTCGACATCAACAAATACCGAACACAGACCTTGGCCAACCCATATAATTCATATATTAAGGTCATATATAATCCTTCGATTTTCTTTAAAACCAAAGGCCCGATATATTATATATCCAACCATAATATATATATATATATATATATATATATATATATATATATATCAACATATATATATATATATATATATATATATATATCAACATATATATATATATTCTGATTACCTTTCGCACATTTTATAATACGCCCACATACAGTTCATTATACAAGGTTCAGCATTGTATTTATATGTCAACATATTATAGCATTCGGGCCCACAATACTTATAACACACCATCATAAAACATCGTGCCATCCAACGACTGTAGATTCATCGTGCTACCAGCCTTCAATCCAACGACAATTGCGCAATGTCGCGCAAATCAAATGCACAGGTGTTAATCGTTCTAACTCACGCAATGAACCGGTCCCACTCGATAACTTACCTCTTGCATCCAACAGTCATGAGATTATAGCTCCTTCAATCTCAATCCGACGATCCTTAATGATTTTCTCGTTTTTTATTGATACAAATGTTAACACTTTAAAATTGCGCAATAAACGTTGTTTTGTAAAACCACTTTAGGACACGTGTCGATTAAAGACATAGATCGCGTTCAAAATGTGAAATCCACTTACCACTTTAAACACCGCGTGATACTGCTGGTTTTCTCACCTCTGGTTTTACTGTTCACGTTTAGGGTTCCGCTTCAAATTCTTCGTGCCTTTGTTATATATATATATACTCCGCTCGAGGTTCCATTTCTTATTTCTTCAACACTTTAATATATGAACTCTACCTTAACATATAAACCCCTGTTTCATTCTTATTTTAATACGGCACTACCATAAGGTTTAACACCCGACTGCATTAGGTTTTTACTGCTCAAATCTTGGTTCCAACTCTTACCCTCAGGGTTCCATCTTAACCCTTCAACGTTTTATTATAAACATTTCGTTGTGCTATCGGCTCCTCCACATGTTAAAACAACAGTTCTATCAGAATTGACAATGCTCATTCAAGGTTGGAATCTGGATTCTACAAAAAATCACTCTGTCTATATATGGAAGCTGCCATAGGATGAGTGTTAATAGCTTTTCAACTTTGCGTTGTGGCCCTGAATACTCCCCTAACAGTTTGTGCTTCTTTCTCTTCTGCATAGTCCAACTCTTTCTCTATGAGCTTTTCTCTGTTGGAATCCTTTGGATCTTTTTATTCTCTGTCTATTCTGCTGCCCTGTCTCTGTATTCTCGATACATTCTGCTGCCTTCTCTGTATATTCTACTACCCTCTCAAATGTAAATAAACTCTCACTCTATTCTTCTCATGCTCCCTGTAAATGTTACTACATCATTCACCAAAACCCTGGACCCCTCTTTCTGTCTGCTCCTTTGCCTCTGTTGCTGTCCTTGTCATCTCCTTTTCCATCAATGACAACATTTCCAACAGTCTCCCCCTTTGGCATTGATGGAAATACACTTCCTCTACTAGGCCTTTTAACATCTCACTCTCTTATACATCTCACTCTCTTGTTACTTGCTTGCTTTTCCTCCCCCTTTGACATCAATGGCAAAGGGTTAATATGCTGATCTTGAGGACCTGTTCCATGCTCTTTGTGGCACTCATTGTTAACTGGTCTCCCCCTAAAATGATGATTTCTTTTCTGTTCTCCCCCTGAAATGTTGCTTTCTCTCCATGTCAGAGAGTAGCATCTGCAGACACTATCCCTAGTTTATCTCTCAAATATTCAAATGGTTCTCTATCAAGAGGTTTTGTGAATATATCTGTTGTTTGTTCTTTTGTTGGCACATATTCCAACTTCACTACCTTCTTTGCTACTTGTTCTCTGAGAAAATGGTACTTGATTGGAATGTGTTTAGTTTTTTAATGAAGTACAGGATTTTTCGATATACTTATTGCACTTGTATTATCACATTTGATAGAGATAGGTTCATCAATACTTACCTTCATATCTTGGAGGGTTTGTTTCATCCACATGACTTGTGTGCAACATGCTGCTACTGCTATGTATTCTGCTTCTGCTGTAGATAGAGAGATAGATGTTTGTTTCTTGCTTGGCCATGCCACCAGAATTTCTCCTAGATAGAATGCACCTCCACTCGTGCTTTTCCTTTCATCCACACAGCTAGCCCAATCTGCATCTGTATATGCAGTCAAAATGAATTTTTTTCCTTTTGGATACCATAGCCCATGATGTGCAGTCCCTTGTAGATATTTGAATATTCTCTTAATTTCTAGTAAGTGATTTTGTTTTGGTGCTGCTTGATATCTTGCCACAAGTCCTACAGCCAGCACAATGTCTGGTCTAGAAGTTGTTAGGTATAACAGACTTCCAACCATGGATCTGTAAAGTTTTTGATCTACATCAGTTGTTCCATCATCTGCACAAAGCTTGCATCCAGTAATCATGGGAGTTGACATAGGTTTGCAGTCTTCCATTTTGAACCTTTTCAGCATCTCTTTTAAGTATTTTTCTTGTGAGATGAATGTACCTGTGTTCTTTTGTTGGATTTTAAGTCCTAGATAGAAGGCGAGCTCTCCAATCATAGACATCTCAAAATCTGATTTCATCTCTTCAACAAATCCTTTTGTTAACTCATCTTTTCTGCTTCCAAACATGATATCATCTACATACAATACTACAATCAGAAGTTAATTTTCATTTGATTTTATGTACAAATTGTTGTCTACTCCTCCTTTCTTGAACCCTTGTTTTTGCAAGTATTTGTCCAGCCTTGAATACCATGCTCGAGGAGCTTGTTTCAGCCCATATAATGCTTTCTTTAATCTGCACACATAGTCTGCATTATCTGTTAAGGAGAACCCTTCTGGTTGTTACATGTAGACTTCTTCCTCTAAATCTCCATTCAGGAAGGCAGACTTCACATCCATTTGATATACCTTGAAGTCATGGTAGCAAGAAAAAGCTAAAAACATTATGATAGCTTCCATTCTGGCTACAGGGGCAAATGTTTCATCATAATCAAGACCTTCAACCTGTGAATATCCCTTGCATACAAGTCTGGCTTTATTTCTGATTACATGTCCTTGTTTATTCATCTTATTCTTGAATACCCATTTTGAGCTAATGAAATTTTTCTCACTGGGTCTTGGAACTAGTTCCCAGATATTGTTCTTCTCAATTTGGTCCAATTCTTCATTCATAGCATTCACCCAATGTTTGTCTTTGTTGGCTTCTTCAAACTTCTTTGGCTCTATTTGTGATAACATAGCTAGGTATACCTCTTCTGTCTGTTCAATTAGTTGTCTTCTTGTCTGTACACCTACACTCTTGTCCCCAATGATTTGATCTTCTAGATGGTTCTTTTGAGTGTATCTTGAGGGGCCTTTTGAGCTCAGTTCAGTATCTTCTATTGTCTTACTTATTTCATCATCATCTTGGTTCTCTTCTTCATGATCTTCTGGAGGATTGATGTAATCTGTACTTCTTGTCTTGTCTGATAGTTCTTCATCAAATCTTACATCAATGCTTTCCACAATTTTGTGAAGTATTTTGTTGTAGCACCTGTAACCTTTACTCTTGGATGCATATCCTAAAAATATTCCTTCATCTTCTCTTGCATCAAACTTTCCCAGATTTTCATCATTATTTTTTATGAAACACTTACTTCCAAAGACTCTAAAGTGCTTGATTGATGTTGGTTTACCATGCCATAGTTCATAAGGAGTCTTGTCACTGTTTGGTCTTAAATGAGCTTTGTTTAGGATATGCACAGCTGTGTGTACTGCTTCTGCCCAAAAGGTTTGAGGAATGTTACTTTCTTGCATCATGGCTCTGGCAATCTGTTGTACAGACCTGTTTTGTCTCTCTGCCACTCCATTTTGCTGAGGTGTACCTGCAATTGTGAACTGTTGTTTTATCCCATGCTCATTGCATAGGTCTGCAAAATCATAGTCTGTGAATTCACCTCCTCTGTCTGATCTGATGCACTTTAGCTTGCATCCTGTTTGATTTTCTGCCAATGCCTTGAATATCTTGAATTTCTCAAGTGCTTCCGATTTGTGTTTGAGAAATGCAACCCATGTCATTCTGGAAAAATCATCTATTATTAGCATGAAATAGGATTCTCCACTTGGTGTTTTGGTTCTTGAAGGTCCACACAGATCCATGTGAACAAGTTGAAGAGGTTTGCTTGTAGATAGCTACTCTTTGGTTTTGAAGGATGTGCAGGTCTGCTTACCTAGCTGACAGGATTTACATATTGTATTTGAAGGCTTCTTTATGACTGGCATATCTCTGACTACATTCTTTTTGCTTAGACTTATGATATGATCAAAGCTTAGGTGTCCCAATCTCCTATGCCATAACCATGACTCCTCAAATTTGCTAAAGTGGCATGCTTCATTTTCTTCTTTCACTACGTAGACATTGCTTTATGTTCGAACACCTTTGATCAAGGTCTTTCCAGTGGTGCTTGATTCTACTTCACAGTCTTGTGCTCTAAAAAGAACTTCACAGCCTTTATCACACATTTGACTGACACTCAACAGATTTGCTTTTAGCCCGTCCACAAATAGTACATCCTGAGCTTTTCCTCTGCCATTATCCAGACTGACTGAGCCTCTTCCTTTGATTTTTCCTGCTTTATCATTGCCAAAAGTAACATTTCTAGATTTCTTTCAATCAAAGGTTATAAACTTGCTTCTATCTCCAGACATATGCTTTGAGCAACCACTGTCCAAATACCATTGGCTTTTCAGATCTTGAGCTATTAGAGCCAAGTCACATTTATTCACCTTCTTTTACCACTGCAAGCATCCTCTTGTTTGGTACCTTTTCTGAGGTGATGAACCACATTCTCTGAGAGGACATTTGGAAGACATATGTCCACTTTTATTGCATACACAACATTTGAGTATATATTTAGCAGAATTATAAGTATCAGTAAACTCTCCATGATTCATAAACCTCCTTGAGGTTTTGAACATCAGTCTTTGTCCATATTTTCTGCATTCTATGATTTTATGGCCAAATTATTTACAGTAAAAGCAGTATCCATAAAAACAATTTGCATACCTGATGAAAGGTTGTCTTCTCCATTTGTTTGCTTGAGGAAAACTTTTCACAGTTTGCATCCTTTGCTGGTTTGTATTTATTCTTCTTGTATGACAATATGCAGCAATATGTCCCAGTTTGTGACAAGCATAACAGCTGACATTTTTCATAGGAGGAAAAAATATCCTTTGATGGCTTCCAAATTTGACATATTCAGGAGTATATGAGCCTTTTTCAGTTGACAATTTATTTATTTCATCCTTTGTCATTTGAGCCTCCTTCTGGTTTCTATCTACTTCATTGCAGGATTCTTCTTCTTTAGGAATCTTTTGAGTTGCTTTGATATTCTCATCTTCTTTTACAAAAATGATATTTTCTTTTTCTTTTTCTTTGCCTTTGCTTGATTCTCCTTCATAGCCTATCCCAGTTTTTATCAGAGGAGATCTTTGAGCATCTATAATTTCATTCAACTTACCAGATCTTGTCATTTGAGAAGTATTTATTTTCCTCTGGGCATTTTCTAATTTCTTCCTTAAGCATACTATTTCTTCTTCCAATTTCTCTTGTTCCTGAGTTTTATCCTTAATTTGCTTAAGTAAAATGTCTTCTACCTTCTTGGCTTCTTCAAGCTCTACTTTCAACTGAATGAGGACTTCTGAATTTTGTTCTTCTCTTACATATTTGAGGAGAATGTCTTTCTGTTTTCTGCACTTCAGTTTGAGTCTGTCAATTTCCTCCAAGGTACTTCTTAGCTCCCCCTCAAGGTCCACTTCACCTTCTTCCTCATATTCTAGAAGGCATTCTTCTAGCTCTTCTATAGCCATCAATACAAATTCATATGTTCCTTCTTCACTTGAGAATTCAGCTGAGTCTTCAGATGCACTGCTGTCTTGCTGAGCATAGAAAGATTTTCTATTGAATCTCTTCCCTTTCTGCCAGTTCTTTGATATGGTTTTCTCTGAATCTTGAGTCTGATTATTTGTTTTCTTATAAGGACACTTAGAAGCATAGTGTCCAACTCTTCCACAATTGAAACATTTAAATGGAAGTTTACCTTTATATTTACCCGAGCCTTTATCCAATTTTATGATAAATTTGGCCTCTTCTTCATCAGAGCAGGAGCATATATCTTCTTTTTCTTCTTTCTTCTTCTCTATCTTAAAGGCTACCTCCCTTACATTTTACTTTCTCTGTGGCAGTCTCATCTCATAGGTTGTTAGTTTTCCAAGTAGCTGGTTCATGGTCAAGGTTTCCCAATCTATTGTTTCTTCTATGGCAGAGACCTTGGGATTAAAATGGATGGCAAAGATATTAGGATCTTTTGAACAATTACACATTCTTGTATGGTTTCTCCTAGAACTTTCATATTATTTACAATTTCTGCAACCCTTAAAAAGAAACTAGCAATGTCTTCATCATCATTCATCTTTAAATTTTCAAACTGGGCTCTATAGACTTGAAGTTTGCCTATCTTCACCTTTTTGTCTCCCTCATGAATATTTTCTAGAGTTTCCCACATTTCTTTGGTAGTCTTGTTGTGCATTACTTTGATGAATTATTCCTCACACAGTCCATTCAGTATTGCATTCATGGCCATTGCATTAGCCACAAAATCTTGTTTGGCTTCTTGCTCTGATACATTTGCCTTAGGGTCATATCCAAATTCCACAACAGCTCAAAAATCTATTCCTAAAGACATTATTTATGTTCTCATTCTGATTTTCCAGAAGGCATAATTTGCACCAGTGAAAAAAGGGGCTTTGTTAGTTTAGGATCCTTCTTGACTATCCATCTTGGGGACCTAGGATTTCCTTTTAGTTGTTAAACTTCTACAAAAGGATCCGGCTTTAATACCAATTGTTAAAACCTTAGTTAAACTGAGAGGAGGGCTGAATCAGTTTATCACATTCATGAAATTTTTAAACTTTCAATTGAACTTAATTACACTTTATCTTCATGATCAACTTTATATGTGAACAATCTTAATATATGAACATAAGTGTTAAGATAATGTAACAGCAGACTTATTATGAGAGCAACAAGTATTAAGCAGATTGAATAACCACATCAACACATAAACATCACACACAGAGACAACAGATATAAGTGGAAACCCATAAAGGGAGAAAACCACATCTTATTATTGTTGTGATGCAAAGGCAAGCTCCAACTCCCTCTCACCAGTGATTTTCTGTAGGCACCAACCTACAGGAGGCTCCAACCTCAATTCTGCAAGCTACAACTTGCAAGGAAGCTCCAACTCCCTCACTTTTTCATAAGAGAAACACTTGCTGATTTACCTTGGATATCAGCTTTGTTCTGTACCTTTTTACTACTGTCCTCCAATCTTCATATCTGTTTTATTTATTTCTTCTACTTCAATTCTGCATTCTCTTTTCTTTTACCAGCTTATACAGAAAAATGTATTCATTTCAACTTTACAGTGGGATTTTGTCTTTCTCCGGAGACTTGCTAATTACATCACAAACAATGTAAAATCAATTAAAAACCCTTTCATTCAATTACAATATGTATTTCAAATCAACCCATTCAACAACTCTGCTCACTCTCTTTTTTTCGCTATATCTGTCTTTTTCGTTTTTTTGCATTTTCCCTGCATATTGCAGTTGTATAACTGCTGTATATACAACAGTGTTTTAATACAACACAACCAACTCTCAGCGTTATATTAAAAAAACCTTTTTAACAATAGAAAACACCCTTTCGGGCCCACTTTCCTCATATCAAAGTCTTATTGTGTAATGGTTCTGGCATATGTTAAACCAACAATAAGTCTCCGCCCAACGCATATATATATATATATATATATATATATATATATATATATATATATATATATATATATCAACACTTTACCACGTATCCAAACCACAACAGTGTAATATTTGTTTGGGCCCACATATATAAATTGGTTCTCTTCATTATCGCCTTGGTTTAAACCCAAAATCCATTTAACTTCTGAAACAAAAACCTTTTGAATCAAATAGTCGCGCCCACCTCCAATGAGTATTATAAATAATCGCTCATAAAACAACAACCCATACTATACTTATTCAAATCAATATTCGAATGTTAGAATGAAACCAATTGCATATTCATTTAATTTGACCTCCGTAACTTTGATGGCAATAAAAGAGGGTCCCACGTTTACCGGCATATTCATCAACCTTTCGATTAAATAATTATCCATGCCTTAATCCTTTTTGCACGGCCAAAGGCACTTTGCTTCTTATAAATATACATATGGGCAATTAACATTACAAACCCCGACATCAACAAATACCGAACACAGACCTTGGCCAACCCATATAATTCATATATTAAGGTCCAATATAATCCTTCGATTTTATTTAAAAAACAAAGGCCCGATATATTGTATATCCAACCATAATATATATATATATATATATATATATATATATATATATGTCAACACACATATATATATATATATTCCGATTACCTTTCGCACATTTTATAATACACCCGCATACAGTTCCTTATACAAGGTTCGGCATTGTATATATATATCAACATATTATAGCGTTCGGGCCCACAATACTTATAACACACCATCATAAAACATCGTGCCATGCAACGGCTGTAGATTCATCGCACTACCAGCCTTCAATCCAACGAAAATCGCACAATGTCGCGCAAATCAAATGCACAGGTTTTAATCGTTCTAACTCACACAATGAACCAGTCCCACTCGATAACTTACCTCTTGCATCCAACGGTCGTGAGCTTATCGCTCTTTCAATTTCAATCCGACGATCCTTAATGAGTTTCGCGTTTTTTATTGATACAAACGTTAACACTTTAAAATTGCGCGATAAACGTTGTTTTGTAAAACCATTTTAGGACACATGTCGATTAAAGACATAGATCGCGTTCAAAATGTGAAATCACCAAACTAATCTCATATTTTTATTATAATGGACCTTTGTATCACATTCTTAATAGCTATCCTCATAATATTAGATCGTGTTCCCAACTAAAATATTTAGTAGCTATCCTCATAATATTATTTTAATTCCCCTTTTATATTATAAAGTAGCTTTTTAGATTAATTAAAATTATTATTAATTAAATTCACCAATTTATTGATTTATAGGATTAAATGTAAATAAAATAAAATAATAAATATTTCATTAATTAATTTACATTTATAAGACAGCTGGTCGGCCTTTTTTCCTTCCTTTCCTTTTTCTCCACCCTTATTTATTAAACCTTGATCTTCTCTCTTCTCAGCAACATTGTCCTGATGATGAGTCTGGATCTAGACTCAAAACGTAGACATAAAAATGACTACTGTGGATATTCCGAGTCCTACATCTGAAAAAATATGAGATTTTTTTGGTTCAATCTGTTAATGGATTCCAGTGCTCTACTTGTGTTTATTTCACATGGAAATCTTCTGTTAATTACTATGTAATTTTATGGTAAAATTTTGGGATTGAGTTGTTTTCGTTAAAATCGGTGAAAAACCCCATTTGGGGATATTACATATAGCGTGTCACGAGTCCAATTCTTGAAATATAATTCTATAACATGTACCCAAGTTGCTTCTATATGTCTCCTAAAATCCCCAAGAGTTTCACAGTTTTAAAATTTCCAAACAAGAATATATAGAAAAAATATCGAGCTAACTTGTTTAAAATTTATTTATTGATTGTTAACAAACTCTAACTTCTGTAGGGTATAAATACCAAAGTATAGTGAACCACATTAGAGAATATGGAATGAGATATTCCCAAAAGTGTCACCTTATTATGTTCGAAGTTTCACTTTATGAATCCTTGCACAAAAATAGCACAAATTCCAAACTGACTTGTTTGAGACTAAATTCTGGAGCATACATAAACCATAACTTCCTTGGAGCATATCTCTGAAAATATAGTGAACCAAGATCTGTAACTTGGACCATATTTTCATCAAGATGTATTCTTAATGTGGTCTGAGGTTCACAATCTAAATCCTGACATAAAAAAGAAAAAAATTATAGCAAAAATGTCAAACTAACCTATTTGAGGAAAAATTTAGGATCCTTCAAAAACCCAAACTTACTTGGACCATATCTTCAAAAATATAGTGAACCAAGATCTGAAACATGAAACAAATATTCCTTGGGATGTATTCTCAACATTCTTTAGGTTTCACAATCTAAAACTGCACTGTAAAAAAGGTTATAGCACAATTTCCATGATTATTTGTTTAAAGCAGAAAAACCCTAGGATCAAGAGTTCTAATACCAAATGTTATGATCCTTGCACCTTAAAAATGATAAAAAAAACCAATAATTACAGTCCACTTCAAGGGGGAAACGTCCTTTTACAAATAATACAATGAACAAGGAAATATTTTATGATCCTAAGACTAGGTCTCTTTAGTATATATATAGGAGACAAAGGATGCAATTACAATAAATTGAGGCCATGAGGAGTTCTAGCAGACATAACAATATAACAATATAAATGTAACCACTCAATATATAGGGCTTAATAAGGGGTTTTTGGGTTAACATGTTGCTTATATAAGGCTTAAAAATAGATCACAAGTGTGAGCTATGACATGAGTTTATGAGATTGAGGTATAGACTTGGTCAATGGCCATGAGGTTAGATGAGGTTCACTGAACTTCAAAAAAAAAGTTCGTCTAATTTTGAACCTCAAGGTTGAAGTTTGATGAACCTTGTGACATAGACCATAAGCAATGTTTGGAGGTAAAAATGTGGTGAATTGTAATTGGATTTTAAAAAAATGTGTGGCACCTTCTCATATGCTATCAACAAATGAAAATTCGCGAGCGACTTTCCCCTCTAAAAAATGCTTTGGATGTAAAAAAAAAATAATTTAAATTTATCGTGAATCTATTTATAATTGAAATATGTGAAAAATATAAATATTGGTATCTTTGATGTCAAAGTACCTTGGAATGCAATTTTTTTCTATCTAATAATGTTTGTGAATATGTTATTTTGTTATTGTTTTCTCATAAAACTATCATAAATACATATATATCAAGTATTGAAAGATATCAAATTTCTTCGAGTGTAATTATTGTTAATAGTTTAATATGAAGAAATTAATAAATGACAATGGGTTTAAGATGAATTTATATCAGTTTATGAGAAAATATAGTAAAATGGCATATTTACGAACATGGTTAGATAACAAAAAATTTGATGCCAAAGTAATTTACAACGAGGATATAGGGATTTATGTTTTCCACGTCTTTCTCTTATAAATTGATCCAAGATAGTTGATGGCCCATACAAGAAAGGAATATGTAAGACATACTCACGTGGAAAGTGGTACAAAGAAGCTGCTACCATAGGAGTCAACAAATTGTTGGAGCTTGTACATGTAAAATTTTGTGGTCTGATAGGAACAACATTATGATCAAGTGCAAGGTATTTTAAGCTTCTTGTTGATATTTTTTTATAGGAGCCATGGGATTTTGATTTTGATCAGGTTTTTGATATTAGGAAAGATATTGATACTTTAAATGTTTTTCCAAAGTTTAAGATGAAGTTAGAGGAAGAATGTGATACAAAGGTCAGTGCTTTTTAGTTTTATAATTGAGATTAGTTTGATATTTCTATTGATTTTTATAAGAAGGAAGGAGCTCAAATGTAGAGAAGTGACAATGGATGGTGAAATAATAGATTTGTATACATGCTAAAGATATGTTGCAAGGTAAATCAATACCATATGAATAAGTTGTCATAGAATCCATGCACAATGAGACTTGGATAAGTGATAAGCCAAAGGTAAACCAATTAAAATTATTTGGTTCAAATTTTTATGATGAAATTAGTTGTTGGGTATGTTGACGAAAGAAAATAATATATGTTGGTGGATCCTTGAAAATATGAGGTTTGAAAAAGGATGTTAGAATCAATGAAATTTTTTATTTAACTCAAACAATAACCTTGCAAGAAAGTGGAGTGTACAAGTTTGAGCGACCATCATGTGATGATACACATGTAGCACAAATGGCAGTAGAACTCCTAAAATTCAATGATAGATGACGCAGAAGGGTTGAATATGTAATCAAACAAGAAATCCTATAGTCTAGCAATCAAAGAGAAGGTTTAAGGCCTAAAGACTTTAGGAAAAAAAATCCAAATAAAGAAGCGGAACCAAAGGTGTTGGATGCATCAATATTAGTCATAGAAAAAAAATACAAATAATTGGTGGATATATGTAAAGAGACCATACAATTAGATCTAGGTGGTTGTGAATCAACTACACAACACGGAGTTCGCTATTGTGAATGATACTTTTTATGAAGAATGGTAGGCTTTAAAGGCTTGATTTATGATTTCTACGACACTTTGGTGGTTCTTGGTGAGGAAGATTGCAACATTTTGAAGCATAAACCATCTCCTCTATATTTGGGAAAAATTCATCCTACATTGACTCTTGTACTATTGAAGAGTTGGTCATTAATTAGATGGCGGGTGAGGTATTTTTCTCTACGTTAGTGATGTCGGTTATATGTCATGCAATTAACATTTTTGTTCATATGGTGAAAACTTTAAAATCTAGTTTTTTGAGTGAAATGAGTTGCATTGCTAACACCTTTGACACATTAGGTTTACATACTTGTATTTAGGACCAACAGATCCATCTTAACTCTTGATTTATCAAGCTTCAAGAGGGATCAAATCCCTCAAGATGTAAACATTTTTTTGAATGCAAAACTCAGGAAATGTCTGCACCTTAAAAATTTTGATTCCTTTCAAAGTTTCGTAGATCTAGAATTAAGATGGATGTATGTTGGTTCTTAAAATTAGCATATAATAATGATAATAAAATAAAATTATACAATATTTTATACTAGTATTACATAATTTATACCACGTTACACCAATATAGTTGTGTTATATTAGTTTAGAGATTAACTAACAAGGTGGATAGTTGCAAAGCAGCATAGTCTCAGTGTCTTTTGGTAGTTATCGTATCAATTGTTCATGTCAATCTAGGACTTTAAATCTACGTTAAATAGCATTATTATGGTATGACCTAGCCCATTTATTGTACACATAAATCATGTTTTTCATGCCCTAAACTTTAATAAGCCAAAACCACTAATTAATTGATTAATATATAGTGTTGTGTGGGATGAATATGTGCAGAAAAAATGTGTGCGAAGGTGTGGAAGTGGAGATGTGTGTGAAACATTGTGGATGGAAGATTGTGTTCCTTGCTCAACACACCCATTCTCCCGCTCAACACTTCTTCTGCACATACATTAAAAAGACACTTCTTGCAAAAATAAGAGTGTATTCCTTACTCTTCTTAACCGATACCAATGAGGCCCATGTGAGTTTGGGATATCTTGCTTTGAAACCTCGCAATGCTTCCACTTAATTCCTGTTTGGAGCCAAATGCGGGCAAGATGGAGGCGTCTCGATAAGGGTGTTTCTAATATATATTACCGAGGCCACATAAATCAGGTTCACCTAGGTTTGTTATGCGATTGATCAGCCATAACTAGTTAGTATTCAACATTGCATTCTCCTCACCCCGCATAGAGCAATGAATTCTTTATTCGCAACCATCGAAGTTGTCTTGGAGAAAGTTTCCCTCGCAATACACTTGACCCTATGACACTTCAAGAGTGATGCCATTTCGGGAGCAAGGGTTCTTAGCATGGTGAATAATTAAATAGCTGGGTGGATTCATTATTTTTCTATTATGTCTTTTAATATATGAAGCATTCATCCACACAAAAAAAATAGAGCTCATAAAAAGATTTCCAACGATATTGACGGTTCGTCAAACAAAGCTAGTATAAGCCCCGAATGCGGAAAATGGATTTTTCAATAAATCCCGGCCTCTAATTTTCAGCAGCAAGTTGCCACAACACTATGTAATATACTTATAAGGCGCAGGGCCAACAATAAAATAGCTTATCAGATGCTTCCAGGGCAATGGATGCCTTCAATTAAGAGCGGGCCCGTCAATAGTGTTTCCAGAACCTTAACATGTGTTGGTACAATTCTGTTTACGGAAGGTGTTCCGTTGAGAAATCCTAGTCAATGAGATGGTAAACTTCCTTATCGCCATATTTGAAAATTCTTTATATAATATGTATATTGGGCCATTTATATAGTGTGTACATGTTCGCTCCAAGTGGGATCATTTTTGTTAATTCCTGAGAGGAGTAAAAGATTCAATTAAATTAATGCAGATGGTAGATCTTCAATAGATTTTCCATTGGACTACAGTGTATAAAATTGGTAACAACTCACTCTGTGTGACCAATTCAATGTTGAAATCTTTGTGGTTGTCATGGAAAATATGTCAACTATGCAAGGAAATCATGTCAAGGCCTTCATAGGTTTGAGAGAAAGAATGTGGATACTTAATAAGCATTGAATTAATTTAAATTACAAGCTGGGTAGCGGATTACATTATGCGGTTTCAAGGGTAGGATCCTTTGAGATAGTGCCGTGGTGAGTGTTAACTTATGTGATGGAAACAACAATATTGTATTGAACATTGTCACCATAAAATATAGAAATGGTAAAAAACCATCGGTTAGAGTGATTACAATTTGTTACATGGAGGTTGTATTATATTTTTGAAATATTGGAATTTTACGACTTCTTCCATAACACAATCTCTATGTTATGTACTCAATGGAGTTTAACAACTAGCTATCTAGACCAGAATGGTGGTTTCGTGTGCTCTCACATCGCCAAAATAGTTAGGATTCTCAGGGGAGTTGAATAGTTGATCTATAAATGCACATATTGTGAAGCCCAAGATGAGAAATCCATCGAGACTTGAAGCAATTAATTGATGGGTTCGATTATTCGGCCATTACTATGGATTCAATGAGTAATATCCACAGTGCATGGCCTGATGGAAATCACCATCCATCCTCTTAAATGCTCTGTATCTGCTCTCCGGAATTCGAACCTAGGACATGCCCAACAGATTCCATGATCAAAGAATTTTATCACAGCATGCCAGATATAGTATTACATCAATGAAAGGACAGGAGCCCTAGCTGTAAGTACATAGCATGGTCACAAGAAATTACATGAACAACACATAAAATCATTAACGGTGTAATCCACAACCTGCAATCAAAAACTGCAACAAACCATAATTGCATAGCCATCCATTTGTGGTAAGTAATGAGGATTTGTTTCCCTCCAACTGCAATGTTTTTGTTCTTTGTAGCAATGCAGTGACATTAGAGTCAAGCAAGGTTGTCCTCTATCCCCTTCTCTTTTTGGTTTATATATTGATAAACAGGAAGAGTGGCTAAATTTGCAACGTGGGGATGGTGTTTGGTTGGGGGAGTTTGTGATAAAACTTCTTTTATATGCTGATGATCTTGTATTGATTTCTAAATCGGCCCATGGATTGCAAATGCACCTATATGCCCTTGAGCATTGTTGTAAAGCAGTGGAGATGCAAGTCAATATTAGCAAGACCAAGGTAATGATTTTCTCTAATAAAAGGAAGCAGAGTCAGCATACATTCTTCTTTGAAGGCAAAATTCTTGAAGAAGTAAATGAGTACAAATACCTCGGGATTCATTTCAACAATAAACTTAATTGGGAGCACTGCAGAAAGAAGAGAACCTTAGGAGTACGGAAAGCATTATATGCTCTTCAAAACAGATGTAGAGAAGCAGAGTTATGGGATTGAAAAATGATTAAAGTGCTTTTTGGACTCCTAGTTTGTTCAGTGATGCTATATGGGTGTGAATCGTGAGCTAGCATCAACCTTGTCTCAAAATGGAAGCAAATTGAGATAATCCAAAAACGCTTGATCATGAGCAAGTTCAAAATAAAAAGTTCGGTACCTTATGAAATAATGTTGAGTGAAACATGAGCAACTCCTATCGAAGCAATTGCTATGATTCGACTCATAAGATATCTAAAAAGAATTGAGCAAATGGGAGTAGGTAGATGGCTTAATGTTATCTTCAAGGAAGACATGAGTGAAAGAAAGAAAACATGGATGAGACAAAACTACACATGAATGCGAAAATGGAATATTTACCTCAATAGTTGTCCCACAAATAGCAAGGAGCTAAAGAATTTTGTTATGGAGAAGTTTCATAAACAGGTATGGGGAAAAGAGTTGGTTAGAAAGAAGAAGTACTACATTGAAGAATTCAACCCTATGTATGATCCAGAACAAAAAGAGTATATTGGAGCTAACATTCTATGGAGGACAAAGGTTCTTATTGCTCTATTAAGAACCAACTCACATTAACTTCAGTGTGAAACAAGACGGTGGAAAAGGCCTAAAGAAGCTTGGCAAGAACGAGTGTGTACATTTTGCATTTCATTTTGGAATGTGATGCGTTCAAAAACATTAGAGAAAGTTATGGGAATATGTTAGTATATGTTTCTCGGCATTGTCTTTTCAGAGATGGGATTGTTAGAAAGTTGGCCCAACTCATTATCAATTTGAATAAAAAAAACACTGAAATGCAAAAAATGAAAAACAAAAAACTTATAATCCCATAAACTATTTTTAGTCTGGTAAACATTAAAATTTCTTTTATTTTATTTATAGTATATATCCAACTAAAAAAATATGAATAATGATACTAAAGTCCTTGCAGCTCAATGATCACAACCCGTTAGAGTAAACAGGAGACGGTAATCACAGATTTACTTACCTGACAACCGAGGTATAATCTGGTGACTAATCTCCATTTATTAAAGAGATCTCAAACAACTCCCAACTCACAGTTAATGAATTTTTCAGAGTAGAATCCAATTTCTCACATAGATATTATAATCACAATCGCAATCCCAATAGCACGTGGAAGCCGAGAAAATTGATATTTGCAAAACAGAGCAACTCTGCCTCCACCTCTGTCTCCACAATGGTCGTGTTATCCTTCACTTCCATATGTTAGTTCCAAAACTCATAAATGGGTTTTGCCTTCTACAGATGAAAACTACAACTTCTTGTGAAAATCAAGCTGCCATTGCTCGATAAAGTGTCAATATTTTTTGGAAACATGAAATGGGGCGCTGAATGAATTTTGTGTCTATTCCAGCGCATAGCTGAGATACCTACTGACAAGGCTCAAACCATAGCCAATACTTGCAGTAGTCGACATTCAATTTTCAACCATTCATTTCAACCTATCAACTATTCATTTTCAAAGATTGATATTTAAATATTCTCACATTTAGTGTGGTGCACTATCAAGGCATCATGAATTGGCAGTGGACTTGTATGCACCTTGGATGCATATGATAACAAGTATGGCTGCAAGGCAGCTAGTCCCTGCCTTGAGCCAGAGTTGATGCAAGGCAGCTAGTCCCTGCCTTGAGCCAGAGTTGATGCCAGAGAAGTTTCGTTGTTCATGGACAAATAAAATTACAGCAAATACTAATCATCTATTTACTGGAGCCTGTTATGACTAATATCCAGCCTCTGCACCCATGAACAAGTAGTATCAATGCATGAACACAAAGAAATATGCATGACAGCTAACATACGGCTCGGGCTGAAGACATGTTTCAGAGATGAGGCGACTTACCAGTGAACAGGTTGTCGTCGTTGGAGTGTTCGTGATCCAGTGGCTTATAACATATGACAACCTTTACTCTTATAACATTTGAAAATAAGTGTTGAAAATAAGGGATAGTGTTACATTTTGATTTTATCAAATATAAAAGGCAATGTAAAGAGACCAATAAAAAGCAGTGTACCTTTCCCATACCTTTTCTGAAGTCACAGCCATTATTATATAACATAAATTGCAGACCAGAATCTTTTTATGGAGATATGATAAAATATATATCTATTGGTGTTTTATAATATATAATGATTGTGCATGATTAAAACCAATATCACAAGTAATTAGGGCTGCTCTGGCAAAGCCCCACACTCTCTTTTTCACATAAATACAAAATCATATCCGTTAAAGTTAAAAAAAAAAAAACCAATATCACAAGCTTGGTTGGAAGCTGAGACATCTGTGTTCGATTAATGATTCCACCGGTCCAATGTTATATCAAACCTGCAATTCCCCTTGGCAATACTGTGTGACTTGATTATCGAAGGAATGTGAGCTAAATTGTGAAAATTCACGAGCCTAGAGAAACCAAAGGTTTAATTCTGGTCAAATTTCATGAACTCCACCAACCTCTAAACAGAAATGTGCAGATTTTAACCAGTTTATTTAATAAACAAAAAAACAAACAGGCATTACCTTTAGGAAATAAGCCAGTCTCGCTACTTTTTACATTTGGAACCATAAAATATACCGATTTGCAGAAGAAAAAAAATTAACCTGGGGAGTAACCTGACGTGGTCAATTATGATTCTTGCCCAAGCCTTTCGTGAGTTTTGGGATCCAAATCCTGTCAAAATTGCGTGGGAAGCTCGGAAACTAGCCCTATCGCGCTGTGCGTGTAGTATGTATATCGAATGTGCTGGGAAGAGTCCAATTGAATGGTCCGTTGGTGCATGCACAAAATATTATGAAACAAAACATTTACCCACCCCACCACATATGTAAGGATCCTGAGTAAGAGAAATTACTTTTTTAATATAGATATACCATGCCAATTTGTCATTATACACATAACTATCAACAAAACAACCACCACAATTGAATTTCAGACAGCGAACAGCTCCATGTAATGCAGATTGCATATTCCTCAATATTAAGAAGCCCCACCACCTGATATTTGTCATCAAACCAATCAATGAGACCTTTTATTCCAAAACAATGCATCCCAACTACTAATTAAAAAAAACAACCAGTCCTCAATCTTGCCTATGTATTCACAGAATTCCTTTCGCTATCAAATCCATACTGAATTCTGCCGTGAATACTGAGTTAAATTTTTGGGCTTGCTCAATTCCTTGATGGGATTCCGAACAGAAGCAAAAACCAAAGAAATAAAAGAGCATAATGGTCAAACTTGAAGACTGTGCCCAATAACTTCATCTGTGTTTTCTATAGCGTTGCAAAGTTCGGCGAAGATAGGCCTATTTGATGAGACCTGTAACCTGTAACTTAAGATGGATTAAAACATTTATCAACGAGTGAATCCAAGGCCTTATTTAAGCTATCAAATTTGCACAGCTTCTGCTAAACATGGGCCGAACTCCATGCTGCGATATGCTGGGTGTTAGAAAAGGGTCGTGGAATTCGGAAGAGGATAGAAAACTCATTGATTATATTTAGAAAAGTGTGTTTTACCGAAGCAAGCAGGTTAGAAGTCTCCATATTCTTATAGGTATTTGATGAATATTAGGGCTTTTGAAATTTTATATAGAGAGCAACCTTATATTAATGTGTCAGTTTTCTGTGCGCAGAGTTATGCGGTGTGGTAAGAGTTGAATGCATGTAGATCCCAGTCTAGAGAGCCGTAATTTTTGCCAGTTGTCGTTGTGGGCCCACGAAGGAAGCTTGGGCGATGAGCAAGCAAGAGGGCGGGTGTTATCGCTCGATGAAAGGAAGGCTTGCTACTGATACATATGTCATCAGGTGCTTACCATGTGGCCTCAAAGATTCATTTCTTGAGGAGGCCGAGAGTGTACATTTACTTCGCCATGGGGAAGACTTAGGAGACGAGAGGGGAGCGAAGGTTACAGAACATAACCCTGCAGACATTGTATAGCCTGTGAGAAGGGCGAAATCAAACAAACTGAAGCTGAGATGAGACACTGAGAATCGGAATCTCTGAGTGTGTAGCTTGGCCGAGTCTATAGCAGTCAACAAGGTCAGGCATACGTCCATCCAAACAAACCTCGCTGCAAATTATGAATGTGCAAACACAGTTTGGTTAGCAAAAGGCTTCATTCTGGACAGATTCATTTGCCTACCGAATATATCAAATAGCAGAGCAACCATCAAACCTGATATTTTTATACTGCACCGTTTCGACTTCAGGAAGAAACTCTTATGAAAAAAGCTTACAGCAAAGGCAATCTATTGCTACAATTACGCACTATTACAAGGATACATTCTTATAGCCAAAGGGTTCATCAAAGACCAATATAATGCTACAAGCACGCACTAGTACGTTTCAAACTCGGAGTGGATCACACTGGGGTTATTGAAATTTAATCTTGGTAAATGTCATAGCAGTAACATGTAATCTTGGTAAATGTCATAGCAGTAATAGAGCGCCCAAGATGGGTTCTTGATCGTTGCCATCCTGCAGGCATTAGAGGCACAAACAGATGACCGCTATAGTCTACCAGGGTAACAAATCCAGTATCTGGGCTATTGGAAGGAATATCGAACTTCTAAGCGTTGTGTACACAGTAAGTATTTTCCTACTAAATATGCACATAATTATTAAATGTTTCAGGAAATAATAATTACTATAACAACATTTTAATTGTTTCAGGAAATAGAAAGTCTTTCAGGGAATAGAAAGTTCAAAGCCTCTTACCTTAGAGGAAGTTGTGGAAAAGCCAAACAGTCCTCAAGCATCAACCACCATCTTGTTGAGTGAAGGGTAAAGCATTGGTAATGGTGAGTGTTGTGTACGCAGTAAGTAGCTCAAAGGAAGTTGCGGAAAAGCCAGACACTTCTCAGGTGTCAACAATCAGCGTGTTGAGCGAAGAGTAAAGCATTGGTAACCATAAGCGTTGTGTATGCAGTAAGTATTTTCCTACTGAATATGCACATAAATTATTAAATGTTTCAGGGAATAATAATTAGTATAACAACATTTTTAAATGTTTCAGGAAATAGAAAGCCTTCAAAGCCTCTTACCTCAGAGGAAGTTGCGGAAAAGCCAGACGCTCCTCAGGTGTCAACCACCAGCTTGTTGAGCGAAGGGTAAAGCATTGGTAAGAGTAAGAAGCACCAGTTTTATAGTAAGCAGCATACCCAGTAGCAGAGGCAGAAGGGTGAAACAACCTTCCTCGACGCTGGAAATCGATGTACCCTCTACAGATAGATGTACCCTCCTCTCTGCATGGGCAGAGAAGTGAGTGAGGTGAGGGTACAGAAGTAAGACAGGTGAGGGTTCGGAGGTTAGACAAGTGGAACATGCAGATATACCCTTGGCCAAGTGGAACACTCACATATACCCTGGCCTTTGTAAATCCTTCGCAACATAAAATGTTTGCTAACTAATGTTAGCATTAGTGAATTAGTCAATAGAAATTGAAAACCTTCGAATCAATTCACACTTACTCTAAGTTTTCGTAGGTCTGGCCTCGATATGAGGCCAAATAAGACCTCCAAATTGCTAATTGGCTATTACATGATAAGACCTCCAAATTGCTAATTGGCTATTACATGAACCTTAGAGGAACATCATTGGCAGATGGAAAAGTGGTTTTTAAACATGAATACAAAACTTTATAATAAATTGGATTTGCCCATTTCGTTATCATCCACAAACTAATGCAAAATCAAAAAACGATTACAATAGTCCCTTCCATGCCGTAGGCGGCAGGGACTAATAAGAGGTGAATGAGGTCCAGTCAATATTAGAATATGCCTTGTATACAATTTATTGCACTCTTTAATTCAGCTATAAGAAACTTGATTGAGGTATCCATCCGTTTCAATGGGGTGTTGAATGAATGTTGATATTTATATATCATAGTGGCCACATAGTTATAATTAATATGGAAAACGAGCACGAACATTGAATCTATCGGCAATACCATTAGCCTGAGTACGACTCTGAGTCTGAGCCTGCAAGCTTAGCCTTAATATTAATTATATTTACAGATAGAATGTCCTTGAGCCATAATAATGAATTAATTCGTTCCTCTCCTCGAATCAATGTATATATTTCTGTGCAGCAATATTATCAATGTATATATTTATGTTTACAATATTATCATAATGGATGTAAGCTTGTATGATGCAGTGAGTGGTGAGATGATTTTCCCAAATTTCTTATTTTTTCTGTATACCTTTGCACTTTTAGAAATGATTGCTAGTATAGATTGATGTGGTTGTATTGACTATAAAAAGTGCTTGAAAAACCCTAGAGTCGTGCCATAAGTGATTTAATCATTTATAAACAATTTATCAGGTTAACTAGAGAAAGACTAAGCCTATAATTCAAAAAAATATCTATTATACAAAATGAACACTTACATGCATTTAAGTGTTGTTTTTGTGTTTTTATTTAAATACATGGAGTGTTGGAACTGTGTGGAGTGACCACTTTGTCTTCATGCCACTTAATTAATGAAAAGATACCAGGTAGAGACGATGATAGAGACACAAGAATCGAGACAAAAGACCAAAGTGCGAAAGTGGGAATGAGTGCAAAAAGAAAAACACTTGAAAGAAACATCTGCACTTCCACACCTTTCGCACTTCCCATCCCATGTATGGTATGGCCAATCTCCGACTATTACAATCGATCACTGAAACCATTGACTTATGAGTAAACATGTGTTCAATTAGGCCCTACAAAATTTTGACAATTAGAAAATCATTATTTAACAACCCAGATCATATGAAAGTAGTGGTTTTCTTTAACAAAAGAAATCATAATTAATATAAGTTTTATTTTGAAAGCAATATTATGGAAGAAGTTGTAGATTACAAATACCTCGGAATTGACTTCAAAAGAAATTTAAGTTAAGTTGGTTGTATAAAGAAAATAACTTTGGAGGGTTGGAAAGCATTTTATGCTCTTCAAAATAGGTGTAGAGAGCTAGAGTTGTGGGACTCGAAAACCACTCTTACTCTTTTTAGGCTTCCAGTGATTCCGGTGATTCTCTACAGTTGTGAACTGTGGGCCAGCAGCACAACCGAGATGCAGTGGAAACAAATTGAGAAAATTCAGAAGTGTTTGATTACAAACAAATTCAAAATTAAAAGTGGAGTTTCTTATGCTATCTTGTTAATTGAAACAGGGGCTGCTCCTATTGAAGCAAATGCTATGGTGTGAATCATAAGGTATTTAAAAAAAATTGAGCAAATGGAAGGGTAGATGGCCTAAGGTTGTGTTTAATGACAGATTGTGCAAAAGAAAGAAGATTTGGATGCGGAAAAATAACAAATGGTTTAGTAAATGGGGTATATGCTTGAGCATGTGTCCTACAAACAGTAAAGAGATAAAAACTTTTGTTATGGATAAGTTCCACAAACGTACTTAGGAGAAAGCGTTAGGGAGAAAGAATAAGTACTACATTGAAGAGTTTAACCCCACTCATAATCATCAGCAAAAAGCGTACATAGGGGCCAATATTTCTTGGAGATAAAAAATTGCTAAATTAAGGACTAGTTCTCATCAACTCCATTGTGAAACAGGGCGCTGGAAAAGGCCAAAAAAAATGTGGGAGGAAAGAGTGTATTTTTTGCTCTTTCGAAAAAGTGGAAACAGAAAAACATTTCATTTTAGAATGCAAGGCCTTCAAAAACAACATGGAAAATTACGCAGGTATTCTGGCGGCTAGCTCTTGGGATAATTTATTCAACGAAGTGTTTGTCAAAAAATTGAGAGTGTTTATTGTAAAACTCCATAGGAAAAAAGTTGAATACAAGAGCCAGATGAAAAGAAGAAAAAACTCAAATTTATATATGGCGTGCGATAATCATAAACTTCAATCACCTTTGTAATGCATATTTAAGATTTGACCAATTTTTAAACTTATAATGGTGAGAGTCATCCCCCCTGAATATTTGTGGACTATCAAGAAACTTATAACAACCCTCTTAATTTAGCGTCATTACATAGAGAAAATGCAAATAATCCACATTGTCTAATGTGCTATAGTAACATCGGAAATGCAAATAATCAACATTTTCTGATGTGCTATAGTAACATCTTCCCCTCGGCGAAAATGCAAATAATCAACATTTTCTAATGTGCTATAGTAACATCTTCCCCAGTCGCATTACATGAAAGACAAGATTTGGGTATAGTCCAAATAATTTGGAACCCTTTTTCGTTTAAATTTTCCAAATTCTTATCGCCACTATGTTGTAGTTCCTATCCGTTGGAACGACTAAAGAATACGAAGTGCAATTTATACAAAAGTGAGATAGTTGTAATAATTTATACCAAAGTGATAGTTGTTGTAAGTACAAAGAAGTCCTAATATTAACCATTATAGAAGAAGCATTGGTGGTCTGTTTCTCCCCAATCGATTCGCGTGACGTTTGTGTGCAGTTAAGAATTGTTCCCACCTGAAGGTTGAGGAATCGATATATATATATATATATACATATATATATATATATATATATATTCTTTTATAACATTTATAAATAATTTATCATAATAAAGATGAATAATTTATTTTATTTTTTTAATAAAAAATATTAATTTTTTTGCTTGTGAATTTTTTTTGTAGGTTCAGAAATGATTATAAGGTTTATTTTTGGCTTAAGAAATTATTACTTAGAGATATCTAAGTTTTCAAAATCACTTAAAATTCATTCTCAACCATTAACATCATGATTTTTTCTCGTTAAATTCCCAACATATGACTTTCACATCAAAAAACAAAAATTAAATTTAACTTATATACCATTTTTTCTATAATACAATATAAAAACTAAATTTATATATATATATATTTTTTTAAATAACCTTTTTATCCTTTAGGATAAAAAGTACAAGGAAATAAACACAATCCATGCAATATAATAGAGAGGAGTCTTTTAATCGACGAATCGGGAGCTGATGTGACAGCTCCCGATCCCCCTGCTCCGGCAACCTCACCCTTCTCTGGCGCAATGTGGATCCCGCCTCTCCAGCTCGTGATGATAGCGGATGGCGACGACTCCCAGTGAATGTTAGCGTGGACCCCATCCCGAGCGCCTCCTCCGCCACCCCTCCCCCTGGCGCCGCTCCTCCCCCACCCGCCATCCCCACGACCCCCGACCACCTATCGTCATAAATGTTGCACAAATTTGAATTTTAAATTTGAAATAACTCCCGGTAATAACCTCACGATTGCCCGTCATTCGTCGACATTCAAACAACACCCAAGCAGCTCCGCTCCAAATCAACTCAACGCATCTCAGTCTGAGCAGCAGAGGTAAATACAGCAAAATCAAAATCGCATTCTTTCTATTCACCTCTGTTTCGTTCCCCATGGTGAACCTTTAATGGTTTATAAGGTGAATTACATAGTTAATATACATTCTTGAGAAGTCTATTTGAAATTTAAAGTTCGTCACAGTGAATAAATAGTACCTAAGATTGCAATTAAAAGTTCGCCAGTGTATATATAGAATGCTTAAGGTGAATTACAGTGTATATACATAGTGCTTAAGATTCACCTTATTTATTTATGACAAGTTTGAGATTTACAGTTTTAATACAAACATTTTTGACAAATCTATTTGAAATTTAAAGTTTGCCACAATGAATATGATAAGTTTATTCGATATTTACAAGTTGAAGACCAACATTTATGACAAATCTGTTTAGAATTTAAAGTTTGCTAGTTGAGACTGTGAATATATAGTACTTAAGGTAACTGCACAGTGACTGAATAACGCTTCAGATTCCTCAATTCAGAATTTAAAGTTTGCCACAGATAGTACTTAAGGTGAACTGCACAGTGAATAAATAGTGCTTAAGATTCCAGTGTTTTTTCATTCCTGTTGAGACTGAGATAGGTCTCTAATGAATCCTATGATTAATTTTACAAGTAGATATGCTACATGATCAATTTTACAAGCAGATATGGTTTATTTTCACAATATTTGGAGTTAGTTTAAATACTTGCCAGAGTTTTTGTTCATAAACTAGGTTTTCAAAATTTGAGTAATGGTATTGATTACTCATTTTTATCTTCAAAAATTGCATTAGATCTGAATTTTTGCTTAATTTCTGTAGATGGAGGCTTTTTTAAAGGTGTTGTATAAGTGCATAATGTAATCAAAACTCGACTGAAAATTAGTTGTCATAGGATGTTTAATAGAGATATATGCCACAATTAGGAGTGAGTATAAGTGGTTGTGGTGAATTGCAACATTGTTGATAGTGTTGTGTTATAAATCGTTGTTGGAGGAGGAGCCTCATGGAGAGGTATTTACCCATTGTTCCAAGGAGAGCTACATAAATAAGAGTTGAAGTTGCGAGGATGAGTGGTAGCAGAATTCAAATATGAAACATATTTGTGCATTAATCTTTGTTAAGTGGATATTTAGTATGCATATAAATTTTTTTTCCTGTAGGCGCTGGAAAATGATTTTCCAGCGCCTACGGGAAAACAAATTTATATGTTTCTTGCTCAAGGATGTTGGTCCAAGAATTTAAAATTTTTATGTTTCTCATCCCATTTCTTATAAATCCAAATAAGCTGTACACAACCATCATAAATAAATTAAAGGGTGCTTAGTTTTTTTCTAGTGTGAAAGTCTGACATGTCTGACATGAGTGCTCTGTAGCTGAAAAATGTATGCACTATGAAACTATGATGTTTCATTGCAATGTACAATTTTCTGGCACTTTAGCACCTAAGCCAATGTAAACACTAGATTTTAAAGGTCATTCCCTTTTTCAATGGAAAATAAAATTTAGGATAAAGGGTGTGGGAGTATGAACTGAAGGTATAACTGTCCAAATAAACCAAAGCTAGTACCCATAACAGAGCCCTGCTGAACAAATTAAAGAAAATTATTTCCATGATATGGATCTTTAAATTATTTAGAAAAATAATGGCTAATAAAAACTTATGTGGCTATACCTTGAATGACCAAGGATGTTGGAAGAAATACCACAAATTTCAAAACATATACAAGGATAGTTGTGTTTGTTGAGTATTTGGAGCATTCATATGTGTCATTCCAAACTCCTCTACCTTGGCTTCAGAAGGTCTTAATCTTGAAAAAGGTTTTCTCAATAACCACCATTTTTTAGGCTTGTTCAACCCTAGAAGCTTCTGCTGCTGCTTATGGAATGTTATGTTTGCATGCCATTTCCCAATTTTCCATCCAAGCCCATACCTGTCATGCCACAACTTATAGTGTAGCTTCATTGCATTATATATGACTGGCCAGGAGGAGAAAAAAATGAAAAAATAAAATGCTATTGCAATGAGTAATCTCGAATATAGACATATTATAAGTTAGCAAAAAAGCAACCAAGTAGAAAATGTCCCTTGCAAAGCAATAACACAGAAAGAGCATGAAAACTTCGAGCAAGGAAATAGTTTATATATCATGGTCGAGACTTTCTAGTACTTGGATGGTGCACCACAGGATGTGACCATTTCTTAGTTTTATCCTCGCATCACTTGGACTCCTCCTATTTTATAAAAACGTATGTGGCTATACCCTAAATGACCAAGGAGTCCTCTTTCCATTTTTCATAAATTCAAACAAATCTGGACAAAATCACCATAATATGTTTATATGGTCCTTAGGTTTTCCAAGTGCAAAACTCTGACATGTATTGTGCATAGTGCAACATGGTGTATAACCTTTTCCCTCTGCCCACTGGAAGTGTGGAACTGTTTGATGGTTTGAGATTACATAGTAAGGAGCTAGCAGTATCCATTTCAGTGTTTTGATGTCTATGTGCACTATGCATGTGATGGGTTTGTACAGTTATGAAGAGTGAACCATGACCATGGAAGTTCCCAATGCCTTCAATTCTATGTCTCACACAATGATCATGACGTGCCTATCTGGTGTTTAGTCCTGAAATTGCCGATGTGGAGCTCTGATCATGGTGTTCACCTCAGTGAAATCTATAGGAACAAGTCTCTCTTTATGAGCAGGGATGGAATTGACAGGCAAATTATTTGTGAGAAAGGTTATTTTTTTGTTCAATATAGTCAAATTTTTTAGCATCCCATTCACATTCTATGTTAAAATTATTAAAATGAAAATCAACCTTCCATGTTAAAATAATTAAAATGAAAATTAGAGTTGATAAAACTGTCTATGTAGCACAACATTTTTGAAGCTGGGGTTCTTTTCTTACCACTTTTCACATACGAAAATACATGATTTTCTCATTTCTACAGCCAAGAGATGGCACATGGAATGTGCTGCACTAAAAGAGTCAAACATTGTAAACTTCAATGGGACAGTTCCATCACGTGGTAGCATGTGGGCAGACAGCAATTTCAAAGGTTTGTCAGCAAAATGATTCACTTATTCAGGTAGGTTAAGTGCCAAGCACATGGCCAGTATAGAAAATACCTAGATTATGGTAGAGGGTTCACTTGTCCAATAGGGAAAGAGCTTCTGACTTAGTTGAGTCTAAGTTGGATAGGAGTTATGCTCATAGCCCATTATTTCTTTTTTATTTGATAGTAGACATGCATTGTGCACATTATCACAATATATATGTTTAGGTCATTTGCATCCAATGTCGACTTTGAAGATTAGACATTATGCAACCTTCCCATCTTCAGTATTTTCTTCAAGTTGAATATGTCTGACATTGATTCAAGGAACATTGTCAAATGATGGCAGGCTATAGGTGTAGAATGGGGGGAAAGAAAAATGCTTACATAGATAGAAACATTCTTAGAAGAAGACTTGCATGATGTTTAGCTACAAAAGGGTGTTGTTAAGGAGGAAAACTGCACACGAGTTGAACTAAACATAAAACAGAACATCTCATCTCAGTTCTAAGAACAAAACAGAGGAACACCTGAAATTAATGGTTGGAATGGGTAGAATGAAAAGCTTGGAATGGCTAGAATGAAAATGAAGAAAAGATGAAATGACACACAATATTCTACTCAAACTTTCGATCTCATCTGCTCTAAATTTTGATTCTGCATCATTCCAAGTATCTCATGCTTTTCTTTTCTGAACAAACCTGTTTTTTCCAAACCCTGATTGGACATTTGAACAAACCTAATTTTGATTTTATTCAAGGAAGTGAGGTGCCCTGCAACCTTGGTAAAGTTAGGAAGTGTGTTCATGTGTGCAAGGTGCCTTGATTTCATAGATTGAATCTATAAATGCATACATGTCTGATATTAATTTATTGTTTTTTTATGTTGTAGGTTTTTTAAGTGTGGACAATGGTTGAAAAGTGGGCATTGTGTATTGAAGTTTCCTGTCATCCAAATCCTGGACAAGCCACAGTTAAATATGTGCTTTACAATCTGGCGCGAAATCATGTCGTGCATAGAAACATAGATTTAAACGGGAGGACAACTAATAATGAAGCCTACTAGATCGCCCTTATTGAGGGCTTAAAAGAGGCAAAAAACAATGTTGTGAATGATATTGCAGTTTACATGAACTTGCAACTCATTTATAATCAGCTCAATGGCATCTTTGAAGTTCGAAAAGAAAATTTAAAACCCCTATACATGGAAGCAAGAATGTGGAGCTCTCAGTTTAAATCTTTCAGCATACAATGGCTTTCAGAAATTCATAGGATGTCCACTGATATACTGGTGGCAGGAATGTCAAGTGTAGATGCAGGTGTCAAAGATGACACGGAATCACGGTTTATTGCAAGTGAAGTCATTAATCATCATCAGGATAACTCTCAAATATGTGGATGTGTTATTCTTATAATTTTCCTTGGGGCTATGATGGCATGGTTCTTTCACTAGAGAAGAACTTATTGTAATTTTTGGATGGTTCACAATATAATACATGAATCTTTTTGAGGGTATAATTATTTTATGTTGTGTTATTTTTCCATTTGTCTGTTTGGTAAAAATTGTTTTTGTTTTTACTTCCTTGGGATCTAATACATGATAGATTAACATGGATATTTTTCAAAATAGTAAAAATAAAACTTAAAAAAAAATTGACACTGTATAGTAGGTATTCTATATAATCAAACAGCTAAGCCAAGCAGCTCAAAAATTATATATAATTAACCCTCTACTCATTCAACACTTCTATCTAATCAAGCAAGGAAATAATTCTATATAATTAACCCTGTGATCCATTCAACAATTCTATATAAATAACTCTAATTGATGTGTTGCATTCAAAGCATTGCAACAATACATAATAATGAAACCCACAATATCAAATGAAAGTCAATTGTTCAATTCTCATGTAAAGTTTTATCACAGAGTTTTGATCTCTTTCATATCATCCCATCAATTAAAAAACTTGCATTTTAAAGTCACATATAGTCAGCTCAATCTAAAACAACATCAATACGGAGTGGCTCCAATAGGGCAACACCTACTCACCTGTTCATGAAGCTAATCTGCATGCAGAAAGCTACAAAGGCTCAATCTAACCAGACAAACAGTGACTTCCTACCACACACTATTATATTTGAGTTGTTCCACTGTATTCATTCAGGAATGTGGTCTCCATATCAAAAATTTGCTTATCAATGTCTGAAATATGATGAGCTCAGTGTTTCCAGAATAGATTTTAGTTGTTGCTTAAAAGTAACATGGAAATTTGTGGCTAATAAGTCACATAGCCATCCTAGTTAGTCTGCCTCTTAGTCATAATGGTTAATAGAATGCAGTGTCAAAATAATCTTAGAGATTTAATAGTGATTTTATATGTAATGGATAAAACCTAAAGAGGTATGTTGGTGGCCCCTTTGTCTTTTTCACAATCCATGAACATGAACATGAATATTATTTCTACAACTCAATGGCTTTGCAGCAGTAGCAACAAGTAAAACATCTACAACAACAACAATTTGGAGATAGACAATGGTGCAGTGGGTTTTGTCTTTATTTGGAGATGAAGACTGACCAAAATTGCGTATGGATTCAATGTATCAGTTGAAGATTAAACTACCGCTATTTCTCATGTAGTATATATATGAATAAAGAAAGTGATGTTCTGAATTAGCATTCTCCACAATCCAATCTCTGGAAGTAAATGATTGAAGGATGGAGATAAACTTGTCAACTCAATCTCTTTACATATTTGATCAGATAATGGAGATAAAATTGTGCCAAACAAGCATTTGAATTCCCAAACCACTTTGATATCTTCAATTAATCTTCTCCACCATCTAATGTTTCATTCTCCTCAAACACATTTGACCAAAGGATGGAGATAAAAATGTTGCAGTGAAATTTGAAATCACAAAACAGTTTGAGGCATTTGTAGAAAGCACGCCAATTCTGCTACTGAATGAAAATGTGCCTATGTATTACAGTACTATCAAGAAAATTTACTATTTTCCAACATAACATTTAATAGTAAACCACAAATATCCATTAACTGCATCATCGAATTCCTGATGTTCTCTTTTCATTTATATAGAAAAAATGAAGCACGTGTACACACTTGTAGCTTATCAGAAGTTGGAATAATTTTAAGCTCTCCTAAGCCTAGCTAGGGAAACCAATATAACCATAAAAACAAAGTGCTCCACACTAGGAATCACATGTAACCAAAGTTGGCCACTCCGTCATGAATCAGTATGTTGGACAATAAACAAAAAGATGCAATTTCTATCACAACTTTTTTCTGAAGCCAATTCCTGTGTTGTCTCCAAGTTCTGTGATGTCAGTGACCCAATCATCTTTGGATAGAGGGGGACCCATTGAAGAAGTTGTTGTGTCTGTAACATGACTATGCATTTTTCATCAGAGAAGATAATAAGATGTCAAGTAATCAATGCATCAGAATACAGAGAAGATCAATTAAAAGTCTCGTCCTAAGCACCTTGACTCATCTGATAAAAATAGTTATAGTGTGTATTTGAACATCCTTCATCTGAAATCACATTAATTGGACACTCCAGCCCTGAGAACATTCCAGCACTACATTAACAACATGAACAACAACCAATGATAAATGTTAGGAGCGAAGACAATGCAAACAAACATGGAAATTCACCAATTTTCGTGATGTCAGTGGTCCAATCCTATTCTGGGCGAGGGGGGCCCAATGGCGAACCAGTTGTGTTTGTAAGATGACAACACAGTTTCCATCAGAGAAAATAATAACATGTCAAATAATAGATGCATCATAATACATAATAGATCAATCAGCAATCTCGTCAAATGTACCTTGACTCATGTGATCAAAATGTTGATTGTGGGTCTGTGTACATCCTTCATCTGTAATCACATTAATCAAATGTCGTGACCCTGCAAACGTTACAACACTACATTAAGCTAAAAGAAATAGAAAAGATCAAATACATTGCAACAAACTTGAAAAATCGACAAAGAGATCTAAACATAGCAACAAACTTGGAAGATCACGAATTTGATCTAAACATACTGATATCGTCTCCCTATATAACTTACTTGGAACAGTAGAGGAAGCATTGTTGGAGGGAGGACGACCACGTCTGTTGAGGTGTGGAAACTGAAATGGTTCATCTTCGGATGTAGAGACATTCAAATCAATATTCAAGGTGACATTCCTTTTCCTTTTATTTATTTTTTTTGGACTAAGGAAACACTTCTTCCTCTTCAAGGATGACTCATAAGCACTCAAACCACGGGCGAAGTCATAATCCATAATATTAAGATTATTAGCATCATCCACAAATTTTTTAGCCAGATCAATCAACTATTTTGTCTTGCTCACAGTAGAAGGAGGACTATTCCGAATTAGGTCTAGATAACCAAACAACTCCTCTCTCAACACACCAAGTTCTTCAACATTGTCATCTTCAATATTGTTTGGGATAGTATCTGCAGGAAGGTTTGGCGCCTCTATACTTATCTCAAAAGGGGCATTCAAATGATTGGGTGTGGTATGAAGATCCAATAAAGGGTATAAATCCTTCAAGGAGGAATGAAACCAGTCTACCTTTATAGAATGCTTGCAAATGTTCCCGTGAATAGACCATGGACAATCGCAAGTGATAAAATTTATGTGATGAAAAATGATAAGATATTCCTTATTGGCTTTGCTTTGACTCCTTACCCAATAAGCATGAGATATGCTCTCATGAGGCCTGCAATCACTGTCTGGAATCTTCTAGCCTTTTCCATTGATGATTCAAGCTGCATCTCTTTCTTTTGGTTGTTATAATATCCTTCTTTTTCCAAAATTGCCTTGAATCAATAACATGGCTCAACATTTTTTAGGAGAGTGTAGAATAGCCAATCCATTCTACGAGAACATTTCTTTCGCTTATCACATAGAAATGTTGACTTCAGGTAACCGTGGTATGATTCCACAACATTATTTGTCTCCTGGTTTGCATGAGGAAAATCTTTGCAGCCTTTAACCCACATGCCTACATGGAAAGACTCAATTAGTAAATATAAGTTGTCCAACATAAATGATAAACATACAACACATAAGGAATATTATGCAAACTTATGAATCTTGTCACCGACAATCCAAGTCTTGTAGAAATAGTCCAAAAACTTCTGCTCAGTTGCATATTTGATGAAAAAAGCATTGATTGCATCATCCACTTCATCAGTACAACAATATTTCATGATATGGCCAAGTTCATTGAACATATCGTTTGCTTTCTCTGAGCTGCTAACCAACCGATTAACATTCTTGAGCCATGCCCTCCTTACGTGCCAAATACACAAAATCACTTCACATTTCGTGATTCTCTTGTGACATTTAATTCATTTTGAGAAATTCTTAAAACAAATGCAATTCGAAATGTCTAATAAGAATATTGATGTTACCTCAAAGTAATGATTTCAGCCATAACATCATCAACCATGAAGGCGTTGACCCTCCAATCGGGACGATTTCGAAAACACCTAAACATGAGGCTCTCCAGCCATACTTGTATATCTTGTGATGTATTACGTGACATCACCACCCAGGCAACTGGTACCCAACTTTGTTTCTCATCAAAGACTGCAAGCGTGTACAACTGATACTGTCATTTTAAATGAAATGAAGTTAATTTTAACATAAATGACTTTATTGAAGCAATCATTGGAAAAAAACTCACCCCATATTTGTTTGTACTGAATGTTGAGTCCATGGCTATCAAACTATTATGGGATAACATGACCATAGTTTCCAACATCCATTTTGTTTGTATTCCAGCTATAAAAGGGATGTTTGCGCCATTGGGCTTCTGGTAGAAGAAGAAATCATCCTGGTTTATTTTATACCAAAGATTCACACTCATTTCATCTTTGCTATGCAATTGATAACTTTATTTCATCAGACGATTATAAATGTTTACAATGTCTTTTCTGCGTAAGAAGAAATCCGTATTTCTGGATGTAGCATCTATGTCAAGATATTTCTTTATATGTATTTTACAAACAGAGTCAATTGGCAGTGGAAGAAAATAACAACTTTCTAAATAAGAAATCATGTCCTTCGAAAGTCTTGGCTTTATCTGAGTAACATCATCACTTAAATTGTTGTCTTTACCATGACAAGGCCATCCTTGCCCATCTTCGTGATCATACTGATTGTATGTTATTAATGCTATGTTGGGATCTTGAACCATAATCTTTACAATAAAATGGCATTGACATCCCCTCTTTTTGGCATATGACTTCCTTCCTTTGCTTTTCCATTCTTCTCTCTTGTCAGCTGGACCATATGAGCAATGATAACTACAAAATAAATTACAAGAATGTCACAAAATCTGGTAAATATAAAGCATATTTAATATCAACATGCAAACAATGTAGTTCTAAAATACTTACAGCTCATACTGTAAGGCTCTTGCGCTCAGGCGTTTGCTTTGTAGACGCGGGAAGGAACATGGAGCATCTGGATTCGATTCCTCTCCTTTTTTAAAATCATCAACTCTTTCTTTGGGAATTTTTGCAACACAGTCAATATTCATGTTTTCTTTGTAGATTTCAACCCAAACTAAATCTTTACTAGAAAAAATGAGTTTGTCTGTTGGGTCTTGCACCTCAAGAGCCATGACTGAATTCCATTTCTTTTCCATGCTGGATGACTGTCTACAAAAAAATGTGAAAACATATTAGGGAGCTGGAAATAATGAGAAGGTGATTTGTACATATACAACAAGAAATATAGTAATTGCATATCCATGAAATGATGTAGTGGAAAATGATTTCTAGTACTCCTGTAGGTGCTGGAAAATCATTTTCCAAGGTGCTATAAAATCAATTTCTAGCACCTACAGGAGCACTAGTACTGCTTTAGGTGCTGGGAAATCAATTTCCAAGGTGCTGGAAAATAATTTTCCAAGGTGTTGGAGCACTACTACTGTTGTAGGTGCTGGAAAATCAATTTCCAAGGTGCTGGAGCACTAGTACTGCCATAGGTGCTGGAAAATCAATTTCCAAGGTGATGGAAAATCATTTTCCATCACCTACAGGAGCACAAGTACTCTTGTACGTGCTGGAAAATCATTTTCCAAGGTGCTGGAAAATCATTTCAAGCCTAGGTTAATTCAAGCTTGAGGATTTTGTCTTGTAGTCCTAGGAGATGGCCCTAGGACTGCACCAAGTCAACTATGGAGAGGTCAACCATGGTAATGGGAAAGGTGGTCAACTAATGAGACAAAAATGGTCCTGGTAATGGGAAAGGTGGTCAAAGGAAAGTCACTGAAAAATTGATTAGATGAAGCCTCCTTGAGGAGGGTCTGCCTTTCTAGCTGCTTGCTTTCGTAGTGAATGCACATTGGGTATGTGCTAGGAAATGGATTAATAATATTATTGATTTGGTTACTGACACAATGAGATGACCCTATTGTTACTCCTGAGTCCTAGGACATCCACTCATTATCAACAGTCAAAGGCAGAGAAATAGAGGTAATGTCACTCAATTATGTATTGTATGTTGACATGCATTGTCATCAATACTTAGCAAATTAAGCATACTGTAATTTGCCTTCTTCTACCCTTTAAACAAGTGCATTGCATTGTTTTCCTTATTTTCTTCACCCAAGAATACAATTTTGCTGCAGGGAATTCTGTTGACTGGTGCTCCTGGAATAGGAATGACACTTTTGGCCAAGGTGAGTAGAGATTTTAATTTTGTTAGTATAAGTATGTTTGTTGCAAGCCCCTGCTCTGCCCCTGCTCTGCTCCATAATAGGAATGGTATTTGCAGGTTGATGAGAGAGTGGCCACCTCCTTGACATGGCAATGGTCCTAGTAATGGGAAAGGTGGTCATTTTAGGAACAAGTCCAAATTTGAAGTAACCTTCAAAGCTAGTTTTGGTTTATCCACTCATTCCCTCATTCTTATATATATCATTATAATCACTAACATAGTTGACATCATTTAATGATTGTTAGAAAGTCAATGTGAGGAAAAATATGTCATTCCATGATTCCAAGGATTAACAAAATTCCATAAAATCAACCATGCACTCATTCAATAAAATATGAAAAATACATATACTAACCTCTCTAATCCATAAGATCTAAAATAACACAAGGAAATGATAAAATTCTTATAAATTCTTATTAGACCTTATAAAGTTTGAGAGGAAGTGGTTGAGTGATTATCTTAACCATCATCCAATAATAACTCAATGGAAAACAACTTGAAATTATTGCATGAGCTTTATAATCTAACATTTTTTGGCATTGTGCAAGGATAAAATAAATGAAGTTATATAGTAGCTAAAATATTCTTTCTTCTACCCATAAGCTGAACCAAAAACAATATAAACTGATATATAAATGTGTTCTAATTTCGCTATAGGAACAATATAAGCTGATATATAAATATGTTTCTGGTACGTTCTAATAATACATAAGGAGCTCTTCAAAGCTATAGTTAATTCTTATTCAATATGTTTTTTCTTATATGGTTTACTCCATCTCAAGATTTAACCCCTAAACCCAGTTTGACAATAAAATAAATGTAATGTTTTTATCACAACTACATCTCGATTTGAAAACATTGATAGGGCTAGGATAGTTTATTGGTCGTATCAGATAATTAGAGTTAACCATAAGGTTACAAAATAGAAATTATAACAGTTCATAGGATGTGATGTGGGTCTGACTAGTTCTTGTTTACCTTCATCACATTTTCTCCACGTGGTTGGGACCGGTCCTTATGGAGGTCCACGTCAAGTGCGGATGTCTTACACCGCTCCTATGTGCTCCAAAGTGCCGATGTTTAACACTGCCTCAGCAACTGCATTATTTGTGAATGTTGTATGCTATTTTTCATTTGATAGGAAGAGTTGCATACTGTTTTTCTAAGGACGGTGTTTGACTGTGTAGGATTTGAACTATATACAAAGAAATATATCTACATTTTCTTCATCATTGGAACTATACACAAAGAAATATTCAACATCTGGATCAGAATCAGAAGTAAGTTCCTATTCTGCTGGTTCATATGATGATTTGAATAGATTTAGCTTAACACCACCTCAAAAACTACATTATTTGTGAATTTTATATGTTATTTTTCGTTTGATGGGAAGAGCTACATACTGTGTTTCTGAGGACGTTGTTTAACTTTGTAGGATCTGTCGTGAAATGGATTTTATTTGAGAAATCTAGGTACACTCTATTGTCACTTTTATCCAATTTTCTTCTCCTTTTGGTCACCATCTTGTTTGTCTGGGAAACTGCAGCAACTCTCATAAGCAGGTGAATATTTATTCTCTAAGGTTTTGATCAACCCCCTTTTTTGGATATCAATACATGGGTATGATAGGTTTGGTCTAAAAGTTTGTAGGTCACATTTGTTAACCTTGATAATGTTTTGATACTAGTCTTAATGGATTCATGATTTGTACCCACAGTATAGGCCCCATTATCAATAGTGGAATGTATCCTGATACCCTGAATCGGGCCTTAATAACTTTTTATTTCAGAGTTAACCATAAGGCTACAAAATTAGGATGTGGGTTTGACTAGTTCTTGTCCACCTTCAACACATTTTCTTCACGTGGTTGGGACCAGTCCTTATGGAGGTCTACGTCAAGTGCGGATGTCTTACACCACTCCTATGTGCTCCAAAGTGTCGATGTTTAACACCGCCTTAGCAACTGCGTTATTTGTGAATGTTGTATGCTATTTTTCATTTGATAGGAAGAGTTGCATACTGTGTTTATGAGGACGTTGTTTCATTGTGTAGGATCTGAACTATATACAAAGAAATATATCTACTTTTTCTTCATCACTGGAACTATATACAAAGGAATATTCAACATCTAGATCGAAATCAGAAGTAAGTTCCCATTCTGCTGGTTCATATGACAATTTGAATAGATTTAGCTTAACATCGCCTCAGCAACTACATTATTTGTGAATGTTATATGTTATTTTTCATTTGATAGGAAGAGTTGCACACTGTGTTTCTGAGGACAGTGTTTGAATGTGTAGGATCTGCCGTGAAATGGATTTTATTTGAGAAATCTAGGTACACTCTATTGTCACTTGTAACCAATTTACTTCTCCTTTTGGTCACCGTCTTGTTTGTCTGGGAAACTGTCGCAACTCTCATAAGCAGGTGAATATTTATTTTCTAAGGTTTTGATCAACCCCTTTTTTTGGACTAAAAGTTTGTAGGTCATATTTGTTAACCTTGATAATGTTTTGATACCAGTCTTAATGGATTCATGAGTTGTACCCACATTATAGGCCCCATTATCAATAGTGGAATGTATCCTAATACCCTGAATCAGGCCTTAATAACTTTTTATTTCGGTTCATGATAGCTTAGGGTATTGAAAACATGATCGATTGGACTAAAATGTATCAATTTTATTACATAAACACATGCCTCCCCCTCCCCTGCTTGAATTAGAATTATCGAAAGATATGGTAAATGGCATCAACTCTTTTGAATTAAGGCATCTTGTTTGGACATTATATGTAGGATTAACCTGTTGGATTGCAAAGAACAAAAGAGAACTTGTAGGATATGAATGTTGTACATGTTTTGAAAGATATATATCTTGAGGAAAGAGATCAAGATAGACACAAGGCTTATGTAGATTAAGTTCAAGAAAATTAGCCAAAAAACGAAGAAAAAAAAAATGTAAAGTGGGTTATTTGTGCCCTGTAGTTTTAGGCTATATGTAATGTTCAATGAGAAATCGTCATTTGTACATTGTTGGAACTTCTTCCTAATCAAACGAAATTTTCACTGTTGTTATTTTCATCGTATTTTGTTGATTTTTATGATTGGCTTGGTCTGGTCTGAATGGTTTAAAACCAAAATTATCTGGTTTTGTTTAGCTCTTGATAACTTCTATAATAGATTGCAATTGAATTGATGTATTTGATTGAAATAACATGTGAGAATTTTTGGTGATGGTTCCTTTGTTTACCGTTTTTCTTTTTTTCTATGCTCTCATGCATATGGTGGGAGTAAATTCTGGGATTTTAGTAAAGTTTTTTGGTTTGCTAGTGGTTTTCAATGTTATGGTGGGAGTAAATGTTGGATTTTTGGTGAAGTTGTTTTGTTTTTCTAGTGGTTTTCAATGTTATTTTATGTTATCATGGTTATGCAAGAGTAAATTTTGTCTGCCATGTTTTGTGGTTTTTAATAGCTTCCAAAGTCAGTGTAAAAGCTATAGGACCCTTAACCTACCATGTAAAAGCCATCGACCTTCTGAGACTATTCATTTTTCCAAAGCCCAATAAATTGGAAAATCACAGCATGAGTTTACAGAACTCTGGCAAAATTAAATAAGTTCTTTTTGAAATATCACCCTTTAGGCTTCGATATTTACCAGCTTTTGGGAAGGCATACAATTGGCATATAGATCCCTTTTCCAAAGCCCAATAAATTGGAAAATCACAGCACCAGTCTACAAAACTCTGGAAAAATTAAATAAGTTCTTTTTGAAATATCACCCTTTAGGCTTGGATATCTACCAGCTTTTGGAAAGGCATATAATTGGCATACAAATCCCACACTAATAGTGAATTGTTGATGGGGAAACTCTTCAAGATCGATTTTCTCGTCCCTTCTACTACCGATTTACATGAAAGATGGGAAGGGCCTGCACCTTTCCCCAACCTCACAAACAGCTAGCATGGACAAGCAAAAGGTAGAGATAGTTTGCAGTTAATCAAGTTGACTGGTCGCTTCCAAACCCTTGTATCGTTGAGTGTCAGGATACTAAGTACCATTCAGAATTGAACCTTAGCCCATGTAATCACCAATATTTGGAAAACCTCCTTCACATTAAGTTTTGAAAGGTGCCCAATAAAAATGACTCATTCTTAATAAGCTTGTTCATAAAGGGAGTTCTCACAAACATTTATCAATATGAGTTTCATCTTTAAACCATGAATGCATGGTTAGATTTTAAATAGAGAATTGGATGAAAAATATATTTGATGATATAATTATCAAACATTGTTTTGTTTTGAAATGGTGAAACTCGAGGTTCAAGCATAACTCAAGTACCTTTAAAAACCACACTTCATGTGCCTTCGAAGATGGGATCTATAAAATACATTGTTATTATGTTACAATTTATAATCCCACAGTTGAAAAATTGCAGTCTTCAAAAACAAAAATAGTTGTCCACAAGTTAAATCCAGTTTGCTTGGTAAGTGTGAGAAACTCTTTTAGTTGAGAAAAATATATTTGCTACAAAGTTTTGTTCATGGTTTAAAAAATAGGAGGCACATTTGCAACCTATACCACCATTCCAACATCCTTATGACATTCTACGAATACATAGAAGCTCCCATAAATTAACCTTATAAAAGTTTGACTTCGTATCACATCAAGAAACTTTATGACATGTTCACATTTGCAATAAATATGTAAGCAGAGCAGAGCTTGTTAAAAGTAAGACAGGGAGGAGGGTTGATAAACAACATTAACATTGAGATATTTTATTTGATCATTTCCAAATTTACAAACTCAAAGAGATGAGCCAACGAGAATCAAGTTCCATCTATTTCAGAGCAAAATCTCTGACCAGCAAATTTGAACGCAATATACTATGCACCTTAGAGTCTATAAATCACCATTGCAAGACTATAGTCTTATTATTATAGTACTTTTAAATTAAAACTAGTTGTTCATATAAGTACACCCTACAATTGTTGTATAACCATACGTTCAACAACATTTGATATACTCTTCATGATAACCACCAAAACCACAAGGGATACAAAGAGAGTGCATTTTTCCTCTTCTTACTAATATTTCCAAAATTTTCAATCATGAGTTCATCAACAGAATCAAACAAACTTTTAACTTGTAGGAGCCAAGACATTCATTGGAATTCTCTAGTTATCTCATTGCACTTAATATATTGAAATAAAAAAACTATATTTTCATATTTATATTGATTCCACACTTAGAACATTTGCTTTGTTGTTCCATTAACTTGGGAGGCCTATAGTATAAGTCATATAACTCCCTAGAGCGCCCCTTTTGAAAGGAATCTGATATGCACTTGTAAATTCCAAAAACTGTCATTGCACTGGTATTTTATAATCAAAACTTACTATTTGGATCAATAACCTATAATTATTCTATAACCATGCTTAGAGCACGATTATATATGCTCACAATTGCACTGGATACAAAGAGGGTGGTTGTTGTTCCTCCTCTTACTAACACTTCCAAAATTATCAATCGTGAGTTCATTAAAAGAATGAGACAAAAATTTTATTTTCATAAAGAAAGGCATTCATTGCAAGGCTCATGTCATCTCATTGCACCTATTAATTGAAATAAAAAATATATATTCATATTTAGACAACAACTAAGCCTAAAATATTTGTTAGGTGTTTATTTGTTTTAGTTTGTTTGTTTGGAATGTAACATCATCGGGTAGAGTTAATGCACATTATGACTGTCTTGTTGCATTAGTTAAACTATATTTCGAATAACTATTGATGTTTTTATGACAGATGGGTAAGAGTGGGCACCTATGTCATTATGAGTTGAATGGAGCTTGTGCATTCAAAAATTATGTTGTTGATGAATTTCCATATTTCAGCGAAGCAAGCTGGTTTCCCATAATTAAGTTGTTCAATGGGCATAAAATGGAACATTCTTTTGATTTCGTTGATACTTTTGATGGTAACAACTTGAAGATTGAGGGGCTATTCTTTCATGTAACAAAGGAAAGCATTGCAAAAGCAACAAACACAACAACAGAGGGAGAAAAGTGGTTCAAACGGAAACCAATACAATGTGTAAACCTAAATTTCTTCCTAAAAGACAATTGTCATGACCCTTGCTAGAGTGTTGGTGTCCACTCTCGCATTTTAAAACCAGAGTGGGAAAAACCAATGCGACAGACTCAGCTTTATTTCACATGTGATGAGCGTTACTCTAAGGTCTTCCTTTATCACATGAGATTTCTGGTACACATGGTCGAGTTCAATAAGATGAATCTCCCTTATTTATTGCACCAGAGCTTAATAAAAATGGTTGTCTGTACAAAAAAAATGAAGATTTTATATCCCCGTGATGTCTACCACCATGGCCTCATTCAGATCTTGTACCTTCATGCTTTAAAGAAGCAAGCACAACAGTCAAGTGAGAGGGTAATGAGATAGCCACTTCCTAGAAAACATAGGAAGGAAAGGGCTTTACCTACAAAGGTCGAGAGCAATCATCAAGCTGCTACAAAGGCCGCTAAAAACCCTACCAAGAGGCGTAAACGGCAGCAAACAAAGCTCGAAGAGAACAACAAAGATGAAACAATTGTAGAAATTCAGCAAGCAACAAAACACTGTAAGAGGCCACGAACAAGGCCTACAAACAAATTGAGGTTGGGGTTGAAAGCTTAGTTAAATGCCAAATTGAAGGAACCAATTTTGATTATTGATGAGCTTCCATTAGAAAGTGAAAAAAAATCGCAAACAGTTCAAAAAAAGGGTAAAAGAGTGAGGAGGGCAGTGGCCGACAACAACCCCCTCAAAATCCTTGCAGAAGTAGCACAACTTGCTGAAATCTGAAATATGTGAAGATTGGAGTTTTATAACCTTTATGAATGTTAATTTTATGCTTCTTCTAATGTTATGTTTTGTTATACCAACTTCTGAAAACAATCTAATATATTGGAAGCTTATGTGTGTCTGTTTTATATGATATTGGTTCATGTTTTTCATAATGTGTGGGAATCAAGAAGTAGGACTATCATAATCAATAAAAGTGAGAATCAATTGGTATGATATTTGGATATTTGATTTGTATTACCTCTTGTATTACAATGTAGATTCCCCTTATCCAATTTTTCCATCTATATGATCCAAAGTCTTCTCTTACAGGTTTGAATTTTAACACACCAATGATTCTTCATTTGATGGTTTTCTATTGTTGAGTAGTATGACACATAGTTATATCCTTTACATTCTACATTCGTTGTTCAACGCATTGTACCAAACCAGTCCTAAACCCACCACACCTACACCTACACCTACACGCTCTAAATTGCAAATGAGCACATACTAGAATTGCATACTAGTCCCTGTTGGGTGCATAAACTTGTCAACCTTTTTATTGGTCCTAATTATAAAGTCGATATGCCAATTTTGCACACCCTTATCATATGAAACTTTTCTTACTGGTGTGACTTTGAATAACTTGCAAAGCATAACCTCTTTTTTTTGCAATGCATATGTTCACAATTGTAATTCATAATGAGAAATAAGTTTTTGGAGAAACCTGTGTTAATAATCTTTGAAATGTCCAAAGATTATTAAACACAGGTTCTCCAGAAACTTATTATTCATTTGAGCATAACCTTCTTCAAAAAACAATAAGCAACTTTTTCTTATTTATATTAAATCAAAATACTTCTATTGTACGGAGATTTCAACCCACATATTTGACAAAACCAATTTCATTAGCATTGCTTAATTAGTTGGACCAATACTTTTTTTATCATTTGTGCAAAAAAACACTAACCAAATGGTCCTAATTGTGAAACTTTATCTAATAAAAAAAGGATTCCTATTCTTCCTTCACCACTAACAAGGAGACTAACTAATCTTCAGTAGTTTCTTCAATCTCATCCTATTTCGCTAAACCTTCTCCAAATATCTGTTTCTACAAATGTCCATGATACCTGGTGTTCCCATTCACACAGCATTCATCAAAAGTATGATAACTGCTCCAAAAACATCTTCAAATCCTCACCTGAGTCAGCCAAAACTTTTTTGCACTTCCTCTTGTATTTCATTCACGAAAACTCATTCCACCCCACCATGGAATGACAAAGATCCTTTTTCAAAACCTACTGTATTCAATCATTGCCATTCAATCATACTTCAATAGTGATTTATTCGTCTCTTCCTCCTCTTAAGGACTCTTGTATTCTATGTTTAACCACTCTTTGTCTCCATCTTTCCTCTTAACTTGCAACTCCACAACTATATCTCTATTTAGACCTTTATGTCTTACAACAGCCATCAACCGAATATTGATCTGACTTATTATAATTTGAAGAGGCTTCTTTACTGCAATAATCAAATTCACAACACTTCTTAGCCCAAGTTCCTTTTTTCCTTTAAATGTCCTGAAATCAGGGTATGTTGTTCCATCTGGATACATCATCCTTAGAATGATATGACCTAAGTTCAATCCTATGATGTCACCTATTGCACTCTCATAGATCAATATATGGGTGCGATTATGAAACATATAGGTGGACTACCCATTTGAGCACATTCTTCCACGGGACCAGTAGATTGCTCATAATCTCAGATTTAAGTTTTAGGAACTTCCGAGCATCCTTCAAAAAGAAGCAAACTAACTCAAATGAGGGTTATGAAACTATAAAGTAAACAACACATGAAACCAAGTGAATCGATTAGTGCCATGATACATGTAACAAGTATTCACACAACTAAGATTTCTATTCCCAGAGAATGCATCGAGTTTGACAAATTTAAGATCCAAATAGATCTACTTTGTATTGAATTCAGGAAACTCTTAAAAGAATAGGATGTGTAATTATCCTGATGTAGGATATAGGATTTTCCTTTGATGGGTGCACTAAGTTTTCCCTAAATGAAACAGTTGGTACTATGATTGTATTACTAAGTTGGTCCGATGTTGATGTATTTCTATAAGCCCTGTAAAAGTGATTGTGAGAGTATTGTTGTTCATTGTTCATGGTTGATGATGTTCATGTGTTGATGGTTTACTCCCATGTTTATATGCGGCTCATGTAATTATGTATATAGATATGATAATTGATCGCTGAGGTGCTGGTTAATTAACGCCTGATTTAGTTAAATGTAAAGAAAGGGCAAAACGGTGTAAAAGTTGATCCATTGGACCACAATACTCCATTGGAAGTTTTCCCTAATTGAAACAGTTGGTACTATGATTGATCAATAATACAATCATATGTTGTATAGTAATACAATCACAAGTTGAACTTGGTACTGAGGGCTTTGGAGACCCCCATACAATGTATTCATATGTGTGAGAGGAATGCAGATGGAAAATTGAAATATGGTTGTACCAAGAGAAACAAGATACACTATCCCGCAAAGTGAAATAGAGGTGTCACATAAAATAGAAAAACAAATTGACCACTCATTCCTTATTAAAATGAAAAATCATTTAAGATAATTAAGAAGGTAACTAATTACATAGATTGAAAAAAATAAAATCAAAATATGACAAAGATCCATATGAAAAGTAACTGATTCATTTTAGTTGTGTGGGTGGATAAAATAGATCCATGTTTCTCAACTAAAAGAGTTTCTCACAATTATCAAGCATACTGGATTTAACTTGTGGACAACCATTTTTGTTTTTGAAGACTGCAATTTTTCAATTGTGGGATTGTAAATTGTAATTTGTAACATAATAACAATGTATTTTATTTTGGGGCTTTGTTTATATGACACAGGTATTGTAATCGAATCTGTGGAGGGTTTGAGAGCCTTGGGGCACTTGTGTTAATTTCTTATTAGGGTATAATTTAGTTTGGACTATACAGAATTAGCATGATATAATTACTAATTTTGCAATACAAAAATACAGAATCAAATACAAAAATATCCTTTGAAATATAATGTATTTTACTAAGAACATTGTGCAATTAAAATCAAACATAACATAACATCAAACAAATATCAAGGGCATAACATCAATAACATCGTTGCATAATCGCCCTACCTGGTTCGCTCGATCAGTAAGGATAATTCCGCTGCTCGTTGATGCTCCTCCATGGCAACTGAGGCGCAACCGAGAAATTGAAACGCGCGACCGAAAAACTGAAAACAAAAACTCCCTCATGCGGAATTATCCCTCAAATTTGTGTAACATTGATGGAGGTATGTGGCCAGTGGTTGTGGGGGTGGCGAGTGGAGGAGGAGTGACACCAAGGGGAAGGGTGGCAGAGGAGGTTCTCGAGGTGGGGTCCATGCTAATGTCCGTCGAGAGCCGTCGTCATCCACTGTCGTCGAGAGCTAGAGAGGCAAGGTCCACATCGCACCGAAGAAGGATGAGGTCGCCAAAGCAGGGGGATCAGGAGCTATCACATCAGCTCTGGATTCTTCGATTAAAAGACTCCTATTTCTCTCTTGGTTATTTATGGAATAAAAATATGTTATGTATTTATTGCACCAATCTCAAGTTTCTATCCAACATTTAAGTTGAGCCCTAGATTGATGTTACCTTAACCAACTCCCTTATTGTACTGTCCCATTTACCATCAGCAGATCAAGATCTACGGGAGTGTTTGTACAGCTAGTTCCTTTGGATGCACCGCAATTTAATGTGGACTGTTGTCTCTGCTTCTTGTCCATATGTTTTATTCTCTAATAAAATATGTGAATCCCAATATAGTTTGCAAAAAGTATGAACCAATAAAAAATAAGAAAAATGACTTTAAATAATAAAAATAAATAAATAATAAATATGACTAAAGTTAAACTATAAATATGTGAATCCCAAAGTATGAACCAATAAAAAATAAGAAAAATGACTTTAAATAATAAAAATAAATAAATAATAAATATAACTAAAGTTAAACTATGTAACAAGTATAAAAAAATTTAAATCACAAGTAAATTAATGTCAAATTATTAACAAAACTAATGCATTTGTAATTAATAATAACTTTAAATAATATTATTATAATTTTAATAAATATAACAAACAAAACCTAATTTATATAACTTATAAAATATTTAATATATAACCCACATAACTTCAATTTACCCATAACACTAGTAAACATTTAAGGTAACTCCTATTAAAAATTAATATAATTCGTAATATTTATAATTGTTAAATTTTATTACCCATTTCTTATTATACTTAAACCTAATAAATCATGATGCATTACCCTTACACATCCTATATTACAATTCTAATATTTAACGTGCATGTCACCTAAATGTTATGGCGCTTGAGAACTACTACTCCTAGCTTTCTAACCCAAAACCCATGTTTCCCCTACCTTGGTTAAGCACAATCATTCACTCTTATAACCATCAAAACATTTAACTACTACCATTACCATATAAATTAAATTGATGGTGAAATTTCATATGCATAACACTCATCACATAATACATCTCACATTGCTAAGATTTAAAAATATCTTAAAATTAATTGTAACTTCATTCGTAAACTATAATTCATTATAAAAAATAATAATTCAATTAAACTTTTGAAAGCCCTATTATAAAATAAACATGATAATGACGTAAATATAGTCCAATATAAAAGATATAACACTTAATCTCTAATTTTGATAAAACAAGTCATCTATAACGTCTTGTGTAGCGTAGAAGTGTTCAAAAAAAAAATCTTATAATAATAAATATATATATATATATATATATATATATAAACCAAATTTTTAATTTATTTGTTGTTATTTTATATATATGTATTGCACAAATTTGCATACTAAACTAAACATTCAAATCAATATTTAAAGACTCGTACATCCTTGATTTCCTTACCACAAGAAATGCTATGAATAATATTAGGCTTTGAGGAAACTTAATGTCTATGTTATCACATAATTTAACTCAATTTAATATCATTTTTTTACAAGCTACATGGAGTAACTAGGTCTCAAACATCGAGCAGCTAGGCCCATGTAGCCCAGAAGGGTGGTACATTTTAAAAGGAGACAATATCTTGTTGTATTACTATTCATAAACGTTTGTCAGTTGCTTTCTCTCCTCTTTCTCAAAGTTGAATTATTAATTTTTTTGGCGATTTGAATACATTACTAAAATTTTAATTTTAATTTCAACTTTGAAGTTCAAGTAGAAGGACAAAAAGCGATACCCATGCATAATAGATTCTTAAATATATATTTGACATAGAAGAACCAAAAAGGAAATTTTTGCAAAATAGATTCTTCGAAAAGAATGTAGTAAGTACAATGACAAAAGGAAAGAGTCACAAATAATATCTTGAATTTGGAAACATTACATAGCAAGGGAAGGAAGCAAAACAATTACACAATATATGGTCAGTCTAGTAACCGGGGTACAAGGTATGAAAACACTAAGAAAATATATGATACCTGAAATTTATAGATGTTGATATAACAACTTTGAGAAAGGATCCAAGATCCTTCTACATAATATTATCATTTTAGAAATATTCTCTTTTCCTTTTATGCCTTTCAAATACTACAATAAGGAAAAACAACTTAAAGATATCATAACGCATAGCTAACATCACAACAATACAACTATCATACCCAAGAAAGAAACACACAACATTTAGGAACATTTCTCGTGGGCACATCAAAATGAAACAACTAGCCGCTTCAAGCAAGAACCATGAACCATTTGGGAACATTTTTGGTAGATAAATCAAAATGAAACAACTATCTCTTCCAAGAAGAATCCTCGTAGTATTTGGGAACAACTTTTGTCGATACATAAAAATTAAACAACCAACATCTCCAAGCAAGAAACATATATCAAGGTGGAAAAGGCATGGTAGAACCATGAAGTTAGGGCACAATATAGTCTTGTGACTTTGGTCCAATACCTTGATGGCTTTAAAGTTAATATGTTTAATCCAATAATGGGCATTTCATGCTTGGTGCAAATTGTAGGGATGACCTTTAAACAATAGGCAGGTTGGACATCTTTAGTTATGATGGAATGGTCACTCTAGATGTTTTCAAAATTGCAAAACTGAATGTTTGTATTGTTGTACAAATAACATGAGCACAAGCATGGATGTGTCATTAGACAACTTGAATCTTGGTGAGGGCATTAACTATACCGTTGCTTTCATCGACCCAGCGAGACACAATTGTCTAGGACAAACATCTCAACATTTTCTCCAAGGATGAGTTTATTCCATTTTTAGTTGTATACATAGAATTGAAGATCACAATGCATGGTATTTCAGTTTGTAACATTCATTCATATTCCTCATACAGACAATTGGATGGCAGACTCATTAGCTAATCAAGCAATTGATTGGCATATTAATCATTCAATTTATTCATCAAAAACATCATGCATTTTTTATACATTTTTCACATCGCATCATAAACCGTTGTATATATATATCATCAGAGTGTTCAAAAACTATACAAAATTTTGGCTCCATATGTCATACAAAATCAGGGCTTATGCCCGATCATGTTCAGTATCAAAAATATACAGTCATCCAGTAATCATGTCTATCTACTCCTGTAGCCCCTGCCCAAAATTTGTGTTCTTATAGAACATGATGGCAGTAGCGACACGGCGGAATAATCGCACCTAGTAACGTGGTACTCCCACTACCTGTCTCTGGATAGCCTCAGGTAAATCTTCCACAGCAGCCATAGGCACTTGGCGAGTCAAACCCTCCAAGTTCCTCTGAATAGCATGGAGGGTCCTGCCTGGGTCTTCAGTATCTACCTTGCCTCTGCGGCGCTTGTGCCGTGGGTAGCCCTCAGGACAGACTAGTCCAGTATCTGTATCATGGTCATCATAATATTGTAAGTCATTTTGAATCCAATCAAAAAACATGTTTTGTTTTCACATTTTTTCACATATATTGAAAAAATCATCAAAAAATCATATAATTACAAATTGCAATCTCACCGATTGTGCTCCATTCAGTGCCAGGTGGAAGGACGAGGTCTGGATCATCGCGGAAATCCATTCCGGCATAGGGATAGTCCTCCACTGTGATGACTGGTTCCTCCCACCATTGGAAAAACTCATCTTCCCGGGTGGTTCGGGGAACTTCACTTCCCCCCAGTCTCTTCATCAGATCAGCCCATCGGGCAATTCTTGGGTCTCTTGGGTCGTTGATGGAGGAGATCACTTTGGGTCAAAGCCCAGGAATATTCTCAAAGAAGAATGTCATCAAAATGGTTCCATACCCGAAATGCTTTTTTTTAGCTTTTCGGATGGAGGTCAATTGTTTCTTCATGTTGATTAACAGAGTTGTACACCAATAATACAGGTGAACTAGGCATTCCACAGCTATGCTCATCTAGGTCCTGGATGCCTGATGCAAGGAAGCAAATCCTGCTACCCTGCCGATGGTAAACAGGAGAACCTTCATGTTCAGATCTCTCAAATTTTTGATGGAAATCTGAGTCCCTACTTTTTGGGACCCCTTTGAAATTTTTTGCAAAAATTTTTTATGCCTATTTTTTTTCAATCTATCTTAAGCTGCATAACTCGGGTGCTTGTAAGTGTCAAGATTGGTATATTTTCAGGTACATTTTGATGAAGTTGAGATTTTTCCTTTTTTTTTTTTTTTTTTAATCCATGACTGTTGACTTGTTATGGTAGATATATGATCTTTACTGTCATATAGGTTAGGAAATCCACTTTCTATTGCATTTTGCATACTAGCCTCCATTTTGATCACTTGTCGTAGGGTTGATCCCATCAAATCATGAGTATTTTACCCATTTCACTCGTTGATTATTTAATAATGACTTGGTGGTAGAACCTTCCTTCACATGGGCTTCCTAGTTAGTTCCTCGCTAGCACTCGCTGCCCATGCTGCGCTTTATGTAGGCTCGGGAGTCCTCTTTAGTCCCGCCATGACTTATGTGTTGAAGTTTCATTCTTCTTATTCACTATAATTTTTTCTGGCTATTACCCTAGAGGCTCCCTAGTGTTATTGAGTTGTATTACTGCATTGCATATTGGCTACTTGTTTATCCTGGCCTTCAGTCGGCTTCATTTGGACTCGATGTTTAAGCCATCTTTTGACCTTGACTTTCTGTACAAGTTAACCATTGCATGCACTTAGCTATCGCGACTTGACACCCTTATTACCCATGGATGGAACATTCCTTTGAGTATCGTTGACTAGTTTCCGCCACCTTGCATTGGTCATAGGATGGTTACTATTCCAGGAACTAGCGCATCTGTTTCCTTTGAGTATCGTTGACCAGTTTCCGCCACCTTGCATTGGGCATAGGATGGTTCGTATTCCAGGAACTAGGGCATTTGTTTCCTGATACTTGTTCTATCCATTGTACTATAGCATTCTTTTATTCTTTTTCAGGATTATTATATGAAAAAGACAAAAAAATTAAATATGAAAAAAAGAGCGGGAACAGAATGTTACTTCATAATTTGATGGCAGTACAATATATGTTTGTCGCCCTTCAACAAAGCACATACCATTATATATTTCCTTCATTTGGGATGGTTTTAGTTTTGACCTAGGTTCAGCTGTTACCTTGTTTCACTGGTCAGTCCTCCTCCGGTTGGTTATATCTTCCAATCATATGGAGAGTTTGTTTTTGCCTCTTGCATAACAAACTTATACAGTGTCATTATTTACTGCCATGGTAATCACGAGTCGTGCTTTTGTTCAAGGGAAGTTCAACCAGAGTCGGCCATTCTGCGGTGTCTCTTGACTTATTATTCTGTCGGCCTTTCCGGTATTGTCAGTATCTTGTTCTATCACATCAGATGTTTGGTCTTTGCTCGTGCTGGTTTGAGAAGGTCTCCATTGACTTCTTGCTAGCGGGTTTGTCTCTTATCGACTACGACATATTGCTCTGAGAGTAAACCTATAGCCGCACCCTGGCCCTATTTCCATCATCGATAGGTGACCTTGTGCTTGGCATTTGATCATCATTATGGGTCTTTGACTGAGTGGTTTTCCTTGTATTCGATGTCAGCATACATTATCACACTTGGGATTTGTTCAGTACCTTGATTTCCATTTGACCCTATCAGTGGATACCTCGCCTCTGTGTCAGCTTTCATTATTGGTTGGTTCAGGGGGTTTCTTCCATGCGCTATCTTCATCTTGTACATGTCAGAAACATACTTCGGTTTGGTTCTGTCACTCTACTTCATTCGATTCCTTCCAAATATTGGCCTGCTGTGGGATGCCTTAATGCCTTCCTTCTAGCATATCTTTTCCCATCGACTCTGACTCATTGCTCTGGGAATAAGGTCTAGAGTATTTTGTCAGTACCTTAGGTTTTGCAGTCATCAGTGGCAGACTCTTCGCTATCAACAGTGGGGATTCATCATTGCCTCTTGATTGGTAGATTCTTCCAAGTGTTCGACTTCAACTCATTCATTCGCACTTGTTAGATTGTACTGGGGCACCTTGACACTCATTTTCATTATCGGTAGGTTGTCTTGCATTTGTTAACGGTATACATTATTGACTGGTAATCAAACGATTTCTCACATGGTTGACTTCAGCTCATTTATTCTCATTGTGTAGAATTGTGCCATAGAGATCGGTGAAGACCTCGAGTTGCATCATCATCTTTCGGTTCACTTTTGACGGTCCATTCAGTTTCTGTGAGTGATGCCGTCCACCCTTATATGTTGCAGTGTCAGTACAAAAACATCCTATATGTTGGCTCCCGAGTTGCATGATTGTACCATGTGTTCCACCCCTTATGATTTGGTACCTGGAGATTTCGTTACTTTTGTGATCAGACATCTATTTTCAGCATCATTGATCAGTTTTCTATATGTGATACTTGGACATTGATTCCGACTTGTACTTTCGGGCCGTGCTCAGATGATTCATTGTGCATTTTTAGTTCAGCTATACTTGTATACATTCTGGATCTATTATGTACTTTCTATATGGATATATTTTTGACTGATCATGGGTATGCCCACCTCAGACATGAGTTGACTCTCTGTTTTCTTTCATTGGTTTTTGGCAGGCTAAAATCTGGTGAAGTCTTCTCTTGTCTTCGCGAAGTTCTTTCTATGCACATAATACATTTCAGCCATCATGTACCCCTTCAGACCTCATATATTATGGGGCATCTGTTATAGCATCATTCTTCACCCTCATGTGATTCATGATTGTCTCTTTGGCCTTGGGGACCCATCCCCACAGACTTGAATAAATTTCATGAAAAATAGTGTTTAAAATCCCATACGTGGATATGTCTAGAATTTTCCGCGTGTATACGTGAGTCCAGAGATACTTTTCCTCATATGCCATTGAAATCATTAAAAAATATATAAAAATCCCTATTTTCGAGGCTGGGTTGATGGCTATCAACCACCCCAGCCCGTGGCCAACTGTTTCCAACTGATTGAAACTACTTTGAGGGAGTATAAAAGCCCCTCATATGCATGGCCTAAGGGAGAGAGAGAAAATTATAGACATTATACTCTGTTGGAGCCCAATTCAAGTCTGATTTCCCGTGCCTCCTGCACTTCCCAGATTTTTACAGGAAACCCTTGCTTCCTGGAGATGTTCATCAGCTTATATGTCATTTCGTGTGCACAAGTCTTGAAAGAATCCTAGTGAAGCAAGGGCGGGACAGATCCGGACGACGGTCTGTTCGAAGATCGTGGAAGGATTCAAGTGATCTCTCCACCTTTCTATTATTGTACATGATGTTCGTAATGAAGAAGAACCATCTTGTTCCCGAATTCACGTGTTAATATCTGCTTGCATATGTGAAAAGATTGTTAATTAAGCATTTATTATTGTTTATATGATGTTTCACAGGATTACACTAACATTTAGGAAAGATATATGCTGTACAACTAGATTTCCGTGCATGTCTCTTCTTGATTTCCAGGTTGAAGAGGAAGAAGGGTAGTTGGGGGTTTGGACCCCGCGGGATCTACATCAAACGTAGGATCTACGGGTGAGTTCTACAATCTATAATATCTAGTTTTTAGCATACAAATTTGGTTGTGTGAGTCCTTCTTGAATAGCATACCCTGATCTGTGGAGGTTTTTGACCCAACGACCTCTAGGGAGTTATTTCTCGAAACAGAACTGGCGACTCCACTGGGGATCGCATTCTTGTGATTCCCTTATTGGGTGGTTTCAGCTGTTTTAAAGGTTTCCAACAATTTTAATCATTATTTCCAGTCCAGTTAGTTTTTTCTCAGTCAGACTAAAGACCTGGTTCTTTAGCCAGGCTTGATCTTTTTTATTTTTCATTATTTACTTTTCCATACGCTAGTTTTCCTCTACACAGACGCGTATACATGCAAGTTTTGTCAAAGGAAGTCACGTATACGCGTTTTTCCTTTGCCATAGTCGTGTATTCACGTTTGTTTCAAAACTGCTAAGTAGCGTATGCCTGGGCAAATTTTGAAATTTTTGATTTTTTGACTTTTTGGTCTTGTCTGCCTGTGGAGACCTGTTCCTGCAGTGTCCTTTTAGTCTCTAGATTGTGTTGAAAGTGGTTATTGGTCTTTTTCTCTCTTGTTCAGTTGAAGACTAGCTCATTTGGCAAAAAAAAAAATTTAGTGCTTGCATTTCTGGTTCGAGTACAAGATCTCTTTCTGGAGATTCTTGGTTGTTCTGCTTAATCAGGACAGAGAGCTTCTGCTCATATGCTCTTTCCTAACTTTATGTCTTGCTTTGCACTTTAATTTTTGCCTGCTTTTCGGTTGGTTTTCTTGATTTCATTTGACTAGGTCTTGTTGCGATTTCTTTTGAAGAGTCATTTTGCTTCTTTGAAGTTTTGTTTGCTGCAAGTTTGTGCTATTATACCGGGCTGATTTACTGAGTTTTTTGTCTTCCTTTTGCTCATATGAATCTTGCTACCAAGTGGCATTATAAGATTTGGAGCATTTTTGTTGGAGTTTTGCTTGAAATTCGGAGATCATTTGGCTTGGTAATTGGATAGTTTTCTTGGTTTTTTTTTAAGTCTTCTTTTTATAAAAATCAAAACCCCAAAAACATTTTTTTTTGCCATTGCTTTTGTTTTGCATTTTTGTTTTGGTTTCTTTTCATCTTCTAAAGCCTTGTTGAAATATTTTGCCTCTGGTTTCTGTCTTGATCTGGGAAGAGAGTCTTCATTGGTTTCTTTCTCTTATTTCGAGCATGTTTTGGCGTCTTTATACTTAGAGTTTCTGGTTTGGGAACTAGCTTTGTGGACAGCCGAAAAGTGATAGAACTACGGGATTCCTGGAGATTTCTCTTTGCTTTGTTAGATATTACATCTTAGAGTTGGCATGCTCTTAGTAATTTGCATTAGGTGCACTTGAACATTTGTAGTCTTTTTCATAAATTTTGCGAGTGTGAGGTTTGATATCTGAAAAGAAAAAATAGTCTCGTAGAACCCGTGTAGAAATTTCTTTTCATCGAAAGGCAATTACTACATGTGCATGTAGTTTGGTTTTCATTAATTTCTTTTCTGCGTCATAAAACATCACGAGTTTCATTTCCATATTCCCTTGACTTAATATAACAACCAACTAAAATAAGCGCAATAATTTAAAAAACAACTAGCAAGTTTTTTATTAAGTGTCATACATCAACTAGCTAGGTTGTAGGGCCTTGGATTAGGTGAGTGGAGAGTTAACTCTCCAAGGCCGCTCAAACTAAAACATAGAAGTTTATTAAATGAGAAAAATCCAACACCGTTAGGTGGACCAGGAAAGCTCTCCTCCAGAGAGTCAAGCGCGAGGGAAAGTGAAGGCCGAGAAGAGAGATACCCCCTCTCTGATTTGCTGGATCTTGCCTTAAGACCGTTCCGCCTGGCTGCTGACATGGATTGGTGCCCTTAGTTTCCATTCCTAGGTATCACACAAGTGACTGCAGGGGGGAATACCCATGGTACCTGAGGCAGACGTCGTATCACTTCCAGCAATACTTCTGGAGGGTGCCCCGGCGAAGCTTGGGTACTTGCACTGGCAAAGGTTGTTGTTAGGAGGTCGGCGTAACTATTTCTGTTACCTTTGGCAGTAGATCTGGGCCGTCATTATCCCAGAATATTTTCGGGAGGTCCTATTTTTCGCTTTCTCGTATTTTGGTGTCCGGTCCTAATAACCCGAAGTAGAAATACCTGAAGGTCGCTTGCTTGGTGGAATCTTAGGGATTTTTTGTAATGAATGCTCTTTGCTCCTAGCTTTCCTAGCTTCATACTTTTTTTAGTCTAATTAATCTGTTAAAGTGGCTGATCAAGTGCCTCGTCGATCGAGGAGAATCCGAGGGTTATCTCCCGAGAGTGCTGAGCCTTCTTCAAGAAGGCGTAGGAGTAATATAGCAGGTGAATATCAACTAGTGGTATCTGACGCATCGGAGAGATATCCTCTGCTTGGGCTTGAAGGTTCTGTAGTTGGTTCTGGTGTTGGTTCCGAGAGGAGCACTCTGCTCACCTCAAGATTCTTATTTCCGCGAGAAGAAGAAGTAGAAATAGAGGAAGTACCTCAACCTCCTGAGTCACTTCCATCTCCTCTTCCTCGTAATTCTCCGTTTGTTGTTGAGTACATCGGACATGAGTCTGCAAGAACAGAAAGTCCTTATCCATCTTATTCATACCTTTCGATGGCCGCGACTAGGAAAGCGGCTTCGGCTGTGAGTGCTGCAAGCATTCAGACTCCTGCTTCGGTAGAAGGAGGAGGCACAATTGTTATACCTTCAATTGCTTCTAGTACTGTTGTGTTTAGCTCTGGTCACACCCAAGCACAAGCTTCTCAATCTGGTCCCTTTTGTTTTGGAATGCCCATTAGTGGGATTCCTTCGTTTTCCTTTTCCACTGCTGCAGCTACATCTGCACCCCTGTCCTCTATGGCTAGTGGGTCGGCTTCTTTTCAAAAGTTCCCCTTCGGAAGTGGGCATGTTCCTAGTTCGAATCCTTCCTTAGGGTCTTTTCCTTTTACTTCCCAAACTCATAGTTTTAACCCTTGGTCTGGAGGTCAGAGTTCGACTACCTTTACTGGTTGGAACCCTATATTTATAGTAGTGGGGGCAGGGAATCAGTTTTTCGCTGGTCAGCAAGGGAATGTTCCATTCCCTTCGTCGAGTACTTGTCAGGATTTTTCCCTTTTTTCTAATGCTTGGAACCCCTATCAGGGGGTTTCCTCTTCATTCACTACTTCAGTGGGGGGAACTGGTCCGGTTTATGGTAACTCTACGTTGGGAGGAGGTCCTTCTCCAAATACTGGGTCACAAGGATTGTCCTATGGCCCAACATTTTCTACGAGCTCTTTCTGGCAACCTGGTGCCTCATCAAATCCAGGTTATTCTTTTCAGAATGTTGGAAACCCATCCCACTAAAGATGGAATTCTCAGGCCCCTCCTCTTTTACCTTTTCTGGCAACTTTAAACTTGCCAGATTTATCGAAATTGACAAATGATCCAATCCGATATAGTCCGAGGTGGCCTCCGGTTCCTACCAAACTACCTTCAGACATTCCAAAGTTTGAAGGAAAGAATGGAGAGGACCCGGCTGATCATATCACCACTTTCCATCTATGGTGTTCATCTAACTCCCTAATCGAGGATTCGATTAGGTTGAGGTTGTTTCAACGCACCTTGACTGGAAATGCTGCCAAGTGGTACATTGAGTTAACTGGGGGCAGTTTTGCTACTTTTGGAGATCTGGCTACTATATTTCTAAATCATTCCCAGTTGCCTATGGGTGAAATTCCGAAGTTGAGAAACACTTTTTGGCGGATGGTTAGAAATCGGGAGAAATTTTTTATTTCTCGGCCGAGAAAAAAGTCAACTTAATTTCTCGACCGAGAGATTTTAAATATTTCGAACGAGAGTTTGGTTGCGTTTAACGTGAGTTAGAATTCTCTCGGACGAGAGTTTTGGTTGCGTTTAACGTGAGTTAGAATTCTCTCGGATGAGAGTTATTCATTTTCTCATCCGAGAGTTGCACTCACACAAACCCTCGAGAAGACTTTCGGACGAGAGTTAGAAAAACTCTTGGACGAGAGTTACAAAAATTCTCGGACGATAATTTTTTAACTCTCGTCCGAGAGTTTTCTAACTCTCGTTCGAGAGTTTTTTAACTCTCGTTCGAGAGTTTTATTCTTATAATAAAAGCCCAAAAATTCTTCGTTTGCCCGACATTTTGCACTGTCATTTTCGTGAATTGTGGGACTGTAGCTGTCATTTTCGCGAATTGTGGGACTGTAGTTGTCGTTTTCGCGAATATTTGGACTGTAGCTGTCGTTTTCAAGAGTTATTTTCTTTGTCGTCGGGATCCAGGTAAGCCTTTGTTTCCTTTAACTGTGCATCTGCCTTGAACTGTTGCCATTTTTGAAATTGTGGATCATTTTACTTAAATCTGACTTAAATTTGGGATTGAAAAGGGCATAAATGTCAATGAGAATCAATACAAGATGCAGGAGAGGAACTAGTGAACTCTAATTACGTTGTGGAGCTCCCAACCCTTTTTCCCCCAATTTTAAAACCTTCTCAATGAAAATCCTCACATGGAATATTGGAGGACCTAGCAGCAAAAAAAAAAGATATTTATGGGATCAATTAAAAGAATAAACGTTGACGATGGTTATTCTAAAAGAAACCTAACTAGCAGGGGATAAATTGACAAAGATTTTTATTTTTGTTGGCGAGGCTGTCAATTCATGGCAGTAGATGCACAAGGTAGTTCTTGCAGGTTGGATGTCTTGGGGAATCCCTAGGAGGTTGTCTTTAAACACTGGTTGCAAGCCCACACATAATAAATGGATGATTATGATATCTGGCCACAAAAGACCTAGTTTCTTTAACAACAGCATATGGACCCCTAGTGTTAACAGAGATGCCACAATTTTTAAGTCGAATTTCATTTCATAAAAGGTGTTTCCCATTTCTATTATGGGTTTAGGGAGAGATTTAAATCTCATTCAGTCCCTATGAGAGAAAAAACTTGGAGGCCTATGAAGGCTTGAACCAGAGTCTAAAAATTTTAATAACCTTATAAAAAAGTTGAAGTTAGTAGATACACCGAGGGTTAATGGTAATTTTTCTTGGAATAACAAAAGGAGTGAAAGACATTAAATACCTAGTTGTTTTGTTCATTTACTCATAACCGAAGAATTCTTACAAAGGGATATTTTCATAGAGGAAACCATCTTGCCTTGTCTAGGGTCAGACCATTGGTCACTCAGACTAGAAATAGACTTAAAGGAAACAACAAAAAAACAGTGGTTTCATTTGGAATGTCTAGGGTTTTAATGAAGTTAAAAAAACATGGTTATTGAGAACCAAAGAGGAAAGGTTTTCAATTTGCACTTTGCCCAGTAGGTCTACTACGAGGTTGGAGATGTCCTCAATGACCATCATTCACAACAACAGAACCAACAACATCAAGATCCCCATAGACATCATAGTCTCAATTGCAGAGATTAAGATGAAAGTGATGACCATCATTCACAACAACTGAACCAACAACACCAATATCACCATCAACATCATAGTCTCATTTGAATAGATAAAGATGAAAGTGATGAACATCATCCACTTATGAAATCTAGACCTCACATTGATGACCATTAGAAACTTATGAAATGGAGAGGGGACATGGTGAATCTTATGATTCAATTGGTTTGTTTTTTTTTTATTGAGGAATGTAATAGGAACAAGTCTAGTGCTCACGTGATGAAGGGAAAGTGGAAATCTATTTCCAAAATATTGAAGGAGAAAGGATTTCATATTTATTGTCAGCAGTACAAAGATAAATTCAATTACATGAACAAGAATTTTAAGGCACTAAATGATGATGAACATTATAGATTCCAGTCACTTATTCTAGGAAGAAATGTGTTCTTATTCCAAGCTACATATCCTAGCAGATTATGGTATGCAGTCATCTTCTCCTAAGGGGAGAGAGAATCATGAGGCAAATGAGAAAACTAATGATAAAAATGGAGAAGATGTTGAAGAAGATAGTACAAGAATAGCATGGATGCAAAGACAACTTCTTGAGGTGAAAACGCTGAAAGTGGAGGTTCAGGCACAACAACTTGAGCTTGAGAAAGAGGGGTTTAAGGGGCCGATAATTTGTAGGAGTAAGTAAATATAGTTGAAGAAACTGAAGTTAGAAAATGAAAATAGTGAACTTGCATTCGAACTCATGGAAGTGCAGTTGAAGAAAAAGGAATTTGAGATCATGAAAGAGGCAGAAATGACATAGCATCTCTCTATATTGGATTGTTTGTATGGAGTAAAACAAAATTAGGGGGTCAAGCTCCAATAGCTCGGTTTTTTGTGCCTCACTATCTTCAGCCTTTGTGGAAATCATGAATTATTTTCAGTTGTTTATGTTTCATTGTCTTGATACTAATGTAATACATACATAGTGCATTTTCTCATTTATTTGGCAATTCTTTTTTGGTGAACTCATTAGGTATTTGTATTCCACATAATAGTTAACAACTTTCATTTTAACTTGAGTAAACTCATTTTTACACAAGTATTTGTATCTGTTTGCGATAATTTATTTCTTTTGGTACTTTAGAGATAGTTCATGTAAATTCATTTAGTATTTATATTTGTTTGCAATAAGTATGTCAACACCAAAACTTGTCATTTCCTAGTCCTACTCTACTTTCTAAAAGGTTTTCCCACCTAGCTTCATTATATATTGTCAAATCGTTATAAAATCATGGGATCTACCTCATGGTGGCCAAGGTATTTGTAATTAGTGGTGGTGGAGAGAAGAGATACCCACCTTGACTATTATATTCCTCTTACATGGTATACATTGTGAGTTGGGTTTTTTTAATCGTCTATATGTAAATTGAGGAGTCAACAATTTTCTCACATTAAGTTGGTTTTTTCCCACAACATTTTCACAATTATTTGGATCTTTTAAGTAGGTCATTGTTATTTTATCTTATTCCTAATAAATATTGTTAGAGGGCTCGCCTTCTAATTGGTCATGGTTATCCCTTCCTCAACACTTCAAATATATCATTTTGTTGTCCTATCTTGCTTTATGGGGTATATTATGTTTCTTACTCCTACATTTTAACATGGAAATTGAGGGTATGTGTGTTGTGTCCAATCCTTGTCTCTAGTGCATGGTATTCTTCAAATTTCATATATACATGTTAGATATTATGTGGGGTGTATCTAAGAGGGTGTTGTTGTAATTTTGCATCCCCTTAAAAATAATGAGTCTCTACTCTCACTAACAGTTAGATATTTTAGCTATGATCTGGTCATGTGTTTAAAAAATTTGGTGCTACTCTTTCAATAGTCATATGTCCACGAAAACCAATTAGTGTACAATTGTGACTCAAAACTATACTTGCAAATTTTCATGGTTCAAACAACATCAAAATATTGGCTACACCCGACTAAAAATAGAATGCACTAGTCCCAAACTGACAAATTCATTGTTGGCAGCAAGGAGAAACAAATAAAAAAAGGAAATTCCTCGTAACATATTTGCTTATGGTATTTTTGTTGCAGGGCACCTTCATATTTTCGACCTACTGTAACAATAGATGATTTCACCCTTCATATGAAAAGTGTTCTTGAACTAGGCCAAATGATTTTGACTTCAAGGCTGCTCTTTCACCATAATCTAGCTTGGATACCAAGTAATCTCAGGATATTGAACAAGTTGGTTTTATTTTCTTTTGTCTTTGTTACAACTTTTGAGTTGAAGTAGTGAAGCCCCAGTCATGGTATATCTTTGTGATACAGTGGGAATTCTGAGAGAGATTTGCTAGTTGTTTTTCCTGTTACCTTGGAGACCTTATTGCATGAAATCTATCACTTTAATCATTAGGAAAGGCATTGTACTCAAAAGTAGAATCTAATCTAATGTCATGTGTCAAAAGATAAGTCACATAATTGAAGTATAATCACACTGCAATGATGAATATAAGGATTGGAAAAATAAATCAGCTATAAATCTGAAGCTTGGTGCTTGAAGTATGAGTCATGTGCTTGCAACCCTCATGAAGTTCAATAAAATGGTGCCATGTGGTGCCATGTACTCATAAGCATATTCCTTGTACTTATTCAAATGGTTTCAATGGTGTGCTGAGTGCAACTCGTAGTGGTGGAGGAAGGTGGAATAAAACCAACAATACTCTCTCGTTTGTGGAATTGAAAGTGAAACTGTGGGATGCTTTTCATGAATGGGAGAAACATGTCTAAAGTGTTCCATAAAAATTATAGAGTTAGAGGAGGAACCTTGAAAATTATGGCTACATTTCTATAGAATCTCTCTCCTTGTTACGTTGTCCACCTTATCGTCGTTTGCATATCTCACAATTAAGATCTTATGAAGATATCCCTTCATTCTTTGATACCTCAATTTTGTATAAATCTGGTCAAAGTGACATTTAACCTTACTTTTTTCGAGGACTGTGACTATTCTCCTCATGCAAGGAATCTTGGTAAACCAACCAGCTTATAGATCTCCCTACCAGAACAAAGTCATTTAAACAAAATTTGATTATAGAATGAAAGATACTTAATTGATAAGTGAAGATAAAGTCTTCATCTTGATTTCTTCGATGGTGGAGAAAAGATGTGTTGGTGATTTCTCTTTGAATGATCTTCTTCAAGGGTAAGGATTAGATCTTGGTTGTAATGATGATAAAGCCTTCTTTTTTGCACTCTTCTATACCAGTCCTAGGAAAGCTTGGTTCCTAGTCTTTAGATAATATTACTTTGACTTCTTCTTTACATAAGAATATAATTACATAGTCAACATGAAGACCGATCTAGTTATACTTTTCAACATGCCTATGCATTCACACATAGTACCTATATAGTACTTGTTATCCATTGGTTGATGATATTCAACTGTCGATTGATAATTTTTTTTCTAATTTGTTTACGAGGGGCAGGCGAGCCCTACAGAAACCCCTCCATGGCATCAAGGGAGCCCTACAAAGATGCCTCCGTGTGAGGAGGATTATCAGATACATTTGTTGTTTAGTTATGTCATGTTTTCAAGTAGATTATATTTATTGTTCGTTGTGAAAAATTGATTGATGTGAATCTTTTTTGTCCTACACAGGTAGACGCACTCATCCGACTCGTTCACCCAGTTAGAGAATCGAACAAGAGGCGCCCCAAGGACATCTTCCCATTCGCCCTATTGTTGGTGAGGGGAAAAGGAGAACAATGTCTCAGCCTGTGAGATTTGTTCCACAATTAGATACTTCTCCAGGTAAAATCTAAATGAAAATTTATTGTTTGATGCATGTTTAATTTCAAACTTTTTGTGGTACTCATGTACGCAAATTCTAACAATTTAATGTTTTGTACAGTGAGTCATAGACACATTCATTCCTCGCCAGGGGACCATGGTATGAACGAGGGTCTTATACACGGCATAGGTACACATTAGATCAATTGCTAGTTAAAATGTTCAATTTTACGTTATATTCAATGTTGAACAAGTGAATTTTTTTTTTCAAATGACATGTGTTTAATGTGAAAACATTATGCTCCATAAGTGCAAATGTTGGAGTTGGGGTTGGCCCTATAACTGGTGAGGGGCAAAGGAGAACAATGTCTCAGCCTGTGGGATTCACCCCACAATTGGATACTTCTCCAAGTAAAATCTAAATGAAAATTTAATTTTTGATGCATGTTTAATTTCAAACTTATTGTGGTACTCATGTACCCAAATTCTAACAATTTAATGTTTTGTACAGTGGGTCATAGACACGTTCATTCCTCGTCAGGGGACCATAGTATGAAGGAAGAGGAAGAGATAGTTTTTCCAACAGGTATTTTGAAATTACCAAACAAGTTTTTCAAATACAAAATTTCCTTATAAATTATTTAATTTTTAATATGTGCAATAAGTTAACATGTTACAGGTGGTGGTGGTCGCCCTCCTAGCAGTAGAGGTCGTACGGTTCATGAGTTTGCTCGAAATCCGAGCTATGATCCCCTTTACACCCATCCCTGTGATATTCTTGAGTAGATGCCTTGGGAAAATACCATCTCCTTACTTATTGTTGATGGGATGAGGGAGCATTCCATGAGATTGCGCAATGAATTGCAAAGTTGCAATCTCTTTGCCACTAGTCGAAATTGTCTCCAAATTGTTTTGCACAATTTGGAGAGTTTGATAGAGACTTATCGTGGGGTTGGACCATCAACCCAAGTTTTTTTTGACATGATGCGTAGGAGGAGAGCATCAGTGATTGGTATCCACTCCTACAATGAAGTCAAAAGTAAGGTCACTAAAGAAATGGCCTTGTCACTATTTGACTTGCGGTCTGAAGACAAAAAACGTCTGAAGATTGCAAGATTCAATGATCCTATTATTGCACCCCATATTTATGAGAAGTTCCTGTATGCATACGGGAAGTTCCCAAATAATGATGAGGTGCCGCAATATTTTGTTAGAATGTTGTTTGCTCAATTCTGAGAGCACATGGACCCTAACTATACAGATACTGGGTCCAAATTCTATGGATCTGGAAAAGGTCGTACATATGAACGACCTGATGCTATGCGAGATGTTGGGTTTAGGCCTCCAACACCTCGTTTAGTAGCTCGACCACCTAGGGTAGTTACACTTCCAGAGGAGTTAGCCCTTATCTCCAGTGTTGCATCAAAAATGAGGGATAAGATACAAGAACATATTGCAGCTGCTTTAGGAGGGGTGGAAGTCGGCTTAGGGATGAGCCAACCTTCATCTAGTGCAGGAGGGTGTCCATTTGTGAGTATCCCAGATGACGTGTTGAGGGAGATGGAGCGAGATGAGCTTATTGAGTATGCAGCCTCATGTAGAGACTTCTATGAGCAATCCAGGACAATACAAATGCACACCATGGGCGAGGTATGTACAAACAGGTTTTGATCTAATATGTTTTTTTGGTGTATATATACATTTAGTCTAAAAAAATGACGTCAATATATTTATTTAACGTATGCAGTTTACAACATTCCTAGAACAACATTTCATTTCCCCTCGTGCTCATTCTGTAGATCGTGGACATGATCATGTACAGGTGCCACAACCATTACTCATTACTATCTATCTATATTTTTGTATGTCAAATTGAAATTGAATTTATGTCACATAAATTTATTGGTATGAGTCTTAACATTATGGAATTTTTAGGTTAGCGCTACATATGAAGGGCTGCCTGAAGAGATTATTCCTTCTAAGATTCCAGTCGTGACACAGGTATCGATACTTTTGGTTAAGCATATTTATAGTGTTTATTATATTTCTTTTCGCAAACTTGACTGTTAACTTTGGTTTCTACTTTTCAGGGTATAGAGGATATTGACATGATGCAGACTGAGCCTCAAGGAGATCCTTTAGTCTTTGGGTCAGAGAGTCTACATTAAACCATGGTAACTTCTTACCCTTTCTTCATTGCTATGGTATTCAAAAAATATCTGAGAGTGTACCAGGAGATTCACCTGCCTTTTTTGTAGAATTTGTATCCTAGTTTTTGTATCTTTTCTTATTCAATCAAGAACTTTTTCCCAATTGTCTATGAAGTTATGGATAACTTTATTCAGTTATCAAGATCAATGTTCAAGGTTTATAGTCAACATTGTTTCTTTGATTATATTTGAATACAATGCAAGGCAGTGACTGATTTCAAATAATTGCTATTTTTATATTTCCCGCATTGGTTTATCATCAAGATTGAGTAAGGTATTTACTTTTAGATGCTTTGGAAATTTATTGCCAACCTATTTAGTATTAAGGAGTGTCTTGCTCTGAATTCAAGGTTATCCAATCTTTATAGTTTACATATGAACCATAGGGATTCATGTGAAGATTTTCCAATATGTATTCTTGTGTGCTATTGAATTCATTTGAATAATGTCCATGGATTTTTTGTCTTATTAATAAAAATTAATGACTACCACATTCACTAGAATTTCTGATATTTTAATGTATTCTTTGAGTGCCAAGGATTTCCATCCCATTCCCATTGATACCTAAGACATCCTATTTTAATTTTTTATATATCATCCATATAATATACTTATTTTCATAATAAATAGAGGAAGGAGTTTCTCTCTGTTTTAGGGGCGTATTTCTTGTAGGTCTAAGCCACATGTGTGAGATTATCCTAGAAGGAGATTATCATTCTGCTCTAGTCCACAGAGAAGGGATTGCTTCTACAACAACTCATAAAAGTCCGTTTTGAGGCCTAGCTTAGGCTGAAGTCATCCTAAGGTATAGTGCAGTTAATATCAAGTATATTTTGTTATATATGAAGACCTTGATGTCACAAACACGTGAATTGTAGGAGGCTTGAGGAGGAGCCTTAAAGCCCTTCCAGCCATGCTTTGAATTTCTAGTTGAACAAAATAAGGGGAAGTATAGTTGGTCATAAACTCACAGTGATTTGAAGCAGGGTTAAAAAAGCTTACTTTTCAAGGAAGTCTCTCAGATCTTCACTCTTGATACTACACCTCTGAAATAATTGGATGTTCGTTAAATAGCTATGGTCTTGGTATGATTTGCCTATAATGTCATATGGCATATGCTTTAGTATGATTTTTTGCATTATGACATTTTGTCTTGCTTTAGTCATATATGTGTTTCTCATATTACTCTACATTGGTAGAGTTTCCCATATTGGCAATAATGGGTATAACCCATTCCTATATACTCTCAAATTTGTGTATGGATTTCACTGTGCAATAGCTGCAATATGCTATTTCTATTGCAATAGTATAAGCTTGACCTCAATTTCATCATTTGTATATGAATTATCGTATAGTACATGAATATATGGAAGTGCATCCATCAGTTCAGATATGGCTTCTCTGCTCTATTCATATTGTCTATATTCATTCAGTTTTGCATTGTATACAAAACAATAATATTCCCCTATATATGGTGTCAGGAATCCTATTCGAGAATGGTGTTGCAGTGGAGTAGCTGCAATATCCTCCATCTAAAATATCAATGATCTTGATCATTTTGGGTCGTATTGATTTTCTTCACAATCACATTCCTTCAATAGTGTCAGCATTCATATATATAGTCACAATTTGATCTTCTTAGCATCATGCTTATCGATCCTTGTTCAGTTTCTAGAAGAATCAATCTTTTACTTTGAATAACAAGTGGTGAGCATCATTAAAGGAAGAAATTTTGTAGGTATCTGAAGACCAGACCTCCCTTGTGACAAGAATCACTACAAGAAGTCAGGTTGACCATTGGACCTTTCATTAGCATAACTCAAGGATGCAGCAAGTATTCAATATTTAATGACAAGCATCAGAACCTGGAGGGCAGAAGACAGTTCTTCTTCACTGGTTTAAATTTCATTAACTATTTTCCACATTCTTCTGCAATAATATTGAACCTTAAAAGAAATTCAGTACATCAGATGTAGTATTTGTGGCTGAGAAGAAACTTGGCATAATTTGAAATTTCCTTGGTCTATCTAGATGTTAAGATCAGGCAAGAAGCCAGTATCCATGGCATAATCAGACTTGGAAATCATTCCAAGGATAAATTCAGAGTAATTCCCTTGGTATCTTTAATTGCAGTCATTCTTAAAATTTCAGTAATAAGGTTCTATTGATATACTGCTATTGAGATCTGTCATTTGAATAGGTAGAGCATGTGAGAGAGTTCATCTATGTATTTTTGAGGTTTGGTATGCTAAGGTGTCATCTTAAAATAAGGAGCAGATTGATAAATGGCACTTCAATTTCATTTGAATTATCTTGGATATAGTCATCCTCAAATATAACATCTTTGCTGAGTGTATCTTTTTCCAAATAAAAAATCTGATATCCCAGTAAAAATTTGCATAGGGGTGGTTTGTAAATATCAAGGTTAATGAGTTGAAGTAATGAAGAGGCTCTTGTAGTCCAACATGAATCGACCTTGTTTTTTTCTAGCTCCACAAATAAGTTGAGGATAAAATATGGATATCTAAGAAGACAATTTTGTCAATTTCCCATCCATCTGATCCGGTGTATCATAATCATGGATATGAAAGGTCATTGATGTAATGAGTGGGTTTATGCTAATTTTTGCAATAATGATAAGGTTAGATGTTTATTTCTTGGCATGAGGATGTTTGGATAACTTTTTGACATAAGATATCTCTATCCTTTTTCATTATACTCCCATATGGTATGTTCCCCAAACTTCATAACCATATAAAAGGGTGGTTTGACGAGATGTGCCATAATACCCTCTCAAGATCCCAACCGTTCGTATTTTTCGCACTATGCATAGGATGGTACACCCGTGTACGTTTTTCCATATCAGTACGATGAGCATGGCAACCCTTTGCGTTTACCCGCTCCTGAGGCTCAACTTCATGCTCAGGGTTTACCGTATAACCAGGCTGGACAGCCTTATAACCCGCAAGGACAACCTTTTCAAGGCCAACCTGCGGGCCAGCCTGGCTATCCTTATGACCCGCAGGGGGAGCCCATACAGGGCTACCCTCCGGGCCAGCAAGGGCCATTATACGGTCCGTAAGGACAGTATTACAACCCTTCAGGTCAACTCGTGCAGCCTCTCCCTGGAGTCCCACCTGGGCAACCTCAAGGACTCACAGGTCAACCGGGGTACCAACCAGGGCCGATATATGCTCCTGGGGGGCAAGTCCAACCTTCTCAACCCATGCAACCTCAGTATCCTCTTGGTCCCAACGTTGCACATCAGCCAGGACCATCTTATGGTCCTGTTGCGGGTCAAACCGGTTATCAGCCACCACCTGGCTCCATTCCGCCACCAGGCCAACCGGCCAATCCGGCACAACCTGGTGCTCCTCAACAGCCAGGTCAACCTACACAACCGGCACAACCTGTTTATCTGGGTCAACCTGTTCAACAAGGGCAGCTCGTTCAGCCAGGTCAGCCTGTTCAACCAGGCCAGCCTGCACATCCTGTCAACCCTGCCCAACAGCCGACTTATTCCATGTCGCAGCCAAATCAACCGCTGCACCTTAATTATCAGGCTCAGCAAGGTCCCACCTATCAACAACCCTCTCAACCTCAAGGCGGTTACTATTCTCATGGTCAATACCGACCGAATTATAGCCAGCCCCAAGGTTCTAACTATTACTCTCAACAACCCGGCTACACCTATGCTCAGCAGCCAAATCCACATGCTGCTCATACGGGGCCGACATATAATCAAGGTCCTTACTCCGGTTATCAAGCCCCGTACGCTGGTTACCAGCAACCCAATCAGGCTGGTTATACGCCCTATACCCCCTACGGTCAGAATCCTGCTGGACAGAACCCATGGGAGCAAAGATATTCTCAACCAGCGTGGAGTACAGGTACTGGTCCTTATCGAGGGCCAGGCATGTCGTTCAATCCGCAATTTCCGTTCTTGGCTACCTTGGAATTACCGGATGTTTCGAAATTAACTAATGATCCGATTATGCACAATCCTTATTGGCCTCCGGTTCCGACCAAGGTACCCGACAATTGCCCAAAATTTGAGGGTAAAGCTGGAGAGGACCCCCAAGCTCACGTAATGACTTACCATCTTTGGTGTTCGTCCAACTCTTGGGTGAACGATTCGATTTGTCTGTGTCTCTTCCAGCGTACTCTTACTGGCGCTACTGCCAAGTGGTACATCGAATTACCCCGTGGCATCTTTCAAGATTTCAATACGTTAGCCATGGCTTTTCTGACTCACTTTCAGTTACCGTTCCATTACGAGGTCAGGACGCATCTCCTGACTTCGTTGAAGCAGGATAAAGCCACCCACATCTCGGATCACATTCATGAGTGGCGACGTCGTCGTAGACTGATCAAGTTTGATATTCCTGATCAGCGACTAACTCATTGGTTCACCACGTCCTTCGTTAACAAAATCGCCCAAGATATTGCTATGGGGGCATGTGTGACTGAAGAACAAGCCATAGCGCGTGCTCAGTATCTTGATCTGGTATACTCTCAGTCTGGCACGCTGTATGATATTTTTACTGATGCTCCACGCCCACGAACCTCTAAAGCTCCACCTACCCCTGCGGTGGACGGTGTTATTGGTTCCGTATCTCATAATTCTCGAAAATCTTCGAATGGGAAGTAGAAGTCCAATTCTTCCAATAATTCTGCTCTTCCCGCCCCTCCAGATTCTGGCAAAACTGCGGAGATGAACGCCGTTCAGGCTAATCCTACGGAAAAGGCCTCCAAAGGAAAAAAGAAGGGCAAAGGTAAATCCCAATCCGATGCTTTGAAGCTAGAGTCTTCCAAACCTCGGACTGAGGACGGTTCTCAACGTAAATCGAAGTACCCCTGCCTTATTTGTGAAGGAGGTCACTATACCAAGGATTGTCCCCGACGGTCCGAAATTAGTCAACTCCTCAAAGGCCCCAGAGGGACTCCGGCAGTTCTAAAAGAACCGTTCTCGTCTCAGCAGACCCAGATGGTTGAACAACCTTCACCATCTGCACCATTTGGGTCCCAAGTCTTTATGATGAATGGTGCTACACCTATCTTCATTGCTACGCGTTCGAAGGATTATGCTGGATCGCGCCAGACAGCTGGGAAGGGAGTTGTGGATGGCCCACCTCCCCCACCTATCTCCGGTCCGTTGGAAATTGAGAAGCCTACTGCTGAACCCGTTGTAAGGCCGCCTTCTAAAGGTGTTCTACGAAGATCTTCCTACAACCCAAATGCCCGTGCCGCTCAGCACTACAGTATTGTTGAGGATTTGGCACAGGCGCCTTCTGCTATGTCTGCATTGGAAGTTCTTCAAAGTTGCTCGTCACAACGGAAAGCTTTATTGTCTGCAATCAGTGGGGTCTATCCCACTGATTCTAACCTTCTCACCTTCGACTTAGAAAATTTCACCCCCCGACTCCCACATCAGATCGCTCTTGTTATTGAAGTCGGGATCAACGGTCTTAACATCCATAGGGCCGTTGTGGATGAAGGTGCTTCTACCTGTGTCATGTCATCCGCCTGCTGGAAGGCCATTGGCTCTCCAGCCCTTTCATCCTCCCCCAATGCCTTAGAGGAATTCGATGGTCGGGAATCGAAACCCCTGGGTGTTCTCGAGAGTTTATCGATTACTTTACAGGGGAAGACAGTCAACGTAGAAGTAGAAGTGGTTGACGCCAAGCTTAACTACAATATACTTTTCGGCCGCAGTTGGACTCACGCCATGCTATGCGTGCCATCCACCCTCTTTCGACTTCTTAAGTTCCCTCATGAGGGAAAAATCATTACGGTGGATCAGTTGTCTTTCTTCACCTCCACCTCTGAGAACAACGTTCCTTACGTGGATCAGATCCCAAATCCCCCTGACAGTGTAGGACCCGGTCTCTTCAAAGACCCCGTCCTCATGGGTATTTTTCCCCCACCGGACACCACTCAAGTTAATATGATCTCTAGGTCTGACGACCCATGGCTCATCCCTTCGCCTGAACAGGTGTCTGATTTTGGAGAATCGATGCCCTTAACTCCAGTAGAGATTAATTACTGTGAAATCGTTGTCGCATCTGATCCTCCCCCTCCTCAGCATGCTCCTTCGAGCATGGCTTTAGATGTCTACTCTCAATCCCCCTGGCTCGGCGAGGTCGACTCGCCTGATCCTCTTAAGGAGACTTTCCCTTCTGATGAAGCCATTGTTGAAACCATGTCTCTTGAGGAGCTGCCTTGGAGCGATGGACATCATCGTTCCTCCTTCATGCCCAGCCTGGGGGCAATGTCAGATTGTATAGAGCGTTTTGCATCTCAGGTTCCCACTCCACCTCTCCAGACGCCCATATTGACTCATGAGGTCCTTTCAGAGGGAAACCTGAGCAACATCACTCAAACTATTCGATCGATATCTCCGTTAAACCGAGGATAGTTGAGAACATACACATGGGAGTAACTTGTTCTCCTGAAGAGATACAAGTTTATACTAATCTTTTTCGAGAATTCAGAGACGTGTTTGCTTGGTCCTATGAGAAAATTCTCGGGATTGATCCCAGCATAGTAGTGCACGAGATTCCTTCCTATCCTAGTGCGAAACCCGTGCGCCAACGCCTACGCCCGGCCCATCCTCGCAAAGCCGCTGCCATTAAAGCAAAAGATGAAAAACTTTTGAACGCGGGCTTCATTTACCCAATTCCCCTCACAAAATGGGTTTCAAATATTGTCCCTGTAGATAAGAAACATGGCACTATAAGGGTCTGCGTTGATTATCGTGATATTAATCGCGCCTGTCCTAAGGACAACTATCCTACTCCCTTCATAGATCAAATCATTAATGAATGTGCCGAGAGTGAGATTTATTCCCTAATGGACGGCTTTTCCGGGTATAATCAGATAAATATTCTACCTGCTGATCAACACAAGACTGCATTCATTTGTCCGTGGGGTACCTTTGCTTATAAAAAACTCCCGTTCGGCTTGAAGAACGCTTGAGCTACTTTCCAGCGTGCGATGTCTTACGCATTCCACGACATACGCCATATCGTTCAGCCTTATCTAGACGATCTGCCAGCTCACTTAGCTCGGCGGGAGGACAATCCCGAACACCTCCGCCAGATTTTCCTTCGCTGTCGACGCTATAATATCCGGCTCAACCCTCATAAATGCGTCTTTTGCGTAGATTCTGGCCGTCTTTTGGGGTTCATAGTCTCCAAGGACGGGATTCGCCTCGACCCCCTAAAGGTCGAGGCCATTGTCAATCTCCCATCACCATCCTCGTTATATCAATTGCAGAGTCTGCAGGGAAAAGCTAATTTCCTTCGACGCTTTATACCAAACTACGCGGAAGTGGCCAAAGGATTCACGCGTCTTTTAAAGCAGAACGTTCCCTTTCATTGGGACGACATTGCTCAACAATCCTTTGAGAAGCTTAAGACGTTACTTGTTAATGCTCCGTTGCTTCGGCCTCCAAACTATCACCGTGATTTCACTCTATATTTGGCCGCCGCGTTTAGCACTATAGCTATGGTTCTGGTGCAGGACGACGATGATGGCAATGAACATGTTGTCTATTATCTATCACGGAACCTTCTTGACACAGAGACACGTTACGCTCATGTCGAGAAGCTGGCATTAGCAGCCGTACAAGTTGTGCAACGTTTTCGCCACTACATCCTGCTACGTACAACAACCGTGGTTTCGGATTGCAACCCCATGACATACATTCTATCTCGACAATTACTGGGGGGAAAATACTCCAAATGGATCGTTATCCTTCAGGAGTTCGACTTAGAGTTTACCACTGCTAAGTCGACCAAATCACTGGTTTTTGCAGATCTCATTTGCTCCCTCCCGATAGACTCCACACCCTCTCACTCTGAAGATCATATCCCAGACGAAACCCTCTTCCTTATCAGCACCCGTGACCCGTGGTATGGCGATATTATTGTATATCTTCAAACGTCAACGTTTCGGTCTGAGTTGACCAAAGATGCCTGACGTCGGATTCGGCATCAGTCTCAACCCTACCGCATTGCTTTATACCGCGTTGGAGTAGATTCAGTGCTCCGTCGGTGCTTGACACTGGAAGAGGCTGAACGAGTCTTAAATGACTATCACAGTGGCACCTGTGGCGGTCACATGTCTGGATATGCCACCACCCAGAAGATTCTGCGTGCGGGTTACTTCTGGCCGTCAATCTTTAAAGACTGTATTGTCGCAGTCCGCAAATGTCATTCGTGCCAGGTTTTTCAGTGCAAGATGCGCGCGCCACCTCTCCCATTGCATCCTATCATTACTGTCGGCCCTTTTGCAAAATGGGGCGTAGATTTCATGTCGTGTAACCCTCATTCGGCCGGGGGGCATGCATATATAATCGTCGCTGTCGACTACTTTACTAAGTGGGCCGAAGCGATGCCTACACTAGCCGTCGATGGTAAGACATCTGCTCAGTTTATCTTCAACCATATTATTGCACGTTTCAGAGTCCCTCAAGCCATTGTTACCAATCCTGGTACTCACTTTCGAGATTACATGATGGCCGAGCTGACATCAAGATTGGGCTTACGACACGATAGCTCAACGCCATATTACCCCCAGGCAAATGGCCAGGTTGAGGCTGTGAACAAGGTTTTGGTCACAATGCTTCAACGAACAGTTGGAATTCATAAGTCCAATTGGCACCTCCAATTGTTCTCAGCTCTATGGGCATACTGAACATCAGAAAAGAGTGCAACCAGATTCACACCATTCCAATTGGTGTATGGTCTGGAAGCAACTCTTCCGGTTGAGTGCGAAATTCCTTCCTTAAAGTTGGCTGTGGAACTTTTACCCGACACTTCTCTTGAAGAAGAGCGTCTCTTGTATTTGGAACGATTGGATGAAACTCGCCGCTTGGCTGCATTAGTTATTGAGGCACATAAAAAGCGGGTCAAAGCGCACTTTGATCAATCAGTCTCTCCATGTTTCTTTGTCGAAGGGGACCTTGTCCTCCTATACGACCAAGCGCACGATAAACTCGGGGCAGGAAAGCTCCAACCCATGTGGCATGGGCCCTACATAGTAAAACGAGTATTGAAAAATGGGGCTTATGAGCTCATTGATTATGAAGGAGTTCCATTGGCGCAGCCTAGAAATGGGTTGTACCTTAAAAAATACTACGCTTGAAGTCATTTTTGATGTGGTGTGTGTACATAGGTGTGTATATTCATTTGTGTGCATGTGTGGTGTGGTGTGCATGTAAGCATCTTTATGCTGATCAGGTATTCCTAATTGTGCAGATTTCTATTACTCCATTTGTGGGTTTCGCGGATGGTGCCTCTCGCAGTACCAGGAATCTGTCTTCGGCAACCTAGGTAATCTATGATCCTGCTGGTGAGTTGGTTAACCTGCAAGGTGTATGTCTGGGTCCTGCTACAAATAATATCGCGGAATATAGTGTTGTATTGGAATTATTAACCGAGGTTGTGGACCTCGGCATTCGTGAATTACTTGTGTATCTAGACTCACAACTTGTAGTATTACAACTTAACGGGCATTATTCAGTAAGAAATCCATCCATTTTACGTCTGTATTTGCGTATTCGTTTGCTGGAAAGAAATTTTGACTATATTACATATCAACACATACCCAGACATATGAATACATTAACAGATGCAGTAGCTAATTTGGTTCTAGATAGACATTCGCGCAATTTATAAACAAAACATCATCACATGTAAAAAGATCCATCCAGAAATAGGTATGTATACATATATGTGTCGAAATGTTTACATAGTGTGCATCACATAAAATAAAAAAATATACATGTTTTTCTTAATACATCCAGAGACGACATGTCTCTCAAAAAATATATGCATGAAAGAAGCCCTAGGTGTCTAATCCGCATGCTGCTCGTGGTAACATGCTACCACACGCACTAAGCGTCTCAAAATTCGGTGGAGGTGACTAGGCACTCCCACCGTATGTCTTTGATACGCCATCGGGACATCTGCCAGCCAGGCGTAGTCTGGAATCCCCAGGCGATCCCCTCAAGGTTCTGGATCAACTCTCCTCCCTCAGCACCCTCTGCCTAAGGATTAGCTGCAGGCTGAGTTCTTCGTGCAATATGAGACATATCGGCAGGTCGCTCTAGGCCGACATCTGCATACATATAAAACTGTTGTTAGAACGGACATGTATCACCAAAAAATCATAAAACACAAAAAACAAAAGAGAGTATCATACCCAACTCCTCATCCCAATCCTCCCCCTCTGGGCGCGGAAGATCGGGATCTCCGGTGAAATCGGTCCCAGCGTAGGGCCAGTCCTCGACCATGATCAATTGACACCGTAACCATCCAAAAAACTCAGGCCTACAAGACATCTGTTGGCCTCCTCCTGACCTGGGCATAAGTGCTGCCCAGCGATCCATCCTCGGCTCTCGTGGTATCGGCTCAGCAACTATGGCCCCCTTGGCCCTGGAAGATAGGTAGTCGTTCCAGGATGAACAACACCAAAATGGAACCGTAGCCAAATTGCTTTAGTTTGACTTGCTTGCATCTCGTCAGCTGCCTCTTGATATTGGTTGTCACCGCTGTAGCCCAATCAAATAGTGTAGGACTCATACACTCAAAGGCTAGTATGATTTGGGCTTTTTTTGCCTCGTGTGGAGCTTGTGATCCCGCAACTCGTGTAATGGTGTGTAGCACTACTCTGAGTGCTAGATCCTCGATAGTGTGGATGTCCAACTTCCCGCTTCCTGATCCGGTCCATGCCCTTGGGCACACCCTCGCCATTACTTGTTCCATATTTTCGCCAGAAGGTCTACTGCCTGTCAATATTGGCACTGGACCTCTGCGCGACAGTTCGATTATGAAATATACATCAGAAACCTCGAGTTCCAACACTTGGTCCCGAAGCTTAAACACTTCTTCATTTTCATCCCATATACTGACCAAGTATTGTAGTAGCTCCAGTTGAGCTCGTAAGCAGGGCGTCAGGAAGAACTTTTTGAGTCCACAGTTCTTAAGTGCATTCATACAAGCTTCATTCTCCATAGCCAGGTCATCCTCTTCCCCATGCTCCCTCTCCTTCCATTCGATAACCATTATCCCTGAGTAACCTACATCAACATGATCAAAAAGCCTCGATTACATCTTTGTTATGCTTGAAATTTCATTTGGATCGTTCGCAATTCAAAAATTTGAGGCGGAAAATTGAGTTCCGCCGTTGGCACGGCCCCTTTGTAAGCAAAAGGCCATTGGCGCAGGTTCATGCCCGATACCCGCGCCAATGGGCGGAGCCCTAAAAATTTAAAAATTTTCCACATAAGTCTAATCCGTAATGGAAATATCTTAAAAATGGATCAAAATGGAGTTCAAGGAAGCGCCCCTTACCTGGAACAAACATGAATCTGAATGATAGCCTGGATCAGTCGTAGTCGCCATCAGAATTCTGCACACAAATGGACCACTGTTGCTCTCCAATGAGGTAAATAGTAAAATTAATTTTGTTTTTACTATTTGAGACTTATTTATAACTTTTTGAAATCTAATTAGGTTTTAAAAGTCATTTTTATTAATATTTTAATATATTTTGTCAAAAATGGATTTTACACTTGCCTTTATGTGCAACAACAGGTTTTTACGCAACTTAAACGATGACACGAGTTGTATTTTATACTTTTTCGGGCTTGGTAAATACACGAAAAAGTCACTTTTGGAGTCACCTTTCAGCTCTTTTCTGACTCTCTAAACATGAAAATATTGTCGAGGCCCTTGTCGTTTTGATCTTGTTAAAGTGGCCACGAAACGACATCTACCCAGTATACATTTACCCCTTTTTCGGGATGGGATAGATTATTTGCGAAAAAGGAATACTTCAATTATTTGCGGATTAGGAGGTTTTTCTCAGATGTTTTCTACATTTTCAAGTCCGAGAAAACTATTTACTGGACCATTGGAGCTTATTTTCCGCCGTCTTTTCAAACTCTTTAAACACGAAAGACACCCCAGTTCTTCCTTTGTCGACTCATTAAATTCCCATGACATTGGATTCACTGCATGACGTTATTCGAGTCGCTCCTTCCTAGGGCTCGTTAAATGTACTCGGATGGATTCGCCCGAAGGGTGGACTTATATGACAAGCATATGGTATCCTCTTCAAGCTTGTGTAAAAATAAAGAGGTACTCACCAAGATGGTGGGGAAAAATGGAACCATCGTCGTTGTCGTTGGCAGTATGTCGCTCTTGAACATGGCACTTGTCCGCATTCGTGTCGGGTTGGGGACATCTCATCTCGCTGCTTCACTTTGCTTCCATGGGTTTGGGTAATCTCTTTTGACCTCTCATCTGCTCTTTGCCTCGTCATCATGACCTCTGATCTTTTGATGTCAAATACTGCCAAATCCACTATCGTGCCGCCTATATGTTCAAGAGAAGTTGACCTCTGCAAGTATCAACCTTCCTCTGATTCTCATCTGATCTTGATTCACAAAGACATTATGTTCCTCTGTCTCGTGTCGATGATGTGGGAAACATTATGGCCCACCTTCGATCAAGGTCACTTCCTGTCGACTTCAACTCATTATCCAGGAAGCTGATCTAGAGACTCCCTTCTGGTACCTTGGAGCCCGCATGCCTCAATGGCAGGTTCTTCGCATTCGACGTGAGGTTTTCATCATTGGCCTCCGATCGAGTGATTCTATGGGTGTTCGAAGCCAGATCATTGATTCACATGCCGTGGATTGTACCTATAATACCTTGAGGACCATTGTCATTAGTGGTGGTACCTCTCGTGTCTGTTAACAACTTTCATCATTGGCTGGTAATCAGGCGATGTTCTTGCATGTTCGACTTCAGCTCACATATTCACATGCTTGAACTTGTAATTTGTTCGGGTCGAGATGGAGCGCAAGACCCTGGATTCCTATCTGTTATAATCCAGGCTGCGATTTTGTGGATTCTTATGATTAGTTACATGACTCACTGATTGGATGGCTGCGACCATACCTGAGTCTATTTATTGATTCTCACTGGATGGCTGCGTCCATACCTTGGATCTGGATTATTTGTGGATACTTTGTTATGGATGAGGTCAATCGCATACCACATATATATCATATCTCAGATAATTAGTTTCTTTTCGTGAAATTTTCCACGATCGTGTTTTCAATTGAACACGTTCTCGTGAAGACACCCTCTTTTCGAGCCTCATGCTTTAGGGCAACTGCTACACGCAATTTGTCACCGTCCTTGCAATTCCCCATCCCGCACAATTGGAGGGCTCATTCCGTGACTGTGAGATTTCATGACATCCCTCTGAACATGAGCTTTCATTGCCCTGAAGACAACTCCTTGTGAAAAACCCTAAAAACACCCCTTTTTGCATTGGCGCGGGAAGACAGTTCACTACTCGCGCCAATGGGGGAAATCCTTCAAATAGGGCGCGCCAATTGGCACTCTGTCTCAGAGTCGCACTCGCGCCAGCCATTTTAAGGAGTGTTTTTTAAAAATAAATGGCGGAAGTTTCGTCCTAACCAATTCATGAACTGGTATCTAATTTGAGTTGGGAGGTTTGGCTCCGGATCTCCATGTAGAGAAAGTGGTTTGCCACCCTTATTACCCATGGATGGAACATTCCTTTGAGTATCGTTGACCAGTTTTCGCCACCTTGCATTGGGAATAGGATGGTTCCTATTCTAGGAACTAGGGCATTTGTTTCCTAATACTCGTTCTATCCATTGTACTATAGCATTCTTTTATTCTTTTTCAGGTTTATTATATGAAAAAGACAAAAAAAATTAAATATGACAAAAAGAGCGGGAACGGGATGTTACTTCATAATTTGATGGCAATATAGTATCTGTTTGTCGACCTTGAACAAAGCACATACCATTATATATTTCCTTCATTTGGGATGGTTTTATTTTTGACCTAGGTTCAGCTGTTACCTTGTTTCACTGGTCAGTCCTCCTCCGGTTGGTTATCTCTTCCAATCATATGGAGAGTTTGTTTTTGCCTCTTGCATAACAGACTTATACAATGTCACTTCTTACTGCCATGGTCATCACGAGTCATGCTTTTGTTCAAGGGAAGTCTAACCAGAGTCGGCCATTATGTGGTGTCTCTTGACTCATTATTCAGTCGGCCTTCTCGGTTTTGTCAGTATCTTGTTCTATCACATTAGATGTTTTGGTCTTCTGCTCGTGCTGGTTTAAGAAGGTCTCCATTGACTTCTTGCTAGCGGGTTTGTCTCTTATCGACTATGACACATTGCTCTGAGAGCAAACCTAAAGCCACACCCTGGCCCTATTTCCATCATTGATAGGTGACCTTGTGCTTAGAATTTGATCATCATTGTGGGTCTTTTACTGAGTGGTTTCCCCTGTGTTTGATGTCAGCATACATTATCACACTTGGGATTCGTGCAGTACCTTGATTTCCATTTGAACCTACTTCTCCAGGATATCTCGCCATGTCGCCTTTCATTATTGGTTGGTTCTGCAGGGTTTCTTCCATGCGCTAGTCACTTTATGCATGTCGAAACATACTTCGATTTGGTTTCGTCACTTGTTTGTCTCGTTCATTCCAAATCTTGGCTTGCGGTTTACACCGCACCGGATCGATCTTTTCCCATCGACTCTGACTCATTGCTCTGGGAATAAGATCTAGAGTCTTTTGTCAATACCTTAGGGTTTTTAGTCATCAGTGGCAAACTCTTCGCTATCGACAATGGGGATTCATTATTGCCTCCTGATTGGTAGATTCTTCCAAGTGTTCAACTTCAACTCATTCATTCACACTTGTTAGATTGTACTAGGGCACCTTGAAACTCATTATCATTATCGGTGGGTCATCTCGCATTTGTTAACGGTATACATTATTGACCGTTAATCAAACGATTTCTCACATGGTCGACTTCAGCTCATGCATTCCCATGGTGTAGAATTGTGCCATAGTGATCAGTGAAGACCTCGGGTTGCATCAGCATGTTTCGGTCCACTTTTGACAGTCCATCTGGGCTGCTTAATGATGTGTCGTCCAACGTCCACCCTTATATGTCACAAAGGTCGCACAAAAGAACATCCTATGTGTTGGCTCCCGAGCTGCATGATTGTTACCATGTGTTCAAGCGCTTTATGATTTGGCAATGCCTGGAGATTCTCATACTTTTTGGTGATCGACATCTATTTTCAACATCATTGACGCTTCTATATGTGATACTTGGACATCGATTCCAACTTGTACTTCCGGGCTCATGCAATGATGATTCATTATGTACTTTTAGTTCAGCCATACTTGTATACATTCTAGATCTATTATGTACTTTCTATATGGATATATTTTTGACTGAGCATGGGTATGCCCGCCTCAGACATGAGCTGACTCTCTGTTTTCTTTCATTGGTTTTTGACAAGCTGAAATCTAGTGAAGTCCTCTCTTGTCCTCGCGAAGTTCTTTCTATGCACATAATACATTTCGGCCATCATGTACCCCTTCTGACCTCATATATTAGGGGGCATCTGTTATAGCATCATTTTTCACCCTCATGTGATTCATGATTGTCTCTTTGGCCTTGGGCACCCTTTCCCACAGACTTGAATAAAGTTCATAAAAAACAATGTTTCAAAACCCATACGCGGATATGCCCAGACTTTTCTGCGTGTATACGCAAGTCCAGAGATACTTTTCCGCGTATGCCATTAAAATCATTAAAAAATATATAAAAACCCTATTTGCGAGGCTGGGTTGATGGTTATTCCCGTAGTTCAACCACCCTAGCCCGTGGCCAACTGTTTCCAACTGATTGAAACTACTTTGAGGGAGTATAAAAGCCCCTCATATGCATGGCCTAAGGGAGAGAGAAAAATTATAGACATTATACTCTGTTGGGGCCCAATTCAAGTATGATTTCCCATGCCTCCTGCACTTCCCAGGTATTTATAGGAAACCCTTGTTTCCTAGAGATGTTCATCAGCTTATATGTCATCTCGTGTGCACAAGTCTTGGAAGAATCCTAGCGAGGCAAGGGCAGGACGGATCCAGACGACGGTCTGTTCGAAGATCGTGGAAGGATTCAGGTGATCTCTCCACCTTTCTATTATTGTACATGCTGTTCGTAATGAAGAAGAACCATCTTGTTTCCGAATTCACGTGCTAATATCCATGAGAGTAAGAAACACTGTACTAAACACTTATTAATGTTTATAAGGTGATGTTTCCCTACATGGATTATTCTAACATTCACAGGATATAGCAGGTACAACCTGGGCCTCCATAGTTCTTTGATTTTCAAGCTAAAGAGGAGAAAGAGTTAATAGATTTGGACCCCGTGAGATCTACATCAAACATAGGATCTACTTTAAGTAGTTCTAACAACCTGATAATATCTAGTTTTTAGCTATAAGTTTGGAGGTTTGTAGAACCCAACCACCCCTAAGGAGTTATTTCCCCCTCTCAAAAGAGGCTCATACCTGAAGAACCAAATGGATCCCTATCCCGCACTCCCAGAGGATTAATGTAGAGATAAATTTTTCCATATTAATGCAAGGATTAATGCAGTATACATGTGCATGCTCACTAATCACTAATGGTACCGGTACTGATGAGTGCACTAATGATCTGAGCTTCTAAATCATGAGTAAGGGGAATTATATCATATATGAAATACAACAATGAAGCCTCATTATGAATGTAAATGCAAAGGGATCATCACAAAAGAAGGATCTGGTTAACCTCAACTAACCTCGAAGAAGCACTTGAATACTCGAAGAGCTTGTACAAGGAGGTTAATCCGTTTTGGAGTTGATTCTCTTATTTGGCAAGAAGGTCGAGGAGCAAAAGAGGTTGTGCATGGTTTCAAGAGTAGTCTATCTAGGCACAGTATTGTTTTAGCCTCTATTTGAATTCAAGTCACCCACGCACCACCCTCATTACATGAACAAGCGGAGTAGGCTCACAATCAACGCCTCCCTCGATTGTGATAGTCATATCA